>JAPYZH010000100.1:0-426723 GCA_030523085.1 Meteorus colon
GCTCATTGCATACGCTCAGCTTCCACTCTCTAGTTGAACAAGTGTCGCTCTCTGATTTTCAGGGTAGGCACTACGGTTTTCGTGGGACGCGAAAAATGGGCTTATAAGCTTCTATGGGACAGTATTCTTTGCTATACATCGGGTTTCGAGCTATCATCGACTCATTTCTCTTTCGCATTATTCCATCTAGCGGCATGAAAAAATATTGCTGAACGCGCGCTTTTTTTGAATAGATGGAACACTAATGTCTAAATATGATCTGGGGCTTCTTTGAAACCAGCTGATAGCAGTGGCAGTGAGTATAATTAAATCTTTAAAGTTTCACTACAATGGTAAATTAATATATGCGTATTTTTGAATCGATGTACGTGAGAAATGTGTTATGCTGTGTAGTCGCTGCTGTTTTGTAACATTCTTGAACTGGATTCGTCGAACTATGCATAGACATGTAGCAGAAATAAACCCGAAGATTCCCGAAATGTTATCAATTCCATTCTGTGACGCATAATTACATATGTGAACACCGGCTGAGTATGGGCGAAACAGAACAACCATAAACAATAATATTGGAGAAAAAACAATAATGGAGGTTATGAATTTGTTGATAGTTGCCGGTTTAATACACTGCGCTTTATTTTTTTTCAACATGATATTCCGGGTGAGACAATTATCTTACATTGATGAACATCAATGTAGAATTTGGTAGTGAATAATACTCATGGAAATATTTTTTGTTTATAGACATGTTCGCACTATCCATATATATTCTTTCTTGAAAATACAGGATTAGAGATAAAAGTATTCAGTGTGAAATGGTTTACAACTGCATTCAATCGTACAATTGTCAAGTGGACTATGGATAAATCCAAATTTTGGACATTGTGGTTTAATATTGGCGCTATCGTTAGCATTGTCATTTTGCCCATTGCTATATTGATCATAATAAAAATGACAATAGTTTTATTATTCAGTAATTTAACAACTGAACAGAATGTCCAAAGATGGGAACTGGAACCTATGGTAATTTATTTTTGTGAGAATTCTATTCATGACGGTATATAGTAAACCAGACAATTTTTTGACCGGAGATCATTATTTTTATCGTCCTAACTCGAAACAGATTGCTTGAGAGGAATCTAATGAGAACTGAATTCTTGATGTGAAAGAGAATTTCAATACTTTTATAAGTAAAAAGATTTCTTATTCTTACCCCACAGATTCCTGGCGTGAACGTTCCATTTGCTGATATTAAATATCATATTATAACAATAGGGATTTGCAGCATTGTTCACGAATTTGGGCATGCATTGGCAGCATCTCGTGAAGATGTACAATTGTATGGCGTCGGATTGCTATTAGTATACATCGTACCTGCTGCCTATTGCTCCATTAACAATGAACAACTGAAATCATTACACCTACGGAACCAATTACGGATATTGTGTGCTGGCGTTTGGCATAATATAGTATTATCTTTATTTGCTGCACTTATATTTTTTTCAAGTAGTTGGCTCTGGCTACCACTATTCCATGCCAACTCTGGTGTCTTTATCAAATCAATTGATCAAGTAAGCTAATATTGAATTCGATTAGATTATTATCAACAGGTAACATGTAATTTTCACGTTTTATATTCCAACAGAATTCACCATTATTAGGTCCAACTGGTCTGTCAACTCATGATATTATTTATCGAATAAATGACTGTGACGTTAAGAATAATAATGATTGGTATCATTGTATATTGCAAGCGATAAAGCAACCTACACCTGGTTATTGTGTGACACAATCGATAATCGAGGTAAATGATAAAAATCAAAAGTAGTTAATGTGTAGATGGTTATCTTGATTGCAGGCCATATTAGGGAAAATAGCACTCTTGACGATTTTGCTATTCTATTCTAATTAAAATTGAATATTTGCCAAATCTCCTTAGAAATCTAACAATGTGAGGCTCGAAACTCAATTTCTTTACCATTAATAACATGAGTTTCAGAGTAGAAAAATAAGAAAATTGGAATTCATTAGCTTCAATAATAAATCTAAGTATTTAGGAACATGATGAGTCGATACCATCGTGGGCAATGGTGAATGGTGCTGTCAATTGCTGTAGTTCGAGTAGCATATCACATGGTAGTATATGCTTTGAATATATTGAATCCGGAACCCAATCTGATCCACTCCAATTACCATTACATTCCTGTTTATCGGCGCGTCCAATTATTGAACATTCAAATCGACAATGTCAAACTACACAGCATTGCACAGAATTGGATACCCACTGTATGAAACCGTCGTTGGATAATGTTACCAAAGTGAGATGCACAATTATAATTTTTTTTATCTTGTTGAATTCTGCCAAAAAGTTATCACATTTTGAACTGTTCGTGTTTATAGATTGTGAAGTTAAAGAGGAAGGATGGAAACGATGTATTATTCATTGGACATCCAGTGGATATTTTTCGCACAACTCAGACAACCGACTGGATACCAAAATATAAATTTATTGGAACGAGTATGCCAGAATCATTAGAATTATTGTGTAAATATGTGACAGTATTGTCAGCAGGTTTGGCCATGATTAATATAATTCCCTGTTTTTTTTTTGATGGTCAACATATAATGAATGTATTAATACACAGCTTATTTCATCGTACAATCAAATCGAAAAGCACTCGACATGCAACGGCGTTAACAATAACAAGTGTAGGATCATTGTTACTCGCGATAAATTTATTGCACGCCTTTATGAAAGCATAATACCATCACATTTACAGTGTACAAATACAAATAAAATCGTAGGATATTTTTCTATAAATATTTACAGTCAATTATTCTCCAATAATGTTTGTTTCACTATATGGATGTTTCTATCATTTTGCTAAATTTAGATTCTTTTTCAGTTCATTCATGCATGTTTCACCATGAATTATTGCCGATTTGATAGCAAACTGAAATAAAAGATGATGGCAAATTTCAATAGGGTGGAATATATTGCACTTGTGATAAACTACTCATACTCACTTCTTCTGATAAATTTTTGTTTGTTATGAATTCAGATTTCGCCCAATTTTTCAAGTAATCACGATCATTTTCATCTGGAACTTGTTTTATCGTCCGTAGAATATTTCGATACAATGTTAGTACTTTTTGGCGAATCATGAACTGGAAAAAATGATAGAGGAAATTAGAGACAATATATTGATGCTAAAACTGAGTGAAAACAAAATGTCATAATTTATGTTACCCGTTTAAGGTTCATAGCGGTTTGTGGCAATTTACTCGACATTTTTCTATATTCCCTACATTCACTTTCATGCTAACAATGTTTATAGAAAATGAATTAGTCCTGCGATTGCATTTTTGTAGAGTTTCCTCAAACTTAGAGGTTATGCACACTCAATCTATAATTGATATCAGAATGCACATCGCCAAAAACGAAACAAACTGTAGTATTTCATATTACCCGCGCTTTTCTCAATGATTACGAAACCCAATGTAAACAACTATCCGAAAAAAGAGAAAAAATAATCAAAATGGTAGCCATTGACAATCAGCGCCAATGTTAAGATACATCTAACAAAAAAATTTCAAAGGTTGGCGTCAAAATTCTGCGGGTTCAAAATCCTGGATGAACCGTTACAATTGTACCAAATGATGAAAGATGCATACTGTAGGAATGATCGCTAACTAAATTTCATTCTCATTCCTCGGTGACATTGTCGTGCAGAGTATTCTGAGTTCCAAACTTGTAATTCTCAATTTTCAAATAATGTCTTTGTTATCTAAAGCTGAGAATAGATCATCCAATGTCCCACAGCATTCATCTGGTCAATAAAAAAACCTATTTTCATAATAATTTCTTCAGCCATCAAATGACCATCTCAGAAAATAATTGTCATTTTGCATGACCTTTGCTCATTGATCTAACAATCTAACAATACTCCCAAAACCTCACATTCAACAAAATATTCAAACAATGAGCAAATCTTTCATTGCATTTTTACTAACTTATCAATATAGCAACCAACCATAAAGTGGCGCGCTCTCATGGCGTCCAACTTAACCTCTTCACACATCACAGTCATGCGCAGTGTTATTAAAGTGTAGTCGCGAGAATACATCGTATGGATACGCGAAATAAACCACACATTCATCCTCGCATGCACACAATCACACAAAATACTATATATGATATTACTGCATTGGCTGGTCATGACAAACGCCATTTTATGTGTGTTTGGTCTGTGACACTGCGAAAGGTGGTGCGTGCAGTCGTGGTGGATTAGTTCATCTCTCGCGTTCTCGCCCGTGCGTTTATCTCGCAATTATGTTGCACAATTATTTTATACCCGACATGTTTAAGTAACGGTGGGGTGACGCGGGGGGGGCCGGGCATTGCCGCGAAATTAAACGGCGTTACGGTTCTGCAATGGTGTAGTGATTTTGTGCGTGAATATATACATACATATATATGTATATGATAATAAAAAAGTGTGTTTTCATTGGAGATAGTACGAGCGAGTGAGCAAGCGAGAAAGCTAATAAGAGAAAGAGTGCTTGGGGTAGTAAGAAAAAAGTAGAAGAAAAAAGAGATAGAGAGGAGAGCGAAAGAGAGAGAGAGAGAGAGAGCGCGAGTGTAATTTTTCATCTGCCTCTGCTCATTGTGGGCTTTTTATTATTTGTAATACAAGTAAATACCGTTCGTCATACAACCATCATCTGCTGTTGGCTTCTGCTGATTCATATTGTGCCATTAATAGAAAAAACAGAGCAGAAAAATATAAATAAATAAAAAATAAAGGGAGGGAAAGTGGAAGAGGGCTTGTTATCGTTTGGCTATTACCACGCACGGCCTCTGGATTCCCCGCAATTTTTCACCAACATATTTAAAATGAATTCGAGAAATATCCCGTCGGATAAGGTAAGTGTTTGAGAGCTTTTCATTAATTCATTCAGGTATTTTCTTTGATACTGAAAATCTCTCAGAATTAGTGCGATTTTGTTGATGATGATCATGGAGAATTAAAAACTGAGAAATGTGTATTGTGTATTACTGTTATTGATATCAGGTTGTTAAGGGGAAGTGAACTGTCAGCCACGATAACAAATTTGGGAGTGTAAAAGATCTTTCATATGATAAGTGTGATATAAATGAGGAAAATGATAGGTTGTACGTGATGGTATCATTTACAGGTTGGAATTTTCATGTTGATTTCTTTTTTTTTTCTTTTTCTGTTATTTCAATTATGATATACGAGTTTTCGTTAGAAAAATCTTACTTTCGTTTGGATATGACATTTTCGACTGTTGAGAGACATAATGTCGATGTGGGATGGAAGAAATTGGCAATTCAAATGTTTGTTGGAATAGATGAGATGTGATCGGTGAAAGTAGAGTGTACGTTTCAACGTAATAATGTAATACAGAGGTCAGAGCTGCTTCTGAGGGAGAATTTTATTCTTTCAGACATATTTTTTGTCCGAACTTTTCTTTGGTGCGTATAAAATGCGTCCTTGGAGAACTACTCCCGCGCGTACTCGTTTATCTTTTTCATGAACCTTTCTCTGGATTATTTTTTTTTCCTTTTCTTCTTTCATAATTTATTTTGTGTTGTTGGTGATGTGTAGAATTCCATTGAACATGTCTCTTTATATGCTTGTAGTTTTTGTGTAAAGATTCTGCATAAGGTTGAAACGAGAAAAAGAATAGAAGAATAAATAAAATGTATCACGGTGTGTGAATTCTCTGACCCAGTTTCACATACTTGGGATATAGGGGACTCCCCTTGGAAATTCGCATATACTCGACTAATCGTCATATACGAATCATCATCATAATTTGTTTATTATGAATATTTTAATAATTCTTTGTGTTTTTGTGTATATATCGACACAAATGTAAGTGAAAATAAAAATAAACATGGTAGCATAGTGACGATGTTGTCAGAAGCGAATTTTGGATTAAATTTTATTGGGAAACAATAAAATATGGTGGAAAAAAAGTGAGCGATGGGATATAAAAAAAAAGAATAGGGTGTCAAAGTTATGGGTGAAATATTCTTCACTTTTTCACAATCTCTTCAATACATATTTTATTTTTGCTTCTGTCATACACTTGATTCTCTTGTCTGTGCGAAATATTTTTTTTCCACTATATTGCTACTTTTATTTTTCATTTTGTACAATTGACTCTGTTATATCCTCGACACTTTCCACGCCTGGCTTTGTCACTTTGTACAAGGATTGTACATTGGTGAGTGAACCTCACCACATCTTTGTCTTTTCTTTATCAATCAGTCATACTAATTCACTTGTGCATTTTTTTCCTACTCAATGTTATATTCTTTTCGCCATTGTTCTCTCCGTTTTTTTTTCTTCCCTCGTGATTTGTGACTCATCGATTCCTGTTGTGGACAATGAAATTCTTAGATAACAATGACGGAAGAAAATCTCATTTGATTATTGATAAGCGTGTATGGTGTGACAACACCAATTTAATCGTCATAAATTGTTGGCATCATTTTCGTTTTTCAATTGAAGCATAAATTAATGTGACAAGAAATCAATATAAGAGCTGGAAAATGATGGTGTAATTGTAGGAGAAAATTGGTGAATATTGTCGTGTGATTTACAAACTTCGGGAAATGACCCAGCATTTATGTATATTTTATGACCTATTTTTAATATTGCTATTAATCATGAATGGGAAATTCTCCCTATTATTGGATAGTGATTCATCTATTATTACTTTTCACTGGTATTCGATATTATTAAACTACTTTTATATTATTGTCACTAGATAAATATATCGATGTGATCATTGTCAGTAATAATACTAAACAGTGTTGACGATTATATTGGTCACTGATTACAGAATTGGGTCAACTAATGATGACATTTATAGATAATGCCACTCATTCAATTAGAATAGAAACGACTTACATTATTAAAGAAGTTTGGGGATAATAACGTTAGAATTTATCTGTACGATGTCAGTCAGTTTACAA
Organism: Meteorus colon; assembly: GCA_030523085.1. Classification (NCBI taxonomy): domain Eukaryota; kingdom Metazoa; phylum Arthropoda; class Insecta; order Hymenoptera; family Braconidae; genus Meteorus; species Meteorus colon. The sequence goes on from JAPYZH010000100.1 coordinate 7,010, forward strand.
AGTCAAGAAAACGAAATTTAATAATCTAAAGACATAAAAAATCTTAAGAATATGTGCTTCAAATATTGTATAAAAAATCAAGAAGTTGGAGAAGTGGTGGTGATTTGTTCTAGGATGGTAGACGGATTGCTACAGTTAATAGCCAATGAAAATTGTTACCAGGGAAAATATTTCATTTGATTGTCATGTTTTGGGTAAAGTCATACGCTATTTTGGTCGCTGTCGTTAGGTGTTGTCACACTTGTTGTTCGACAATTTTTAATTCATAGCTTCTTGTAGTAGTCAGAAAATTGAAACACTTCATGTTCTCTTTAAGTAATGCCCCTTTGAAAGAAATTGAAAAATCGATGCTTTCTATTTACATTGTGTACTCTTAAAGTACATCTGTTGAAAATTGGCATTGAAAGTGGTAATCAAATTGAAAATATTCTACCAATTCAACGTGAATATTATCAAAATGAATTTCGTACTTCCATTTCAATCAGGGAGAAAAATACAATACCAAATGAAAGTGAAATTCATAAATTAAAATGCCAATCAATTTTCCCTTCCTATATTTATGATATTGACGTGCACATAGCAGCGATACGCGTGTACCACTGAAAAACGGAATAACGTTATACATCGTTAACGGCGCAGCACAAAATGTGGACAATAAACAAAAGAGAGGATAAATATAAGTGAAGAATTTTATACCAAATATTTTTTTATGTATAAACAACTCGTGACGATGTGTGAATAGTGAATTTCATTACTATTCTTTTGTCTCGTATCTTTTATATTGAAACGATGATACTTCAGAAAACCATACTTGCATGCTAATCTAGTATCTGTCGATAGTGAAGAAAAAAAATATAAAACCGAAAATAAAGCAAAATATGGTAGAGCAAAAAAACAACAGCGCGGGGAACGAGGAATAGATAGTGATACAAAAAAAATCCGAATGGCGCTCATGAGAATAGAAGAATGAAAGAACTGTACATAAATCACATTGTCTGCGATATTTTCTGAACAATAAAATATGAATTGCTTTCGCTGAGATTTGTCATGACGTCACCGTTATAACTTTCATATTGTCTCTTTGTCATACCATATACACACGCAACCATCACAAGACCTTTCTCTTTCTTTCTTGTATGTTTAAAGAGGCAAAATCACGAGTTTCAAACACCGCTTATTTTCATCGAACCGCGAAACGAGGAAAAGTAGAAATGACGAATTATATATATAGTGCAGTCGCTTTTTCTTACGACCTCACGATGTTACTAATTTTCTTATTTCATATGCGTAATTGTTTAATTTAATATTCAGTTTGATAAGCGTAAAGTGATAAGACAAAGAAAATCCACGTATATATTGATATAAAAGGGAATAGAGAAGACGAAAAATTATGAAAAACTAAAAAATTATCTGGTGATTGCGCAGTTGAAGTGAAGTTAAATGAAAATAGTGGCATAAGAGTATCGCAATTTTATTTACAAACATCCAAACCGCAGTGAGAACACTTGAATGGTAGAAGTATGAAAGAATGAGCATGGAATGGAAAAAAACAAAACAAATAAAGACGAAAAAATTGTTGGTCGACGAGTTTAGATCGCACTGAGTTTCCAATTAAGAGTCACATTCACGTACATGTATATGTATTTGTATGTGTGCACTAACTGAAAAATACATGAACGAATCAACGAGAATTTGCGCGAAGCTGAGCGTCTCGCAAAGAATTTAGTTTCATTACAATATTAGTGGAGTCAATTGAAATTCATGAACGAGACCGAATTGCGTTTAGTACTCGAATATGTATTCCAATTTTTTTTTCTCATTCGTCTTCATGTTATATGCATCTTTTTTTTTCATTTACTATTATTTTCTGTACGAGGATGTAAATAGAAATTATTGCACTGAATTTATATTTTCTTAGTGCGTGAAATTGTCGTCCTTTTTTTAAATTGCAGTGATAATTTCAATTTAAACAAACATATTATGCATTGCGAATCATTTGGGCAATTTTTTTTTTCTTCAAGGTCACTAATGTATTCAGAAATTTGCATATTATATATGATGTAAATTATAAAAATCTTCAGAGGAAATTGAGAGTCCGTTAGAGCGGCAAATCAGCGTCAGTAGAATTGAAATTTAACAGATCAGACAAACGGGAGAATAAGATAAGATAAAAATAAAGAAAGTTCGTATAATTATGAAACTATTGTTATTTAATAATCACTACAACTGATCAAGAAAAAAGTAGAAGTAATTTCCTTCGTATGTTGATTTTATGTCTGCACACTTGACTCACTATCGGATATCGTTGAGGCTTGAGACGAATACATTTTACCTTCTCTATAATTCTACTCAATCTCTTATATCTATCAATTGCATTTCACTATTTTAGTATTCATTCTCTTCAATTATTCTCTTTTCTTTTTCAATATTTTTCCTTCAAGCCTGTCTGTTTTCTTATCGTACCACAGATGTTATAAAATCTTCTTTTCTCTCATATAACTTCACTTCCATCGCTTTTTTTTTTGTTAAATTTTATATTTTATTCTTTTTTCTCTCTCTTCTATTCTATTTCTCTTTCTATAACGTTCACTTCCCCCGCGTTTATATATACCGTTATCCATGGCTCCGTACAAATGAGCTGACGGTTCTATATATAGTTGCCATCTTGCTCACTCTCATGTGCTCCTCTCTCACGTTGCCTCTCCTTGCTTCGTTTCACTCTAAAACACTTCCGTTGCCACTTCTCTACAGCGAGTAGAGTGATTGCCATTGCCACAGCAAGAAAAATATTATTGTTGTTCTTACATTGTGAGAGTTTCCGTTAACCAGGAGCCCTCATACTCACTATATATACCACTACCACTGGTGAAACAACTACCACTACTACGACTTCTACAACTACTTGGTTTTAAATCTGTAGCTAAAGTGGATTACACTACGAGATCCGTACTTCAGCAATTATGTTAGAAAAACATACGGAAAGGCATTAGTAGTACTAGTAGTAGTGCAGTAGTAGAAGTAGTTGCAGAAGCTGCAGATGTAGAGAGAGTAAGAGAGAGAGAGAGAGAGAGTAATTTGATATATGCACAGAATAATTTTCGAGTGTTTTAAATTTAATACCTTCTCGAGTTTCTTTTTTTTTTTTTCCTTTCAATCATATTTTTTTTTCTCTGAACTTCAATTATTCATATTTTACTTTTACTTTCTCTTCTGCTCCCAATGAATTTATATTATATAATAATTCATACGAATAATTATTCTTATTGTTATCATCTTTATAATTATTTTTTGTTTATATTCGTATTAATATTCATTGAAATGCCTTCATTATTGTGAATTGCGTTTTAGGGTTGAAATGAATACTGAGAAAAATGTGGCGAGAAATAAAAATTGATATATGCCAAAGATTTATTTTACATTGACTGTCAATTCTTCTTCACTCATGTGTGAAAGACAAAAAATGAAAAATTCAATAGTAAAAGGTATAATAAATGAGATGGGGAAGTAAAAGGAGAAAATGACGTGCGGAAATAAAGATAGCAGCTGAATGTGGTCAGTTTAACGGCATTTGTTTAACATCTGGACAGCAGACTTTGCATTATGAATAGATAGATATGTACGTAGCCAATAGAATGTGATGATTTTTGGGTTACCCTCTCGTATTTCTCAAATAACATGAAGCTTGATATGTTCGATGGCGAGTTTTGAATTGTGATCGATGGATCATAATGTGCTGGGGTATGTTGAGAATAAAAGACAAGGTATTATTTGTTCGTTCGTTGTTCAATATTTCAATAGAGATGGAAATGTGTTAGGAAGTGCAAGAATCGAACGACGTCTGAGCAATATTACTGGAACTGTTGTATCATGGAAGTCGTGGAGAATTTTAGATGTATATATTTCAGAATAGTTATGTATACGTATACATATATGGATATATTGTATATGCATGTATATGTTAAACTGCAGCCGCATCGACATCGACCTCTGGCCTCAATATTCTATTTTTGAGTGTGCCAACCAACCCGTTATATTCGCGTTACCATCGGCAACCTTTCGCCTCTTCCTTTCACCTACTATCTTTTTCCTTCTTTTTTTTCTTTTTTCTTTGTTCATCGTCTGCTATCTCGCTCGTCCCTCGTCGCTCACGCTTCCACTTTTAATCCTCAGGTATTATCGTACAATTCTCATGGACATTTGAAAATACTCAGGGCATTAATGGAAAAATTATTCACGATTTTGAATGTATTTTTTTCTTTGTGTTTTTTTTTGTTCATGAATGAAATAAAAAGAGGAAATTTACATTGATTAGTAGTGGGACGAGAAGAGAATTGATATTATTATTATTAAAATTGATTTGATTCAGGTGTTTTCGCTTATAATTCTGTGCTATTCTTCGTTTTACTCGGACATTGATCGAAATATAATGTGAAATGTAGAATAAACATTGAGAGAATGACCAAAATGATGCTCAATTTGAACCAACATTTTCGCTAATCTTTTTTATATCATCTCTGTTTTTATTTTGAAATAAAACTGAATTAGTGTATTATTCATATACATATATATATATAATACAGTACAGTCTCAACATTTTAATAATAGTTTTTATTCTCATCTGACTTGCTGAATAATTGAAAAAAAATCTACGAAAATTTTCATAGGTTTTGATCATTGATTAATCTATGACATCTTCAAATCAATTTGGAATAAAGGAAAAGTGAAGAAGATGTCATTAGATGATCGGAAGATGAAAAATAATGCACCTTCGTATACATCGATCAGCTAATTATTCATTCCTTTCTAACAGTTCCAATAATTGATAAAAATCATTCACACCAACAGACTCTTACGGACCCAAAGCGCAACCCAGTCTTACATTTTCAGTTCCGAATTTTGATTTTACGTTGGTTTCGATCGTCGTAAGAAAAAAAGATTCCACTGTGCATTCAATTATTATTTTCATAGATCCACGTAGAATGTGTGAATATATTTGTCGTCTATTCTTTCAAATTTGTTATTAATATCATCATGCAATAATAAGAATTTTGAAATACGATCTTCACAATATGATCAGTAATATGATATTGTTTCCACCGTGTTGACATAAATTGTCGCTTTATAACACCATGGTGTCGATGAAAGCGAGAGAGCGATAGAGATAGAACACAAGTATCGTTGTCAACCAGTAGGAAATCGAACGCATGAGCATACCAATACAATACAGTAATAAAAAAAAATAACTAATAGATATCCACGCATATATGTACAACATCACTATTTATTGTGGCAAAGCATTTTTTCTCCCTCTCAATTTCCCCCTTGAAACCTTACAACTCTCGTTTCAAAAGAATTTTTTTTTTTTTTTAGAGCAATAGATTTCATAATACTCAACAGCGCCATTTAAAATGGCTCACACTGTATAGGGATATTCTACCACAATATATATTTTATGAATACGCAGCGAGCGAGGGAATTCCATATAATAATGTTGAACGAAGATATGAATACGAAGATGACGATGAAAAAAAAGATGAAAGGGTGGATGGATTAATGAATATTTATATATTAATGATGTTTTGAACGGGAAAAGGAAAAGATAATTTAAAATTGAAGTCAGAATGTATTGATAGCTAGGAAAACGGAATGAATGAAAAATGTAACCTTTATCACAAATGAATTGCAATGGTGGTATAAAACGAATTCATTTATTGGTAATGATTGATATTGAATTCCAAAGAATGTCTGAAGCTTTCATGTATTTATGGAAAGCTCACTAATTAAAAATATATTGCGTGAGAGAGGAAGGTGAAGGATTTCCTAAGAATTTTAAACGCCGTAAGATAAAAATACTCATAAAATTCCAAGCTGGCTAATTGCTTATTACCTGCATTTATTCAGTCATTCCATTCCCCTTTTATTCATGAAGCCCTTTCGGTTTACCAATTAAATGAAAATTCAATGGCAAAAGTGTAGGGCGAGGGACAGTGATTGACAGTTTATTAATCACGAGCCAATTTACTGGATAGTTAGAATTTCTAGTTTCAAAGGTTGGGCGCGAACCAAAATTATAATGGACTTTGTACGTTACAATCCGAGACAATAAAACAAGTTTAGTCGTAATTATTGTCTGAATTGACAATGTTTTAACTGTGTTGGAGAATATTCAGATTTTATAGTGCGGCGTTACTGATATTTATAAAAATAAAGACAAGTGAAAATAATAGTATGGAATATTCGAAGTACTTAAAGCAAACTATTGGAACGCCTTCTACAACGCAACTGCGGCAGAATGACAAGTTATTATTTTTTCAATATTTGATAACAGAGTTGAAAAGAAACATGAGGAAAGAGGAGAGTCAGAAATAAAATAGACGGACAGAAACGGTTGGAGTATGTTGTTAAAAATTCAAATAAGGGTCCACTCATAATTTTCATAGAAATTTTTTTCCTTCCAATTCGAATTTTATCATATTGAAACTTTTCCAATTACGGATAACATATTGGTTTCAAGAATCATCGAAATAATATTTTAATAATTGAATAAAGAAATAAAAGTTTATCAGATTACTGTAAATATTTATTTTTAGCTCAACTGAGATATAAATATTAATTATTAATGAAACCTGTTTATTGAAATTTCATATACAATCTTTGTGAATCAATTTTATCGCAGATTCCACCAGGACCATTATAAAGCATCTTCAACAATATGTAAATGCTCAACTCAATCTGAATATACAATATCGTTTGCGTCTCAAGAAAAAAAAAGATCGATTTACGAAAAACGTGGTGAAAATATTATCGACTTGGTAAATACATGATTATGCTTGACCTACTCTACTGGCGTTCCTTTAAGTTACACAATGTTTCAAGTTTAATCGACGATTTTGCACACATATTCTTGTTATGGCTCTTAAAAAAATTCCGAATTGTAAATGAAAAAAATTGCAATTATTCGAAATTTTTGCGAGAGGTTATTTCCAAGTTAATTTATATGAAAGACTCATGAAAATATAAATCCATTATTTCATGAGATGTCACTGCTCAATTTTATGTCTCTTGCCATTGGCACACTTCTCAACCACTGTATACAACTATGAATGCATGAGTTTGTAGAGTTCTCTGTGATGCAGTGTACAGGTTGAACCCATTTGATGCCAAGAGCACTAATAACTGGTCGAATGAACGAAAGAGAAATAGAGACGAAGGTAACGAAGAAAACATAGACAGTGAATGAGGGACAAAGAGAAATGAAAGCCGACTCGTTTTCAAAGCTCTTATATATGACGAACCCATTCCTGTGTAAACGAAACGTTTGATATATACACACGTTTCACCCTTCGTCTCTTTCTCGATCTCTTTTCCCTTCAGACTTCAGTCTCTTGCCACGCTTGCTTACTCGACTTGCAAATACAAAATCCACGGTCACGTTCAATAGGATGATAGTTTATAGATGGCGTTGATTTGGCGTTGCTTCTTCGTCGTTTTCTTCTCGTGCTATGTTTGCGATGGAGAGGCGTGGCGTTTGAGGAATATATCAAAGCATATACACCATTTATACATATATATAAACATGACAATATATACCCACACACATAGACATAGTTAACTGCACCTCGACGTCTTCGTTTCGCAAGAAGTGAATCAGGGTCTTGGAGAAATTCGGTACAGCACAGCGATGATGATGGTAGGTGGTTGTTTCCAAGTAACTGAAATACGATTCCGAATTCAATTAGAACGTAGTCCATTTGGTTTTGCTGGTTACTGAAGCTGGCACACTGGCAACTCATGTATAGCAAATATATTATGTTTATATGCGTTTAGATATATGCATTCGTTTTGGGTGAAGAGAATTAATACTCGAGGTTGAAAATAATTATTTTCTTTTCTAAACATGAAGCTGAAGTTTAGTCTACCGCATGAAGACCACCAGGGTAAAATTGTAATTTCATTATTTCGTGGTTTTAATTATTTTGTTTGACTTTTTGTGTTTCGCCCCTTGTGTTACACTACCACCACCATGACCACGACTTCATAGTGGTCGCGTCGGTGTACTTGGGACAATTAGTTACCGGCGAGTCGTTAAACTGCTTCACAAATGTGAAACAAATTGTTAGTGTAGCTGTTGGTGAAATGCCGCAGTTGAGTTTTAAAGGCCTTAAAGCTTAATCTAAATGTCGAGTTAATGGTGTGTGTCTACGTGTGTGTGTGTGTGTGTGTGTGTTTCAGTATATGTATACCACATTGTGGTATTTTATGAGTAAATACAAGAAAGTGACGTTTCTCAACACTAATGCACAACTTCCTGATGTTTATTAGATATGGAGAGAACAGTTTTAGGTCAGGGATTGAAGGGGAGTTCGTTTCGTCGACATATATATGGAGAAATTGTTTAATCTCAGTTGAAGAGATGAAGAGTTTCTGAGATTGAATGGAAATTGTATTTTCCGTAAGAAAGGTTAATAGTTTTCGATTTTATTTCTGTCAACTTGAACTTCCTGAATGATAATATAGTTTGAGACTGTTAGTTTCATTGTATAGATAAGCGTTCGAGCTTAAGGTGGAAGAAAAATTCATAGACAAATGTTGAATTTTTAAAAGTGATCTTGGAAGCTAAAAATGACTGAACACTACAGAGTTAGTCTAACTCGAATAAAGTTTTTACCGTTTGTTCTATTAACATTAATATAAGTTACGGTAATTTTATTCATGCATTCGACCTTTTCCTTTTCCATAGTATTTATCTTGTAAAATTCCTTGACGTATGAATATAATTTTCAATTATCTTCAGGGATAACTTCCGAATTCTTCATCTTGATGGTCAGAATATTGGGTGAATAATGAATGACTGGATCTGAATGATAAAAATTTTGATAAAAGACCGAACTAAAAGTTTTTAGACATTATGTATTAGTATATAATGTGAAATCATTATTTGCCGGTTGCTTTTCAATCATTTGTTTTCTTACCAAATTTATTTACATTTTTTTATGTACACGTTTTATGAGTTTTACTACCTAGTATTTAACTACTTTCATTTCTAACCCACTTTAGTTCAGTATTTTGAATTGTAGATACTTAAAATTATTGTTAAATAGAGGCCCACGAATTCGATATGTTTGATTTTTATAGATTATGCATATATTTAACGTTGCAATTTATTTAGTCATGGATATGATTGACTAACATTGAAATTGTCACAAACCGCAATATATATATTTTCCAACAGTTGAGGGATATAATACCAGTGTGTCAACAGGAAACAAATGGAATATACATTGACATTTGATAATGAGTCGAACTGTTTATATGATCAAATATTTATATTGTTCGCTAGTGTTTGTATGGTATTTTGCAGTGTGATTAATGAACACATACAAATATACGCGCGTTCATGTCAAAGAATAAATTGGATCTGATAAAAAAGATGTAATACGGAATATATAAAACAATATTCCATCTCCGCCTGGATTTTAATCAGAGACCACTCCCAATTTTCGCTCAGATTCCCTTACTAACTAAACTAATAGAAACATTGTCTACTAAACTTACCAAATGAGTATATGAATTTCAATTAAACTGCCACCGTGAATTTTACAGTATAAATTCAATCTCTAAATTGATAATAAATTAAAAAATATATTACTTCATCAATTTAACAACAATAATCATTGGTATCAAAATAGAACACATTGTTTGCATAATTAGAGACATGAAAGTTCGTGAAGTTTTTGATTTAATTTAAGTTTATGAATTTCTTGGATGAACTGAAGGAAAATATGTCTTAAAGTAGCGGCGTGATATCAAGAAATAGTTGTAATCACGTCGACTTTATATTCCCAATTATTTCCTGATAATTCAGTTGCTTGTTGAGATTCATTACTTATTTTAATAATTTTTCCAAAGCGTCGTCACTTTTATCTACGATTCTTTCGTCATTCTACTATTATTCTTGTTACGTTTTTTTATTTATCATCGTTATGGTGGTTTGTTTAATATTGGAACTCGCATTGTATGCGTTAATGATTAGTTTCCAATGATTTGTATAGCTGGACTATTAATATATATATATATATATATATATATATATGCGTGTATGCATATGTGCTTTGTCTGTACGTGCAATGACACGGGTTTGTATACGCAGGTCGATTCGTTCTGCGACCAAATGTGACGATGCACGTTCTCGGTATAGTCCGAGAGTCTAATTATCGGTTTTATTGTCTCTCGTTGCGTCAATACCAGAGGTGCAGACATATATTTATCTGCGTGTGTTTGCGTCTGTGTGTGTGTGTGGGTGGTGTGCTCGATACAGTTGTATAAACTTTTTGCTCGCATTCACACATTTACCATTCTCATATGCGTAACGATGCACCTCCATTTATAAATACGGTGAATTGTGTGGGCATAAGAATACAGTAAAATATTTCCTAGCGGTCTTGGAAAGAGAAAGTGTATATACTTATGTCATCATTTGTAGGAAAATTCTGATTTTTATTTTATTGTATATTTCTGATATGAATATAACATATTCTCTTGTTAAATTGTTCATTATAACACTTTTGTTTCGTTTGTAGATTTTTTTCTCAACCGGGTTTTTTTGTTCCAATAGAAAATACGTTAGAAAAATGAAACTTTTTTTCATCCATTCTGAGACTTGATGAACATGAATTTGGATACAAACTACTCGGGGAATGCGCACTATTGTGTTGAAACTTTTTTGATACCGGTATCTATATCAGGCAAATTTTATTGTTTTTCGCTGCTCGCACTATGAATATAATCGTAATCATTCACTTTGTTTAGTATTTTCGATGTGAATATTCAGATATTATTCACAAAGCTCGGACATGAATTTTTTTTTGTATCGGTCGACGTGACATTCCAGTTGAATACTGAATTTTATATCAGCACTTCTTCATAAATTTTTGATCGTAAAAACAAAGATAAAAGTTGGTCAGACGATTTTCACTTTTAAATTCACGGTGAAATGAATTTCAATATTTTTTATTATTTTTTATTATGCGTGATGTTAGGTTGAATATAAAAAAATTGTTTTCGAACTTTTCCCACTTTTCATGAGATTATTTGGATGAGGAATTCACGATATTACAGCTTACACTTCATCGGATAGTAATCGATGGTGTAAAATCGTTCTTTCGGCTTCTTTTTTTATTTTTATTTATTTTTTCTTCTATATTCTCTGGTGTTATATATTCGCATTTTCGTCACATACCTATCGCACAAAAATCCGAATGATTCGCTAGAGTTTTCTTCAGACTCTACTGCCTTTTATATTCCTATATACCAAAATCCTTTAGCATTAGACGATTTTATCTACACATGTATAGGTATATAAATTTCCTTCTGCAGTTTTGTGCTCTATCTCACGTTTTTTTTTAGGGCCTTTCAACCCAATCGACGAGAATCTTTTCTCAACCACGAAAATGGCCATTCGCACATGGTACATACACATATACTCATACATTTGTATATTGTCATATATATTTTGTGTACATACGTGTGGGAGCACCCTTATGAGGCTTGACTTTACGCATATGCCATGTGATATATACAGTGGCTCGAAGAAAGTCTTATGCACTCTCGTATAACCTCTTTTGCACCCACATCTTTTTTTTCTTTCTAAGCATCGATTTTTAACCCTCCTTTTTTTCTCAGTTTTCATCCAGATTTTTCTTTCCTGATATTTTATTTTTTTACTCACTTTTTTTCTATCTCCTCTTTATTTTTACCCTCTCGTCTTATCTCTGCTACGTCTTTTGCAGCTTAAAAGCTTTTACTTGAAACGAAAATGGTTTTCCTACGACGCGCCATCACCATTGTACATTCAGGATAGAAACTCTCTCTCATTTATAAACGGAATTTTGTTGTGCTCACAATATTATTTTTGGATTTACACATGAGTCTTTTAAACTGTGAAACGTGATTTTTTTTTCCCTAGTTCTAATATTCTTCTTGGGTATGGTATATAGGGTTGTGTTGTATAATAACAACATAGGTTGGGTTATGGTGTAGGTCACATCGATGAAATAAATTCGGTTGGTTTGTTTTTTTTTACCCCTTTTTCACATTTTATTTCGAGATTAGCTCACTTTGTGCTTATGTATTCTCTCACTTGAGGAAAATTCATGTTTTGTCGATAATACAGTTTCAAAATTTCTTCACATAAAATACACAATTCTGCCACCGTCGTCGTTCCATCAATAAGTAATTTACTGTATCAGATCTGAATTCGAATTGTTGCGTTCGTATTGTGTGGTGGAATTGAAGAGTGCGAATGTGGATTACAGGAAAAAAATATTATCTTTTACTATTGAATTGTCAGCAGAGTATTGTTTTTGCTTCAGAGTTTAATTATTAAATTCAACGTTTGGATTTTTCACAAATATTACCCATCAATTTTCATTGTCAATGATGATATTTTTTATAGGCAAATAACTGTTGGAACAAATGTTTATTTGGAATTAATTTACATGCATATTTCTAAGTGATTTTTTATTCAGTTAATAATTTTTTTCCTGCACGTAAGTCCAATATTCTTGTTGCACCCAATAATTCTAAATATACAATACAATACAAAAATTCTAGTATTATCATATGACTAGAATCATAACCGTTTCTCACCTCGAATAGACTTTTTTTCTCCACTTGCCTTGTTTCGATTACATCAACATATTTATGCAAAATATTGAGTGTTGATGCATGACATAATTATACATATTCAATGGTCATGATATATAACCATGCAAAAAATGCGTTTTGTTACTCCTTCCAGTTTGAATTGTCACGCTACTTGCGCAAGAAGAGCATGTCGGTAATTTGATCTCATGGAATGATGTTTCAACTTTGTATATTATAAGTAGTCTTGAAGAAAAAAATGGCGCGATAGAATGACGAGAGACAATGTAACATAAAAAATCAAATTCATGCAAGAAAAAAAAGAAACAATAATTAAAATGAAAAATAATAGCCATGACCCTTAACTATAAATATAAATCTTTTGTTAGCCAGTTCTCTGATAAGTCCAATGGGACGGAGATAATAACATAGAATTTTTCACAGTAGTGTTCTTCATGTGCACTCGCCCGAACAAATCGTTCTGTTGCACGCAATGGATATAATAAGAATAACGGAATGAGATGGTGAAAGAAATATGGTATAAATAAATGTATAAATGTATGAATATATATATATAGATATGAGCGTAGAATATAAATGAAAAGTAAATACTCATGAAATAAAATCATTCCGTCGTATTCTCTTCTTCTTCTCAATTTTCTGCGTTACATATAGAACATTGTGTTATACGCGCGTGACTTCTATCAAGCATTTGTGAATATTTGTAAGCTTGTATATATATTAATATTTGAAAAGTCCTCGTTGATCCCGGCGGGCGCACTATAACGATTGGAATATCCGTATTATAAAAATGAGAAATCATCTCGATAAACTTTCAGGAAAAACTCTCGCTCTCTACGTCTGTATGTATGTTCCCCACGGACCACAAAGTTTTCCGTTGCTTGGGGAAAAAAAAAATGTGTACATCAATAGCGGCAAAAACGCATAAAGTTACCTCGTGCCAATACACAAACACTGCATTGAATTCGTTTTTCGATGGTAGTAGGAAAAACAGGGGGAAAAAAAAAAATACCATCGTTGTTATCGTTTGCATCGCGATATATAAATCAAGTGGTATTCGTACAAATTCCAATTCCAATTATGTGAAGGACTACAAAAATTTTTAATGAAAAATAATGAGATTTGAAATGGATAGAAAAAAAAATTCTGACGAAATTTTCCTCTTCAGTTTGCATGACCAACTATGAATATGTTGGGAAAAAAAAATTTACGATAATACTAATTATTTATCGTGCGTCAAAATTAATTGCATCCGAATATTGTGAAATTCGACGAGTATAATTACGTATTTCCTATATCTATACACACAATGCCGCCATGATAGTTTTAATCGATAAAGGAGATATAGTATATATTCCAGGGGCGCACCAATAATGCCGTGAGGAGGCAAAGGAGATATTCTCTGACGTAGCATATGCATGTTCATGTGTATATACTGAGATGTGTTTACTCTGAGCTGGTTAATCGAACTCTCTCAGTTCGAACTATATATGTATTGGTAATCATTACATGTACATACATGATATGATATGGATACCTGTAATAATTTGAAAGATGATACATTGTACATGTAAACATGAAGACAGAATTCCAGAGAGGGAAACTCTTCATTGTGCATTGATTCGAGTTTATGCGCATGTAATACAGGAGATGCAATGGTTACTGATATTTGACTCATGGATACAATTGAAGTGTCGAAAATTCGCATTTGAATATGTAAGTTGGAAATACAAAGGGAATATTATGGAGCAGCTGAAATTGGTAGTGAATTCATAATTGCCAATTCAACGTATTAAATTATTCACTGCATAATGATCATTTCTATCTTTTCTTTTACATATAAGATAAACGAAAATAAATGACCCTCTTGAAAGAACAATGTGATTTTCATTGATTTAACATTTCTTAAGTTCATTTTTTATGATAATTATATGAGACGAAAAATTGCTGCTGTATAATTAGTTAATTCTGAGAAGTAATTTTAATATATGTAATTACAACTGTTTTTACGCGATTTTCATTGATATGGTTGGCAAATTGACAATTTTATCTGGAAAATTTATAGAGTTATAAGTATTTATATGGAATATGTGGGTTTATGCATGTGGGTAGTTATTAGTTTTTATAATTGAGTGATCAAAAAAAAACTCAGTCAATGCACATCAGTGTGACGCAATTTTTTCATTTATTTGTTTGTGTTTGTTCGCCTCTTCTCATTGATATTCTGTATTTTGTTACCGAGATTTTATTCAGAGTGGGTGGATCAGTTCCAATGTCGATGGGATCACAAGAGATTATCAATGATAAGCGTCAATGTTACCGATGAGAAATGACCCAATTAGTCATTATATGCTTATGTCCAGCCAATCATATCAGGGATATTGTGTATCATGAAATATGTATATAGACTTATAAGTACATAATACATGAATAGAATATTAAATGTTCAAGGTGTATTGGTAATGTTACGTAAAAATTCTATCACTGTCAAGTATTTCAAGTTGAGAAAATGATCCTTGAACATATGTCAAGTGTATACAATCTATTGAATGTCTTTATCGATAATATTTTTTTCTTCTGGCGATTATATTATTCTATTATCAGTTTTTCTTTTTTTTTTTTCTTTACATTGTTTTTTTTTGTATTGGATAAAGAAAAAAAAATTCAGTAATAACGCGAAAGTGCAGGGGTGCTATTACCATCAAAGTGATACATGCACTTGACAGAATGTCGATAAAATGTTAGCAATCAACAGAATCAATAATATAGTACAGAATTATTTAATGACTTTTAAATGAGAGGGGAAAAACAACTAGGTGAACAGCAAAAAAAAAGAGCGAAATAAAAATTCCCAGAGGAATGGCGATGAGTTTTATACGCTCGCTCGACTGTCGCACACATTCAGGGCTAATGTGTTGTTGTACGTTATATATGATTTCAAACACCCACATTCCATGTTATATCACCTATTTTTATTTTTATTTCATTTTTATCTTTGCTCAACCGAAAACTAAAAAAATAAATATAGCAAGGTTTTTTTTTCTATCTCGTCGCCGCATTTAACAAAGTAAATTTTGTTGGTGCATATACGCAATTGACACACTTCATGGTGTCTCATATGTCTCAATTTTTTTTGTTTAACACAAACTTTTTACATCACTATTTTATTTTATTTTTGTTTTTTCATTTGTGTTCTTTGTCGTTTGCCGAACATTGGTGATGATGCTGCATTGATGTCGATGTGTGTATCGATGAAAAATGATTGCCCGTGCGATAATAATTGTGCGAATGTTTATATTATTGAGAATAAATATCCCGGGATCAAGTGTCAATAAATTGATGGAAACGAATTATTGTTACATGGAAGATCTCGTATGTGGGATTATGATACGACGTTTATTGTGTCGATGTATTCTGAAGATTATTTTTTTTTTATGAACTATTGAATATTCAGAGTTAAACTCCTTGATGTAGAGTGAGAAATTCAAAAATCAAAGCTTTTAGAGAATTTATATCTGCTACTTTGAGTTGACAATTTCTCGTTCTCGAGTTGTGGAACTATTTTATCACTTCAAAGTAGAAAAACGGGTTTTCACTTATAAAGTGATAATCCATATCATCTAACTACTCGAATAATTAAACTCCATCAACGGATATTTAATATTCTGGCATTCTGAGGGTTCAGAATGCCAGTAGAGTCGCTATAAATTATTAATTAAAATACTGAAAAATTAAATTAAAAGCAAAGGGGACATTTCAGTGTCATCAACCAACCAAACAGTGACAGAAAAAAAAAAGTATGATTAATTCATAAAATTTAGTTTTTGTCAATTAATTCATCTCCACTACCAAGATTTCAACATGTATCATTCAAGGTTCATTGAATATTTTGTATATTTTATAAACCCCATATTAACTTGATGAAAAACAGCCAAACATCTTGATAATTGTAAATGAGAAAAGAAGAATCCCAACACGTTTTCTTCCACCTTCTAAGCTCTCGAACAATTTCTCATCATCTCACACTAAACAAAGGAAAAACATCTCTTCGATCAAACACGTATTCACACATATATATACAAGTACACACAAACACTTCACAATCATGTTACGTATAGTTACAACGAGGTCGGGCCTGGTATTTATCGCTCCACTTGCAACTTACAAGCCGCTTTATATTTTCGCCCACTCTGACATCACACCACACAGGAATGAATAAAACGTGCAACAACGGGAGAAAAAAAAAGGATAAATAAATTACATATATAAATTAAACTTGGCGAGAAAACCAGAACATAGCAACAGCAACGCCACCTATACCACCACCAACAACAACAACAATAACAGCAACAACAACAACATTGCATGGTTTCTCACTCAACCGATTCTCTGTAATGTCCTCATACATTTCACCACTATGTACACAGTCCTCGCTACTTCCCACGAATGAAGACAGAAATAATATGGCCCAACAGGGAATCATACAGTGAACACACTGACTCACACACAATACTGATATAATATGTATCTGTTGAATTACTTTAATACAACAATGCATGTTGTTCTATTAAATATATCCATGAAGTAATGCATCCCGAAAATATGCCCCACAAAGCCATTGTTATATCAACACTCCAATTCAACCAACAATCCAACCGACCATACTGATGAACATATATTATAATTATATAGTCTCGCCAACAACATGGTAATTTCATAAACAAACTTTTGACCCAACTTATGTATTATTCATGCTGAGGTATTAGGTAAATTCTGTTAGTGGATCTATTCATGTTAGTTCACAGGCTTCCCATAAGCCCTGTGTCCAATCCAAGGTCGTCTCGATGACTTTTACTTCATTATTTTACGTCTTTTGATGTGATGTAGAGTTGCAATATGTTGATTATATTTTCGCAAAAGTCGGTCAACTATTTGCTCTTTCTTTTTCTTTTCATCACTGATTGAATTAATTAAATATGGAGAGAAGAAGAAACGTCTTGCAATATCAATTCAAAGATTGACTCTCATATTTGAAAATTGATTTTATTTTCGTTTGGAAATGTTGATCTAAAATTGTGGGATAACCTTCTCGTGTGAATTCAGTGTTTAATAATAATTTCAGTTCAACTGAAATGTTTATGTATGAAAAGGTAGATTGTATATTCGACAAAATATAAACGACATATTTTCATCTTTTGTCCCATGTGGATATAAAAAAATATGATAGGAGATTTCGAGGGAACGTTGAAGTGGCTCGGCTCTTATGGGCAGCGTGTGGTCAATTCATCCGTTCTCACTCACTATATCTCTCTACACATCCCATGAGATCTTGTTATTTGTGGGTGTAGATACCTGTATAATATTGTTTATCGTGTGGACAATTTTATTCTTCATATAAATCATGAAATATGGACCAAAACTATCATTAGTCAAAAAGTGACACCAACATTGTTGGGAAAATATAAATCAATGTCTGTTTTGTGTTTTGTTATGCGATCATTAAAATCCCTTTTGGCTATCGGAAATATATGCATGGTACATCTGTATACATAGTAATTGTAGTAATATAGAGATCAGATAGATTGTTATTCAGCCAGTATGACTCAAATAATGTTTACGTGCTTGTAATGCAGATGGTCAGAACGACAGTAGGAGATTACATGACGTTGAACAAAATAAATACACACACACATATATATATATAAATGTGGGTGTATGCACAGTTTGTTATTCGCATATCCATTTGCTCATAATTATTGTTAATAAATTAGCTGAAATATAAATCAGATATTTTTGTTCAGGTGGTTAATGTGAAAATTTTCTCATAATTTATTGTTGATTATATGGTGATATTATCTGTTAAATTTATGCGTTGAATTCATACGAGTTTTTATATTTGCATGGCTATTGTCACAATGATACTTTTCTCTCTTCCATAGCAATTTTCCAGTGCTTTCCTCCACTCGTTTTCGCAATTATCTTGAATGGAATATATTGATATATGTATTGTATATATACCATGTACAATTACAGTGAGTAGTGGACAGGAATTTCGACAAAAGCTAGAGCAATGTGGTCACGATTGGAAAACCGAGATCGCACAGTGTCACGTGTTTCATGAGTATCTGAAGTACGTGACATGTCCACGAACTCGATTCACCGACACGACCGTAACAGTTCGATGGGTCTGCAAGAGACGCATTTTAATTTGGTGTTTTTTTTTCTTCTCCCTTCTCTTTTTCTTCAGTGTGATACATCACACTGAAAGACGCACAGTCGTGAATATACCTTTCACTACACCTATAAATTATTCATTATAAATATATCCTTGTTTTTTTTTGTTCCGTATCGGAATAAAATTGCATTAATTCAATTATATTCAAGGTAACCAATTTGAAAAACATTATTGTTTTTCATTATTGAAATATTCATTTCGAATAATATGTAAATTCATTTATTCTTTGATGTTTATTTGATTTTTTTTTGTTTTTGTTTTTGTTCTTTTTTTAATTGCGATGATGACATTTATATGTTTGAGTGGGATAGAACGAAAATGCGTAGAAATTAATTTAGGATCATTTGAATATTATTTATAAGATTCTTTATTAGTGTAACAAAAAAATCTCTAATCAATGTCATTTGTAATATATATTGTGCAATGAATAAACGATAAACTGTCGGATTCTTTCCGCACGGCTGCATTGGGATAGCACAAACGTCCTCCACGCCCAATAGCCCTCACCCATCTGCATACACACATATATATGCATGTATTCGTCTACCTCTCTAACTGTGAGATGTCTTTGTGGCAAACATTGAGGACTTGAGAACATCAATTTGTCCTAAGTGGTGACTGACCAAGCAAGCCAGTGAGAATGATCCGTGTGCAATCCTCAAGGTCCTCTCAAGTATTATAACGATCTCATCTCAAGCTCTTTGGGTTTACTCGAACAACAGTTGTTGTAATGTACTACTAACTATACATTTCAATGTACAAAGCATTTGGTTAACGCAACAGGAAATACAATTCGTATATAATGAACAGAGGAGTAGTTCAATGCAAGAGAATTTCCAATTTGTTTTTCAAAGTCTTGTTTTATTAATGTCTCATCCATTTCAAGAAGGAGAGGATTGTAGAATTTTTAGTAAAATAATATCACTTACAAGAAGAATTTTGGATTGTAAATTCATTTGAATTGAATATAAAATTTTTAGAAATCAAATGACAATGTGATGAATTTTTTAATGGGAATTTATGAACATCTCAATCTTTTATAATCTCTAGAAGATACAGCAGACGAAATTTCATGAATAATGTTCGTTTTAAAACCACTGGTATGAACATACATGTCTATATAGGATTATATTGGAATAGAACAACAAGACTAATACCGATTACCTGTCGCCTCGGTACATTAATGTCTTTCGCATACAATCTCTAATGCACCGATAGCAATTATCCCTCCACAGTTCTGAACCATTAAACTTGGCCCTGTAGACTCTGCACACACATATTATCGTAATGATAATCATTATTATTATCATACATATGCATAATGTTTATGTGTTTATAAATGGACGCGTTCTCACATTGGTAGTGTCTATATAATAGGGCGCTTACACACCTTATAGAAATGATGCGATAATGGATTTGTGTGGACATACAAATGTGTATTTACAGTAGAATTGATGTGAGGGAGATGAATGCGCACAAGAGTTCAGTTAATGTGAAAAAATCAACCGATGATATAATTTGATAGTTATATAGATGAAATGTGATAATATTCACGATGTGATGAGGACTGATGTTCTATACCTTCACGTTTGTGTGTGTATAGTGTGTGTAGTAATTTCATCGTTTTCACGTCAGTTACCTTCTCTTCTGCCATGTGCATACATACACAAAGCAGGATCCAATGTGAATCCTTGTTCGCATGTTTGAGCGAGTGTCTGAATCGTTCGCAAAGTGATTAGAAGCAATTGCTAGTGAGATTTTAACAGCGCAGTTCATTTCAAGTATTTGTTATTATCAGGGTTTAATATTTGGTGAAATGATAAAATGGTATTAATTCAAAATTGATTTCATATATTTATATGATTTGTCTGTCGATCAATGCTCACGTTTTATGTTGATAAAAGGATATTTATAGGGATATCTTGGTGCATTAAATATTTTACTTCTGGGAAATTATTCTGGATATGATTATAAATGTCTGAAGTCTAGACCTGAGTTTCAAAAGGTCACGTAGTCATTGGAATTTCATCGATAAATATTTCATGCATAAATAACGATTGGTAATATATCACGTGAAAGTAATCACCCACAGTTGGAAGGAATTGTAATTTTTTTTTTTCGGCTGAGATAGACCCTTCGTTTTGCGATGTTTTTTTTTTACACTTTTGCAACCCTTTTTGCATGGTACTCAACGGTTTATAAGTTTTTAATTATTTTTATCAAGCGTAAATACAGTTGTGAATCACTTTCTCAAACAATATTGGGCTGTTGAATTTGTGGCTTAGGTTTGAAATAATTGTTATCGACCCGAGAATAAAGAAAAAATCAAATAAAGTTTCAGTTCAAAAATATGTAGTTGTGGTGTGAGGTATCAATGAGAAAAAAAAAATACTTGGGAGTGGTAATTTTTTTAAAATGTTACTCATGATGTTATGGGAAATGACTGATAATTTATGATAAAAGAAAAAAAAACGAGATAAAAGCTGGTAGAGAATATAAGTGTTGAAATTTATTTCACCAACTTGCCTAAACTGAAACCGGCTGTGAAGTAAAAATGTACACCCTTATAATACTATTTATGAGGGTAGAGAATATAATGTGGCTAAAAAAAAAGGGGGAAACAGTAAGGTCTGAAGTCATACCAAGAGCTCCAAGGTGAATCATTATCCACATATTAATAACAGGTTCTTCCAATTAATCTTTATCAAGTACTTTATATCAAAGGGCATTTTTTATTTCTTTTTTGCTTCATTCTGTTTCCTGCTCATGTATGAGAAAAAAAAACGGGAAGGAAAAAAATGACTATTTAAATATTTAATACACTCGACTTCGATATAACGGACATAATTAAAGTGAACGTATGACCACTCGGGAAAGATACTATATACTACGTCATCGGCCTTGCATGAGTGAATAAACGCGTGGGCGCGCCTGCTTCGTTGGTCGTCATCGTTGTGTCGCCGTCGCCAGGTCATCATTTTTTTTCTCACTTTTTTTTCATATCTTATAATATATGCATATACATGCTATAGTTCCATTTCGCGAACCTTCATATATATATATATTCATCCGAGCAAAATTTATTGAGTTAGGAATGAGTGCCGTTAAGTTGCCGTAACACATGACACACGTGCATATTTTGTCCGGAAATATATTCTCCACCAACAAACTTGCGTTGAAGACAACCACGTCATAGTATATCATAATATATTCGTTGCAATTCGAAATAATCGCATAAATTATTCTGATAATATCGCAGTTGGCGTTTATTTAATTGAAATTGCAAATTAATCACAAAGTATTATTACATATCAATATTTTGTTAGTGATGTTGAGAAGGTATTTTAACTATGAATATTATGAATATATATAATAGTATCAAAGACGATTAGTGGGTGATGTTGTAAACGCAATAAAAAATTCACAATGAATTTAATTGAATATAAATCGAAAAAGTTTTAATTTAATTCATCAGTTTGGTAATATTATAGTCTGGCATATGATTCGAACAATTGTTAGAGAAAAGTTATATTAAGATGAGTGCGGTGTCTCGTAGAGGTAAAAATTAATCCATTTTCAACTGTGAAGGAAATATAAAAGTGGGATAAAAAGCTGGATGGAAGACTTGCATGAATGTATTTGTATGGGGGCATTGAATGCTGTGCTTGAAGAATGAACGATTACTATTATACGGAAAGAAAAAGAATAAAAGAAAGGCCCCGATACATATATATATATGTAATATGATGAAAAGTGGGATCTGATGGTCTGATGAATCCAATCAATTAGTATTCGCCAGGGATTAATTAGGTAGACAATATAGCGAATACCCTCGAGAATCTCTTTTTGTATTTTTCCCTTTACTCTACTCTCACTAATGCTAACTTTTCCACTTTGAAAGAATTGTCTCACAGTTTTCTCGCGTTAATTAGTTCGCAGAATTACGACATCGACATAAACCGTAAAGACACAAAAGGATTCGGTGAAAGTGAACGCACCAGCAATGTCTGGTGATTATCTATCCTCGTTCTGTTTCTCTGTGCCTGACTTCTATACTTCTCTCTACTATTATTATCCCATTCGCATCTTATTTGATCAAACAATTGTTTATCAGATTAGTCTCTGCATCACAATGTATATAGCATCTATGTTGAAAGTGTAGACACAAAGGTGAAACACTGAATCGATGTTGTGTGTGGTGTGGCTCTTGCGTCAGAGAAACGGTTTGTACAGATTCAAGCGCGTTTGTATAGTGACTCTCAAACGAGACAGAAGGGCACCTTGACGAGTAAGTGTGTTGTAGAGGACACGAAGGTGAGATGATATAAGAGAAGCGCGCAACTTTGTTTCTATCAAGACGCCGCTCGTTTGCTGGTAACGTTGCTGTCACCTGCGAGAAAATAAATGTGCGTGAACTTTATTTCAGCCGGTCAGATGTGAATAACGAAGTTCATGTGTCTTCTTTTTGATCATTCTGAACTAAAAGACTATACATACTTTATAAAAAATCAAATTTTTTATGATACTCGTACGTATAACAGTGCGAGTAGTTTTATATTTGTGTTAAGTTGAGGTTGTAATCGAAACATTGCTGTTCAGTATTTCAACCATGAACATCATACAGTGAAAGTCATATGAAGTTTTGTAATCGTTGCATGTGAAAAATACAAACACCTTGCTCTCCCTTCTCTTTGTCCTCTTTTTGTGTTTAACACTGTAAAAAAGTTCGGTGTCAATATCATCATTCAAGTTTGAAACTATCATGTTAGCATTTAATCCTAATCTCAAAAGCAGGAACTAATAACTCGGTCATTGAGCTTTATGATGTTGCGACAAACGTTTATCCATACATTAATTGCTTGTCAACGTCGCTACCCTGATGCAGTAGAGATTGTGACATATTATGAATAAGTAAAATTTCGTTTGCATTTATTATGAGTAGGAAATTCATCAGAAACATAATGTTAAGATGTGGAACGATAATCAATATGAAATATAGAGTGTGCTTGTTACTTCAAATTCAAACTTGGTTTTCTGTGATATATTGTCGCCAATGCTTTTGTCCAAATGAATTACTCCGGATAGAACTGATCTTCAAATGTCGAGGAAGCGCATTTGAGACATAATTGAATCTCCGACGTCCCTTATAAGATATTAAATGAATTCAACTGTAAAATTATTACCGTGGTCGTATTCTCTCAAGTATTACAATCCATCTATAAAATTCAACATGATAATCGTGTTGAAGTAATATAATATCGAATATAATCTTCGTTTAAGAATTTCGCGCGTTAGTCTATTCAGAATTCTTAACGTTGTGTATATATATCCCTACAACATTTAATATACAAATTGCATATTCATGCACGCGAGCTCGTGACCATAAGTCTTCTAAAAGGATCTGATAGCGCATATTACATCTATTGATTACATGGATTGAAGATAAGTTTTAAGTAGATGAGGGCTAGACTTTACCGATGAAAATACATAATATTTGATTGGGAAATAATGATCCGACCAGCAGCCATACATATTACTATTTTGGGCTAAAATCATTCGCCGTTTCTTCTCCTTCGTTTTACTTTCATTGAAATTGCAATGGATATTACATTGAGTTGGAGGAAGAATATTGAGGATTGAAGACGACGGTTGGAAATTATTCGACTCTCTACCTATCTCTTCATTCTTTTTCGCTCTCTCTCACCCTTATGGCTTACACCTCCAGAGTTCGGAATGTCTTTTCACGAAACGACCCGCATTTCTTAGAATTACACGATCCGCTCGGGCGAGACTAACGAGAAGAAGGCGAGTTTAGTGATGTATATATATATATATATATATATATATATGATATTGAGAGCCGACGCAGACGATGCCGTCATTCTTTAGCTTCTCCTTTGCCATATTCTTTGCCTTATTCACACTTTACTATTTCTGATCTTTTTTCTTCTTTCTGTTCACTATTCTCCTGTTGTCTCGTATACGTAATTTCTCTCGACGTTCTCTGATTTATATAATATAATGCATATTTATATATATATATATATATATATATTGACATGAATAAATTACTACCTTCAAGAGAACTGATTTTGATGAATAAATATATGAGAACATTCGTAACATCGTGAGGTCGCATGAAGGAGACTGCATTGTGATTGGATTGTTAACTACATTTTCGAATTCGTTGGTGATCAATAGTTTTGTTAGTTTTATATAGAATTCATTCATAATTAATTGGTAAAGTCTTTGTTGGAATGAGCTCTTATACATCAATTGATTAACAAAATTTGAAGTATCTTATTCACGTGTGTGTTGGTAAAAAGTGTTGAGTGATTACAGATAAGATGAAGAGAGGTAACTGTTTGAAATTAGAAATATCTCTAGATTTCACAAAAATGAAGTGATACGGTCCTTTATTGCACTCCAAGTTTTGAAATCATTTTGGATTAAATCAGAGCTCCAAGACGATAGATAAGCGTTTAAAAAATTGTTATCCGTTTTTGCTAGTGACATCTTAACATGTATATGTCCAAAATCGCTTGGGTGCAACTCGTGAATAAAAGACGAGGAGATGAGCTGTGAAATGTTGTCGATTCTGAACTTATATATAATACGGACTTTACCTCGTTTTTATTTTATTGTTCTTTTAGTCTCTCTCTCACACAGAATTCTTTCTTCTTTGCCCGCCGGGCGACAAGGGGAGTATTATTTGATTATCACACTCGCAACGACCGTGAAATCGTGCACGGAAATTGAACCGATTTCCGATATCGATCGAATCAGAACAGGCGGCATAGACTCGCCAAGAAATAAGGTGTATGAGGGTGCGAGCGCGAGCAACTTGAAATTTGAATAATCGTCTCGATCAATTTATCTTCTTATTCACCTCATTTTTTCGTCATCTTCGTCATATTTTTTTTTTCAATATCTGTTTTGTTCTGTCAAGGGAATAAGGAATTACATATCTATTTTCATCGATCGAATGATTATTCATTCTCATCTGGACAATTTGAATAATTTATAAAAATCTATAAAAATTTTCATATATTTTGATCATTGATTTTATTCCGATTGTATTCCGATTCGATGCCTTTGACACGCTAAATTGAATTCTAATAAAATTATTCCAATTTTTTCTGCCGACTGGGTTGGAAAATTGAATATGCTTACATCAGTAATGAACAATCGATCAAACTATTTTTTCATCGTTTTTCCTCTTATTTCTATAACTCGACCATTCCCTTGTTGTAATGAGTAGCATGAGGATAACTGAGCTCACCTCTGACACAAATGCAATGTTCATTTCTCCATTTTGTTCCTCGTCGTCTTTTCATTCCTCCTCCAATATTCTCAGTCGCATTTGCAATTGTCTCACTCATACTCCAGGGACAGACTCTGATGCCAATGTTTGCTCAGAGTATGTCGCAACGAGGTTGAAGTGAGCTCACTCGACATGGGTCGTTTTACCTAAACATTGGAAAGAGGGTGGGAGGGTGAGGGGAGTGAGCCGCTGCAATCCAGGAGATATTCACTTTGGTAAAGAGCACAGGGCGAACAATGGACGGACCTGAGGTCCACATCGTTCACTCTAGGAATCCGCATACCTTCTCGATGAGTTCACGATACGAGAGCAGTGAAGAGGGGGATAGAGGGGGTGAGATGAATTTGAGAGTTGAGAGAATGATGGGAGACAACAAATATGATGATGACAATGATGACGATTGTTACATAGATGGAAAACTGGCAGAAATGTTAGTTTTGTACTCAAAGAAAAAATTCTGTGCTTGATTCGAATCGGAGTTATCGAATAGATATTTAAGTAGAGCTAGGATAGAAGTACAATAGACAATTAGCAATTTAATGTAAACAAATAAAAATTTTTTTCTATTCATCAAAAGATTTTGTGAAAATTGTATTTTTTGTTACTGGAAAAATGTTTTCTTATAATTTTCATTTCTGTTCGTTCATAGAATGGGCATGAAAAAAAATTTTTTCACTAAAGTTCTGACCGAAAAATGAAAAAGTTGATTGATACGCTCAATAGCTATTCTATTTGCAACTTTTCAATGTATATTTTCTTGTATTACTCATCAAACGTAAGTTTTTAAACTAATAGCCGTTAAGTTTTGTGCTGCTTTGATGAAAATTCAACATTTTCATATGGATTTCGAATGAAATTGAACATTAGCTGTCTGGTCGAAACATTTATTAAGTGGGTTTTAAATTTGCAAAAAGTTGATAAATAAAAAAAATTATGAATCTCACATATCACGAATTCAAATTGAATTTTATATTCATTGTTGAAGACAAGAAGTTTTTCTTTTCATGACATATTTTGGATTGAAAACTTCTCATTTTAAGACAATGAAGAAACTTCTTGTTTTACATAAAAAAATTTTATGTTAAACTTAAACTGAAGAATATTTTCAACCACGAGTTTATTAAACTGATGATCCTCACAAGAGAGGAAAGGAAAAAAATTACTTTTTATTTTCATTTTATACTCCATTTAAGATTTGATGTTTAATATACGAGATGTATAAATTTATCCATGATGAAATCAGGTCGTGAAATTTAATCCATGTAGAAGCTGAACGTTACCATGTATTCATACAATGTTGCAAAAGTTAATCCACTACTAATACACTTGACTTTTTTCTCTATCATTTCACTCTTCTTCCCTCACAATATATTACTATATGAAGCATCAGTATTGTAATCTATATCACTAGAGGAAATATATCTGCATCGTACAGAGAATGCATTATGAATTATTATGATGAGCCTTGGTGTGCCACCAGAACATACTTTAGTACTACACGTACGGTCTCATGAGATAGAGGTGCTTTCTCTATACTACA
Source organism: Meteorus colon (assembly GCA_030523085.1). Lineage (NCBI taxonomy): Eukaryota > Metazoa > Arthropoda > Insecta > Hymenoptera > Braconidae > Meteorus > Meteorus colon. Next base: position 34,772 of record JAPYZH010000100.1, read on the forward strand.
ATTTCATATCCAAGTCATATCTTTCCTCGTTACTGGACGTGACTTCATTGTCCACTTCCTTTTACCATAATAGAAGCAGGTCGAAAAATGAAACAAAACAACATTCCTTCGCTTTTAAATACTATTCCAAGTTTTGTTATTCTTTCTGGGTTGTTTTTTTTTCTCACTCGTCTCCCTTGATTATAAAAATAATTATGAGTGTGACAATTTATTTTTAGTTGCGGGTCCTTTTGAGTTGACATTCACACAGGATGTCATTTTTTTTCCTTTCATAGAGTTCTGTGACCCCTAAAGGTTATGAGAATGAGATAGTTGAGGCAATAGTTGAGGGAAAAGAATGATGGTGGTGCGGGCAGGAGAATGTACATCTGAGACGTAACTCTGTGTTATATGCTCGCTTTATAGAATAGACAGTTGTGCGGCTGCTGCTGTTACTGCTGCTGCTATGAGCGAAAGCTTTTGGCCCCTGTAACGAAGGCACTGCATCGGGGTGCATGAAACCATGTTTTATGGGTAGATGAGAGGAGCGACCATCATGAGTGCAACTGTGTGACTGTGTGCATATGTGTATGGATATATAACCGTAACGATGTGCATGTCTGGATGTTCAAAGGATCATCCTTGCCTGATGCTTTTCTCTATATCCAGCGTTACGCTCTTTGAATGTTCATCCGGGCCCAATCTCCAGGACGAATACCGCACAAGCGTCTGTGATTTACTCTGTGAAAGTAATTCATAGAGAGACGAAAAGATATACGGGAAGCCCTACATATTCTCTGTTAAAACCCATGGAAGTATTATTTATGTACGAAATAACTTTTTGAATATATTCAAATTTCATTCATTTTCGTTCTGTGATTTTTTTTTCGTCTCACTCTCTCTTTCTTCTTTCTTTTATTATTCGTTCTATTCCACTGTATAAATTGAATCTTTTCATTTTGTGAATATAAATTATCATATTTTAATTGGTCTTCAATTTTTTTTTTTTTTTAGATAAAAGTTTATACATGAAGATTGACCCTTTTTTTTCTTAATTTTTTTCAATTACGATGAGTTGAAGGGATCACAAATTTTAACTTTAATGGAATTCTATTTAGAGATGCTAATGTATTTGGGATTAATGGGTGTTTCTAATTTTTTTTTCTTTCACTGAACAATATTGAAAAAGAATCAATTTCATCAGAGTAATTATAACTTACCAAATTCCCAATTTTCCTAAGGGTTGTGCCTTGGGTCCGAAAGGGTCTGGTGGTGAGAATGTACGCAGGTATTAGTAAGAGCAGACAAAATAGGTCGAGATGAAATTTTGAATCAAATTCAATAGATATTTAATATATTATCGATTTTATTCGATACTATGTTGGCAGATTGGTGATTGAATAGGAATTCATTATTATCATCCGTACTCGAACAAAAATATAATTTAATCTGGATTGGTTTCAAAACCAGTCAGCAATATAAAAAATTAGAGTACCTGCACTGTGAACATTAACCTCATGATGAAAAATAAATAATAGAAAAAAAAAGTAACAGCACCACAAGTTTAATTAATAGTCGACAAAAAATTCTGGTGGGATCTAGCGATTAAATGAAATAGAAGTAACTCCCTATATACATCCACAATTGATATCAATATATATATATGTACATGTACTATGAAACTTAGTCAGACGTGGGATTGTAAGGGGGTGTGACCGTCGATCCTATAGTGCATTCTACTGAGCTAGAGGTGATCCACCTCAGCAATCCAGAAATCCGCGTAGTCTCCATTAAAAACAAGGAGAGAATATGGCTAAGGGTTAAGAAGAGAAAGAGAGAGAGAGAGTGCGCGAGAGCAGAAACGTGATAGAGAATGGTCGGTCATGTACATGATGAAAGAACAGGCACAAGTAAGATAGGAAGAGAGACTAAAACGGGATTTTATAGTGGAGATAGTATGTGGCACGAGGCAAAGAGAAATAGAGAGCAAGTCAGTACAGGTTGAATTGGTATGTGTGTGAATATATGTTTGTAAAATGTAGTTGAGTTACTCTATGTATATGTGTGTGTGTGTGTGTGTGTGTATAGCATACTTGTCTATGCTTGCACGAAAGCCAGACGGGTTGCGGCAACCAGGCGCACACTCTGGCCGGGTGGGCCAGCATAACACAGAACGAACTTTGCGATCGATCGATCCCCCACTAGCATCACTCGACTACGACTCCCTGGTGTAGTATATGCGACACACCAATAGAGAAAGAGAGAGAGAGAGGTATGGTGGACTTGGGGAAAATAGTGGAATAGAGTATGGAAGCGCCTTGTACAGTCGCGCACTCGCTCTTTTCCCTGCATCATCACACCCAACATTTCATTTTACTTCTTTTTTCGTCTTCCCAATTTTGCTGTCACTGTCGCTACTCCTCGTTTTTGCCTTCTTTTTTTTATTTTTTCCATTCGACTTTTCTTTCTTTTTTTTCATCCACACTTTTGCTTCTATTCTTCTATTTTGTTCGATATATATATATTCTCTTATTTCAATACTTCCTTTAGCGTGGCAGCTGGTCGTTCATTATTATTATTATTATTTTTCCACATACACTTTGGTTTAATTACCTATGGGATTTTTATTTCATTTTGTATGATGAGTGTAGATATATATATTCAGAAAAAATTAGTTGGACTGGGTTTGGATAATTTGACGAAGGTTATTTTTGTGATTGGAATTGAAATGTGTGATTTTAGTCTGAGTGATATATTTCAGATTATGATTTGTGAAAAGTTCATTGAATTTATGAATAAGGATGTCAATGAATATTTTTCGATTGTAAATAATATGTTTATATGTTTAAAAAAAATGCGATGAGACATTTATGTTGATTAAAAATGAGGTATATTTTTTGCTTTTAATTCAAAACGGTATTTTTCTCGAGCATGTTCGGAAAAATAATAAGAATGAGCCAGGGAATACATAGCAAAGATGAAGCGTGTGTATTATATTTAAAAAAAGAAGTGAAAACGTAAGCAGAAGCAGCTGTTCCCTATGGAACACCAAAGAGCCGCGACACCCAAGATGAGGGAGGAAACGAGGGTGAGAGAAAGAGGGGCAACTTAAATGTCCCGAGGGTGTGTCAGCATTGGAAAATGTGTGGATAAGAGAGGCAGAAATAAAACTGTATGAAATGGAATGGGAAAAAGATTGGACGTCATATGTGTTAAGGTGAATAAGAGAATAATTGTGAAAGAGAGGGGCTTACTGTATGGAGAGGAAATTTAAGTCTTTTTCGTTTAGTTGAATGAAGAAAAAAATAAAGAGGTATGTGTCAATGAGTCACCCGACACCAATTGGTTGAACGAGTTGTTTAGGAAGTATTTATAATAGTGTGACAACTTTTGAACTCTATATTTTACCTTTTCAATTCACATTTCATTCCAGAATTTCATATATATATATATATTTTCGTTCGAATCTCTGACAATCCCAATGTGTTCAATTGATTTCAGATGGTCACAAGAGAATTTCAATATTGATGGGATTTTAATGAATAAATCGCATTATTATTATATTTTCATCGAGTCTCGCATTTTCTCACATTTATTTATCAATGTATTCATAGTATTAAGTGGAAACTCGACTGGGATTATTGATTTTTATCATATGTTGGTACTTTAATCGAGTTATTGGACGTTTGTATCCTGTTGTTCTCTTCTTTATAATAAAGTGATTTAAATGCAACTCAGTTAACTCTCATGAGTAAGAGTTATTTATATTTAAAAAGAATATTTCATCGCAATTTTGATGCTCCTTCCAAGCAATTATTTCTTCAGTTGTTTCGATCAAAAGTTTATGTTTTCATATGAATACTAATTACAAACTCATAATGAGTTGGCGTTTACTTGGAGCCATTAATCCCAAAGTTATGCTGTGTTTTTTTTTTATCCATGAAAAAACTAACAGCAATTCAGCACATCATTTTTCTATGTAAATGTAGTGGAATTCCATCATTTTAAGAGGATAGAAAGAGAATTATAACTCTTTGATGATGACAACGAATTCCATTTATTTTTATTGAGTCTAAAAAGAAAAAAGAAAAGAAATGATATTTGTTGTTCGTGTCTGCAATCTGGATTGGGAACTACTCATTCACATATAAATGAGTAATTTTTATTTTTTGCTAAGATCCAGACGATTTTTGAGAAAGGTTCTCGAGTGTATACCTGAAATTTACCTGCTTCGGCTCGGTCTGGAATGTAGACGTGATTTTTATTTCTTTTTCTTTCTCCTCTCTTCAACTCTGCTGATCGTTCCCCAACTAGTTTTAACCTGACGATTCACGAATGTTTCTGAACTATCTATTGTATGGAAATTGCGACATAAGTTTTGGGAATTGTCATCAGAAATTATGATTCAATGGGGAAGCTTTTCTGTTTTTGTCTCGAGAATATAAGCATGTAATTTCCTTTGTTTACTTTTAAACTTTTTAACTCAATATATATATGCACATGGGATAATAATTCATGTGTGTGTAGTTCTGCCTGAAGTAGCGCCTGGTTATACCGATAGGTTGCGGTGGTATTAAGGCCGTTCGATGTTGCTGATGTGACGCACAAGTTTATAAACTCCACGGCGATATGTATATTACGACTGTTGTTTAGCTCCAATCATTCTTGTGGACTTAACCATGAATTAAATATGAACAATGATTGATTCATTTCCCCAATATATATTAGACTTATATTCTACTCATAATGAACAATATCGAATTTCTAGAGTCGATTATCACACAAATATCGCAGTTAATTTTTTCCATCAATACCACTTCCTCTATTGCAAGCGTAGAACTAAATATGATTATGTGCAATCGTAAAGAGATCATTTTGAGATTAATTTTACTCTATTTAAATGATCACATGATGAAATTTTTGTACAATAAAAGAATACATAGAGAAGAATTACTGGCAGACTTCAACTTTCAAATAAAATTACTTAATCTCTTGCAATTGTTTATAATTCTTCATCAAATCTTCATAAAATATACGAATATGATTTTTTTTTGTACGCGAGATTCTGGTCTAGAATTCTGCATGTATGATACTTGACATTTCCCATGATACATAACATGTGATAGCGCTTGAAACGTCACGTTGTCCAATATGATGAAAATCTGTGATGTGTATGCACTACATTTTGTCCCACAAATTCATTTTGCCCAGCTCTTTCCTATTCATATTTGCATATACAACATTGCTATCTATATAAAATTGTTAAGTGGATTTTCGAGCACGCAGAATGATGGATAATCTCCTCGGTTGCTGCGCACGCGGATGCGATGTCGAATCCGCTTAACCGGAATAACCCGTCTACGTTGCCGCAAATATTTGTATACACTCCATCGCTTCCATCATGACGTGAGTCCTCGGTAAATGTCGGAAAATTCGAGACGAATAGAAAAAAAAATGTCAAATGAAATAGGAACAGATTGAGTTGAATTATAATGAAGAATTGGTTAGAAAAAGGAAAAGGGGTTTTTTCATCGTAAAAATCATCGTTCTTCCTCTCTTTTATTCGTCTCCTGGACGTGTTTCATTTTCTCTCAGTGGAGAAATTCATCTATATAGAAATGTCTTCACGACGCCAGCCAACAAATTTGTACGTCGGCATTGCGACGACGTCAGCACTCCTTTGGCGACGATATAGACGACAAAAGAATTGCCAGGGACAGACGTGTCTATATAACTTTGTATACTGGGTGAATTTTTATATTTACGTTATTCTTTTTTTTTTTTCGTCACGTAGTTTTCTTTTCGTTTCATATACCGCTTTTTCCTACAGTTTTATACATGCACGGATTTGTTGAAAAGCAGATTAAATAATCGTTGAAATAATATCGAAATAATGTTCGCGTGTTTTTGATTCTTTCAATAAACTGTCATTCAGATGTTTATTTAACAATTCACTCATAATTTTTCAAAGTATATACCAAAATTGGAATTTTTCTTCTCTTTGCCTTTAGAAAGTCTTGACGGTACTGAAATTTTGTGAAGTCTTGTTCATTCTTTTAACGTCCAAACATTCTATGTCTTTTAAAAAAATAATTCTAGAGTTGCAAAATTGATAATTCATGTATAACCAGTTTTCTAACTATGAAATTATTGAGAGAAGATTTATATTTTTCTTGTACCTCACAATGTTGCAAATTTAACGTAGTAAGGAATGAAGGAATGAAGGAATAAGTGGGTTATCATTGATGTAGCCCATTGCACTCTTCTCAATTTTCCATTTCGATGTCACTTCCATACAATTCAATATCATTAAGTTATATTGTCTATTTAATATTCTATAATTTTATTTAGTATATTGCTATCTGTCAAGTTTCTGCTCTTGCGCCATATTTAATTATATTTATTCATCTACCTCGTTGTATGTCACTGGTGTAGTGATGAATGAGAATATTGACCGATATTAAATCCCCCAACATTCTCACGTTATCCATATTAATGTCTTTACTGTTCTGACTCTAAATTGTGTTTCCCATTGTCCTCGTTAGATAAGTATGTCCCCAGTTAGTGATGAAACTGATAATTCTATGTATAAATTCACAAAAATCGATGAGAATGTTCTGCAGTAAGTATATATCAAAGAGTACTTCTGTCACCATCATTTTATCACGAAGGTTTGCTCCACTTTCAAGTAGTTATTCCATGAAATATTATTCTGTTTCTACATTTTCTTATTTTTCTCAAATATCTCAATTATTCTCATACAATTGTGACGTAATTTGAATTCACTATGAAATCAAACTTTCACTCAGCTATGTACGCATCTCTGATTGTTATCCTTCCTGTAGAAATTCACAATTATGTTCTCATGTATTTTTAATTCACTACTCCAGCGTTTTCTCTAGTAAAATGAAAAGAAATTCGTCGATCCTATTACTTGGTTCATTTCCTTTGTTGATTCTTTATCGATTCTGATGACGACTCTTGTCATATTTCTTCTTTTAATTCGGGAACATTATTCAATTCTATTCATCCCTATTATTCTGGATAAAATTGAATAGTTTTTCGATCAACGGGCTTGTTATGATATAATAAATGAAATTCAAATTAGAAACATGAGTTTACGATACAGAGATTTTTTTCGAGTTTAATTATGAATCATCATGTGTATATCACATTTACAACAATTATTGACGTTCTTGTATATTATTTCAATTATTGTTCAGTGCTTTGTATTTCTCTTTCGAACCTGCTCGTTAGTCGGTATTAACTTCAATATGATGAATTTATCCAATGTTCATTAATCCTTTCTTTGTTATATATCTCTATTCCATACATGTTTATTAACGTGTAAAATCAAGTATCGATTTCTTTTTCTTTTGTTGTCCCTCATATTCATCATTTCTGTACTAAAATACGCTTTTATTCTGATCAAAATCGAACATGTTTGGATTTATAGAGATAAAAGGAAATTCTTTTTATTATTAACTCTGTTTTTCATTTTCACATATTTTTGTTTGATTTTTATTCAGTCATTCATCAATTTTCTACATATTAAACAGAAAAATAAATATTGAATTGTACTAACGTTCATGGCTAAATAAACAAATGGAAATGTTTGAATAAAAACGATAATAACAACATGTTATCGACATCATATAATGATAATATTTATGTAACAATATTATTCTATATGAATAACACCCGAATTAAGCTCACTTCGATTGACAAAGCCTTTTCATTCATTTCGCATTTTTCTCAATCATCATTGAATGCATTGTTCCAAATAAAATACGTGCTCATTCTCATCACCATCCCTAATGAAAACATAATCGAGGGAGACTCGAGACCTTGGCTTATATTACACTCGACTAAAACCTTGATTTCCACTTCGATTTCTCTTCAATTCGCCCATGAATTTATACAAGGGATTGGCACATTACATTTTATTTTCTTTCTGTCCACCGTCTATACTCTTCTAATTTAATTTGATCATTCTCAATATTGTCCTCTTTTTCATGCATTTGATTGTCCTCAATTCACAATGAATGAAATAAATGACAATACCGTGGATCGATAATTCACAATGAGAAAAATTTTAAACAAAGATAATAACAGAATATCCTTTCAACGTTGTCTCGAATGTACAATACCTGAATTGCTTATTTCAGGTGGATAAATTTTTCCTGTAGTATTCTTACATTTTCCTGTATCATTGTTATCTAGATTGCCTTTCTTTTTCTTTCATTTTTTTCTTTTGGGCTTCATACAAATTTATTAACAAGAATGAATGAAAAATTCTCTATTGAAATTTTATCACATGTTTAGAAGCATAGATAGGTTTATATATGTTTCCGTAATATGCATACATATATAAAGTCTCATTTGGGTCTCATGAATATCGGTCAATCCAATTAAATAATTAAATACACCTTGTTAGCGTCACAACGCTCAGTGTGAGCTATACATTTATGCGGGGCTTCTCTATTTGCTCTCTCGTTCGCTCTCTCCCGCTCTCACTTTCGCAGAGACTCTCTTACAAGCTCGGTCCTTCTCTATTTCTCCCTTGCTCTCATTGTTCTCTCTTTGACATGTATATGTAGAGAGGATAAATAGAGCCAGCAGGGCTGAGACAGGGTAACCACATTGCGTTTAATTTTCCACGTGCGTTTTCGCTTCGTACTAACGGGGTAAATAACGGCTAAATTATATAGCCGCCGTCTAAGTGAGATACAGACATGAAGCAATTTTGTTCCAAGTATAAATATAAACTCTTTGTAGTGTACAGTGAAAAATAAATTGGGCGAATATTTAGATTAATTTTGAATTGTTTCGAAAGGTAGAACAAGTAGACAAAATATTTATTTGGTTCATAGAATATTTTCTAGTGGAGATTATTTGTTTTATTCAAATTGTGGTTTTATATGTAGCGGGCAAACACAATGAGAGAATAGAGAACAATATAAGTTCGTGGGAAATGTTTGTTATTTGAGTTTAAGTGATATCTTGATGAAAAGAGAACTCGAAATATATTTATTTTTGATTCAAGGGAAAAACTGTAATTAATCTTAAATTATATCTGTGTCAGGAGCAAATTTGAATTAATTACAATTAGGAATTAATCGATGAAAGCAGTGGCTATCATTCGTGAATGCTACTGAAAATGACCTGACTCGAATCATCAATTCAAAAAAAAATGTGTTTGGACCATCTGAAGTCTCTTCTTGTGAAAAAACCCGTCTCATAAATAAAAATTTATTTCATTCGATCAGAATCAAATTTTCTTTGACTGCACACAATTTTCATATAATATTCCTTCTTTCTTTCTTCCCAAACGCAATTCGAACACGAATATCAGCAGCAACAGAAAAAAAATGAAATAAAAAGGAGCCACACGCGATTTCGGAATTCTGAAAATAAAAGGATGAAAAAAATAAAATGTTCAATGCAGGATTTCATCTTATGAGAGTAGCAAACGGAGAGCGTGTACTGGATCTTGCGACTTTATAACGATCGTGTATGCTGCTGCTGCATTCATGAGGTCGACTATGTGCGCTCGATAGATATATTCTCTGTGTTGGAAAAAGGGGCAATAGAAAGAAAGAAAGCGATGAGGAGAAATGATGCGAAAAAAATATGGATCCTCGTGGCCGTCGATCCAGGTCTCCGGGGCTTTGGAATTCTGCCAGAAAGTGAAACGATCGTCGAACGAAGCACTTTGGGACCCTGCCTTTTTTGCTTACTACCTCATACTTGTAATATATATATATATATATATACATTATCAATGTTTTCATCGCGACACAGTTACTCGCGTGTAAACCCATACATCATTGGGAGGTCAAAAGAAATTTCCTTTTCCTCTTCCAACCACAAATGTGCCACGTGAAAAAAAAATCACAAATGCCAATGAATCAATAGAGATAAAATTGAAAATGGTGAAAAATAGAGAAATAATAAAAATGGAAATTTATTATGAGCTCCCACTGGTTATCATGTTATGATAATCTTTAAAGCCGTCAGTTTTTTATTGTAGAATTAAAGTAATTTTTATTCAATATTGCGGGAAATTGATTTAATAAAGTGATGTGCTTAAAAGTTGGAGTAGAAAGCAAAAAATATTGTTGAACAAAATATGTTGAATTTGTGATATTTTTTTTTTTTATACGTTACTGAATGTAAAGAAAATGATGTAGCAATATCCAATTTTACACGTGAATGAACATATATAAAATAGATGTATAGAGAGTAGAGAGAATAAATGAATGAACTGGACAGAAAAATTTATTGAACTGAGGTAATTGCCAGTTGGCTAGCAAGTTAAATAAAGTGATCGAAACCAATAAATAATGAAAATGGTCTACAAACAACAGCACCAGAATTAACCGTATTCAAACTTTTATTCATATTTTTATTTCTATTTTATAATCTAAAAAAGAGAACCTTGACAAAGATAACTTGAAAGTCATATCTAATTTCCATCCATTCTATTGAACCAAGTATGCTAATTGACAAACTTTCACAAATAATAATTCATCATGAAATAAAGAATATCGTAAAATAGGATAGGATCATCATGAATGCAATTCACAGATTATAATAAAGTTGATTAATCGCAAAATCGATAGAAGGTCTACTAAAAAATGACAAGAAGATTTATAGATAATTATCGATTTGCTTGTATGTTTTTGTTTTTGTGTTTTTTATTTTTTTTTCGATACTCACGCCTGAATGGCTGGTGAAAAATACAAGAGTATAATAGTATCATTTTATAGAGCACAAGTGATTGTATATGGTCAATGAACCAGTAGTGATAAAATTTGAAAAATTACACTAAAAATGGAAAAAAATTGCGTTTATCGTCTACTTTGGCTGTCCATTCATGATACAATTATTTTTCATTCACCATTCATTATTATTATATGTATACAACACATATAGTATGTTCCATATCGCACATCAACGACACTTAAATGGCGATAGCAATATATTAACATTTAACCTTTAGGGTCAGTTGTTCGTATTTGAAGTAATTACCCAGACAAAAATTACTCGCGTTAATCGCACGCACGTTCTCACTCTTTATTTCCCTCATCGAAAGTTACGTCATCGCCCGGGGAATTCCGTGCCGAGGCGTTAATGGCGGTTAACGAACTCTAGTTAACTATATATGAATTTACCCGCAAGGCTACATGTATGTGTACATGTACACATGGATGCAAATATGTATCTAAATATGTATGGGTATAACCATAATGTGGATGGCAAAATAGTCGAAATTAATTTCATACTCAATCATTTGACATTTGCCACTATTTCTTTGTATAATAATTGATTTTTATTAATGAAACAATTTCATTTGATAGCATTGGAAATTCATGTTTCTGAGAGTTCATTTTTTTATAGAAATCAAAATATTACTTGAGTACAAAACAATATAATTCATTTAATAATCATACTTTGTATCATCAGCGTTGTTTTGTCTGCCTTCAATATCATTCTCATTCGTGATTCTTATAATACTTTATCACAAAAAGAAAATTATAGAGACGTCAACTATTTCATTCAATTTTGTTCTCCTTTGAGAATAGTAAATTTATATTGAAAGCTCAAATATTTCGTGCAGTGGATTTCGAATATTTATTCTAAACGCCAAATGTAAATGTTCACTTGGACAATTCAAAAGAAGTATCAACGATTGAATTTTTGATGTATTCATATGCATCTATGATTTGAGTATACAGTAACAGGAAAGGGAGGAGAGAAATAAAATTGACAGTCGACTCTTTGACAATGGACCCGCAGTTGGTTATCTACTGTGGACCCTCTTTCATCGCCTTTTCTTTTATTATGATTTTTCTTATTTTTTTCATTCTTTCTGTAGAAGTAACGTTCTGCGCCGACGAGAACAACTTCGTCTTTTCTCCTTTCCTTTATATACAATTTCCTCTGCTTTCATCTTTATTTATTTTTTTCTTTCCGCACGTATATTCCTCTTCGTCTCAGGGCGTATACAATCACGAGAACACAATTTCTCCCTGTACTGTTGCGTCATTCAACATTAGATTGTTACAATTGAATTCTCACAGTTCGTTTCGTTCAGAGACAAAAAAATTATGATGATAATAAGAGAGAATATATTGATAATGAATGGACAAAGATTTATTATCATTTCACATTTTGTCAAATATTTGCGTTGATGAAACAATTTACTGAAAAAAAAAAATCCATGAATAAGGCGTGCGAATTTAGGCATTCACATGATACCGTGTGCTTTACAATGTTTGGCTTCGCTTTATGTTTGCACACATGAAATTGATTCAAGGAATCGTGTTACACGACTTCCGCCGCTTCGGGGCAGTTCTTTATTTTTTCAATTTTTTTCTCTTCATTTTTTATACACTGTGACCGGCAGTTCATACCAATTAACTTCATATCCCGATGAGTATACAATTCCTGTATTCATGAATCGGCAATTTGATCCGCCATATCTATATCAATCTTATTTTTTTATATTTCTACCATTCGTGAGATCGTTATTTCTAAAATGTCAATAATGTAAACTTAATTCCTACAATTTATGTTTTGATAACTGGATAGGATTAATAATTGTAAAATTTCCAAACATTCTCTACTAAGAAAATCAATTCACGTAGAGAAAGGAAAAGGAAGTATTGAAAAAAAAAAAACTCTCGCCACAACTTAAATCACGAGTGATACATACGCGACTATACCGACAATGAAAAATTGTATGGTATATATATATATATACAAATACACACATAGAATTTCAAGATATTATGAGAAATAAAAAGGAGAACGCTTGCGCGCACGCAACAGACCAACCGACCGATCGACTGGCGGACGAGGTCAGGGGTGGATAAAAAATGAAGATGAAGAAAAACGATAGAAAAGAAAGAAAAAAAGGAGATAAAGAAAATGAAGAAGAATATAAGACGAAGACGATGTGGCTTGGTGACGGCTTGCTAAGCTCGCGCGCTCGTCGATGCGGGCGAGGCAAACGAAACGAATGAACAGAAAGAAAAGAAACCAGGAGGAAGATACAATGGAGTCCGGTCGCTCGCGAGGTTAGCGCTCGCTTCCAAGGCTCTAAGCACGCGATACGAGATGCCTCAAGCGAACTACGCTGCTCTTCGTGAATGTAGATGCGCGCAAACTGCTCTCGCCTCTCTTTCTATACCGTTGAGAGAGATTGAACAACACAGTAAGGAATGAGAGATATACGAAAAGAGATGAGAATAAAAAAAAATGACAGGATACATCTATACAGATATGTATGCATGTTATACGGTGTTGGTTTTGCCATCTTGATTTCTTATTCGTTCCACGATCTATTCGCCTACAAATCCATGCACATCTTCCATCGATGACTCGTCATATATGATAGACTCTTTTTTCACTCACTTGAACAATCAATGCAACCAGAAATGACACCTGACACGACAGCGAGATAACTACAACGTTCATACGTGTATTATCTGCAGTCACTTATCATGAACAAGAAAAAAAATAAAAATTAAATTGAATTCGAGTGATGAAAAAATGAAATTGAAAAAATTTCTAAGCGTTAAGTTTGGCTGCAGTCTGTGTGAAAAATTGTTGTATGTAATATTGGGTTTTTATTATTATACTGACTTCAACATGATGGACCGATATATTTTTCTTACAATGTTCCGTTATACATCACCTTGTTGTTATGACATCTACTATATTGTGAGCGACGTCAGAATCTCAGTTGTCACTTTATTTCCAATGTTCTTAGACCTCTGTTGTCGTGTCAGTTCTTATTTAATTAAGTTTTCTTTATCATTGTGGTGAGATTCGTTATGACGCTCCAGTGAAAAGTTTGAATAGATTTTTACTCGTTACATGCAATGCAAATTTTAAGGATCTTATAAAAGAATTTAGTATTCTATTTTCTACTGAAATATTAATTTTGAAACAACTATTTCTGAGTGTAGAGAGCATTGAATGATAAGCAGTAGAAAATGCGAAGCCCCCGTCAGTGCAGGATGTTTTTGGAGGAGATAGGACAATATTCTCTTGTTCATTCATAATCATTGAATTTGAATGATGCAATTACTCTGAACTGTCATGGACATCTTTCTCATTTTCAACTCTTGGATGTGTTGTTATGTAATTTGCAATATTTTTTGAGATTTTATTATGATGACTTTTCTTTATAAATACTGGCAGATATGCTAAGAAATTCACCATAAACTCGGTGGAATATGTAACATAGTGTGGCCTTGTTTGATAAAATTTTCTTTACTTGTGGGATTAGACCATAGTCGTGAATAAAAATAAAGGAAGGGATTACATTCCAGCAACCATCTTGAATAAACCTATGTATACATGACCAACCAGGAATTGTCACCCTCTTCACTTTTATCGCTACGACACATCCTCGATGAGATGAACGTTGTCGCCAGTATACAATGAATAATTTGTAATATCACGTTGACCCATCTTGGAAAATATTCACGATGATATCATGGTGGTGTTTTCGTATTTCATATCTTTCATTATCAATATACAAACTCTTTTTACTATTATTCTATTTCACAAACGAAAAAATAACAGTTTTGAAATATATACAACAAAGAAATTGCTCCTCTCCTATGAAAGAAGAAATAGCAATAAAAATAATTTGTACACGAAAAAAAATTTCGGGAATTGTGGTCGATATTCTGAGAATGCAAAAAAAAAAATTACTAATGGATATACATGAGAGGAAAGAGAAGAAACTATGAAAAGATATGCACTGACCGGAATCCTATTTCTGTTCTGAATGGAAAAAAAAATTGTAATATTAATTCGATGCTATTTCATAAGACTCTTAGAATTGGGACAAATATTTTGTGAATGCAGTAAAACCTCTTGTTGTTACGATTTTTGGGGACCTACGTAAAATCGTGAGGGACAGTAAAAATATTAGACTGGTCATGTCTTGGGTCCGAAAGGGTTTATTTGTGTGGATGTATGTAGGGAAATCAATTTGGAATAAAGGAAAAATGAAGGAGTCATTAGAGAATCGGAAGAGGAAAATAATATTTAGTTGTTTCGATCGGATGATTATTCATTCTCATCAAACAGTTTGAATAATTGATAAAATTCGTAGCATCGTGAGGTAGTAAGAAGAAGAGGTTTTACTGTATATTGGAAAATAATTCAATTTTTCCAGCGCGCATTGCATGCATGCAAATAATAAATTTCCTTCTAGTTATTACACGACAACTTGTGTGTACATATATACATCATACAAAGGCACAACACCACGACAAAACACGCGGTATATTCTCCACGCCCACTGTGTCATTCGCGCTCTTTCTCTTTCATTGCTGCTTCTCTTCAGGGTCGAGGCCAGTTTTTTTTCTCTCTTTTTTTGCTCCCCCTTCATTTTTACCCTCAACCGCGATTTAAAGTTACGTCGTTCGCTTCAGTTCAGAATAACACACATAGACACAGACGTATGAAACACTCCACATTGCCTGTAACAAATTACAGTGATCCGAAACAAAAGAACATTTTTATCTCATTCATTATAATTCTATTATTTGCTTTTTTTTCTTATTCACCACTAAATTATCGAACTGTCCTCGATTGGAAGAGCTCAGAGCAATTTCAATATTGATAAATACTCATCTTTCTCTACATTTATAAATATCTCAGACATTTTTGCATCATCAATATTTCAAATTGGTCGAGAATATCAACTTTTCTTCTCACGTCTCACCCCATTTTCAATCTCATAAGTTATACGTAAAGAATGGATGTGCTGTGTGAAAGCAAGATCGAAAAAAAATAAATGGTGGTAGTGGTGTGCATAAACCTTATATTGATTTTTCCTTCGTTGTCTCAGCCTTTGTATTTCTTATTATTTCTGTCTCCAGCGTATACTTCATCTTAGAACAGTGTTTATTTGATGTGACTGCATCGTAAACGAGATCATTATGTAGAGTTTTTGCTTTTATGATGGAAATAAATACATGATCAGGAAGTCACTGTAATAATAGTCAATGGATTCTTCAATTATTTATAGTATCTTAATGAACATCTCGTAGGACTCGCTTTTTCCAATTTGTGCTATTCCGTCCTATGAAAATAACTTCTGGCAACAAACTTCAACAGTAAAAAAAAAAAGGTGAAGGTAATCCTGAATAGAGAAGTATATTAAAACAGCTCCAAGTATGTGTGACTAAGTCACTGCATAGAAATCTACTTAAGTATGGAATATCGAGCAAACTTTTCTTCTATATCATCCCAAAGTATGGAAATTAATATCAGCTATCGGAATGGCCTTCAGTTTGTAACAGAATTTCAGAGCCTTAAATTGTAACGGCAATACGACCTCTTTTTCTATTCAATATTGCACCAGTTTGTTTAATTAATAATGAAAAAGAATAAGACAACAGGTTTGCTGGTTCATCAGAATTTATTTCAAGATCATTCTAAAATGTCTTGTAGATTATGCTAAGGAGATTATATTTAGTAGATGTTGCAATTGACTTTTACTTATAAATTGGAATATTTTTTAATTGTATGAATTATGTATCCTCTTAACTCTATCCAATTTAGCAAATTTGAAAGATACTTCATCTCTATAAATATTATTCGATCTCGCTCGAATCCGATACACGATTTTTTTTTTCTGTTTCGTCATAACTCTTGAAAGATTAAGGGGATAAGAAGTGAAATAAAGAGAAATATTGGTTATACCGAACCACTCTAATATAAATACCCATATATGGTTTATCATCCTCGTCGTCGTAAATGTAGAAATAGTTACTGACTTCTGTGGATGTATATCTACATAACGTTGAGATATACAACTACTGGTACATGTATGTATCTACAGTGTACATGCAAACATATATGCACATAGAATATTCCGCTGGTCTCTGGGGGAGTGTCTGGACAACTATATGTAACTTGGTGCTGCAGAGATGCGCTCGTGCAGTCCGCGCAGCATATCGCGAATGTCCCAATGACCCGGTTTTAGTCGTTCCTATACTATATACCGTACATATACAGACACTACTTATGTCCCTTGTACAAGCTAAGCGTCGAGTCAAGGTGATCGCGCGCGCTTGTCGTCTCTCCCAGTTTTCATCTCTTTTTTTTTGCTCTTGTTCGCGTCCTCTTTTTCTTTTTGTTCTCACTTTATTTCGCTGCCTCACATAATCATATATACTGAAGAGTTATATGTGAGCGTGTAGGATGGGGTTGTGTTTTTTATTTCATTCTTCTTTTCTTTCAACCCCTCTTGAACCCCCTGTTACACTGACGCACGCGGCCGTGATCGAAATATGGGGCGTACATGTCGTCACCGGAAGAATGTCGTAACAACGTGCAAGCATTATCTGGTAAAAATGGATGTGTATGTATCACAATGTTCCGTGCTATCATTTTCCAAGGTAACCGGATGTATTCTTGTGCGAGAGTTTCATGAAGAAAATTTATATGAATTTTTTGGTACAGCGAATGTATTACACTTTGGGGGATGGATGTTCTCTGATGTTAACTATCAGAAGTGAGTCTTCAGTTCGAAGACGTCGAACGTGACAATGTAACGAAATTTGTTTTACCAAGTTCGATCACGCGTATCTTACAAAGTTATTGATGAATTTTCTACTTCAATCTATAAATTCTGATGGGAAGAGCTTGAAGTAATCGAATGGTGTAGAAGATCTTACATTAAGATCTGATAGTAGATATATTTTGCATCGAAAGAGGTCATGACAATACGATGTTCTGATAAAAGCTTGTTTTGAAAAAGTTCTTCTCAATATGAGTTTTTTCATTCTGTATTCGATTCGATAATTAACTTTTGTGAAATGATGAATGAACGTAAGATTTCAATGCATTTCCTCATTTTCCGAACATCTTTATTTCCGTTGAAAGGGAGTTACTGAATGGAATTAATATAATGTTTTAATTCCATTTTCCTTTTCATACTGAAATGTTCTCATAAATTTTTTAGGAATGGACTTCTATGAAAAATTTATGATTGTGTATATGTAACGTGTAAAAGATGACTATATGAGATGACTTTTAATACAAATATCGGCATTCAATGTTACATTCTGAATATATTCCAGATGTGAAATATTTTATGTCTAGGAATATTCATATGAATTTTTTCTTATATACACATCATGAAAGTTGAATACCAGACCACATCGTATCCAGTACTCAAATACAACAAGAACCGTCATCGATGCTATCATTGATGCTTTTTCTTTTATGGATATTGTGAATGAGAAGAGAAGAAATTTCAAGAGTTTGGAATAGAGGATATAGCAGGGTAATGTTTCATACTAGATATATATTTCGTTTACTGCAGTGCTCTACTTTTCTCGATAGACTTGCGTATCACACAACTCTATTTGTTCATTCCGTTTTTGTTTTCTTCAACTGCAATTTTTCTTTTTTAATATCACGTTTTATATTTATCTCTCGTATATTGGAAACAGACTTTCGATATATGCCAATAAAAACTCGAGCTCTTTGCCGCAGAAGTTTGTTGCAAATTCTTCCTATTTTATTGCTCTTCATAAGATTTTTTCTACTTCACACTCGTTTAGTATTGGTGTTGGAATGGATATGCGATTGGATTCAGTGCTACCAGTCTCTTGATGCTTCAATGTCAACGCCAATAGTATTTTATTTCTGCTATTTTATGGGTTTCTCGAATCATGACCATCATGAAATCAATGGCGGATTTACAAAATGACGATAAAGTAAGTCAATCATTTATCGAGGAAAAACCGGAACATCAAATAAAACGAAGAAGAAATAATTCGAATCCATAAAAACTTTCATCTTTTATGCGAATGGGGAGCTTATATGAGTGGAAAATTTATCAACCAACACATTGAAACGTAAATGAGGCGGCTGGAATTTTGCTTTCAGTTCTCTCTATATTGAATAAATGATAAATTTAATATTCATTCTTAATATTAAAGTTTTGAATAAAATATTAATCCTTTATACTTGACTTTAAACTGTCCATTAATATTTAGAGTTCTGAATGATGATTGCAATCAGTTATCTCATTGTTGAATGAACGTTTTGATGTACCATCAATGAAACATAAATTTGTAATATTCCAATATGAATGAGAAGAAAAAGAAGACAAATAAGGACTTGCCCATGCTCTAGTTGAATGACATAAAGTCGCCCATCCATCAACTGAAGTCCTGACGTTCTTTCTGAATAAGAAAGAAAAATAAGAATTTTCACAGAGGGGAAATAAAAAATTCATGTCTGAATTTTTTTCGTGTTTTTTTTCTTCTTGTTTTCAACATTCGTCCCTTCTGATGCAACACCAACTGTCTCAAGTTACGTATAATTTTCACCGTCGTGCAATTACACAGCGTCGTTTGGATAATCGTTATTTCCCCCCATCGAGAAAGCTTTTTGTATATAGATACAGCATGTTGACAATGAGACGAAGAAATAAAATTGAAAAAGAAAAAAATTTAGCCGACTCTCTTTCCTCTTGTTCGCTATTTCTGTGTTTTTGATAATTATACCACTCGAATATAACAATAGCGATGCGCACAGATAATTCTACACTACGAATTGATTGAGCTATTGTCATTCAACCGACTCTCTGTTTTCCCTTTTATTCATCATCCGTTCGATACGTCTCTCTCGTTGATGTCTACGTAAGGCCCCGATTATATCCTCCAACATCACATATATGTACATTCGACATGAATATTCATGAACAACCTGCCTGGGTAATCTTGGTCACGATTGTGACTCACCAACAATATACAATGAACCCTTTCTTTTTTTTTTTCACTTTTATCTCTTCTCGTGTTCTTTCTCCTTCGATTGTATCGATCATATACGAAATGATGATAAAGTTTCTTCTCGCTTCAGTTTATAGTGTTTACGTATAAAGAATTTGGCTTATGTTCACTTTGTATAATCTGTATAATAAACATTATGCATAGTTTTTAGCTATTTAATTGAGATAAAATGCATCCACATGAAGTACAAGTGCCAAAATTACATTCATTCACTGCATATTTTAACAGAACTGAGTACGTCAAGTGTTCTAAATTAATATTTTGTAAAATATTTTGGCGCATCCAAATATTCTGGCACTTAAATCTGTCGATTGCCAAAGTCTAGCAATGCATTTCAACAAAAATATATAATCAAAAACGCAAAGAATGAATAAGTGATTGAATTTTCAGAGTGATGAGCACTGGAAAATAATTTAACCAACATTATAACGAGATTATTAGCGAATCTTCTGATTCATGTTTCAAAATAATGTCCTTCGGAAGTTCTATCCAATTGCGATGTAGATATTTTCCTTTTTAGAAACATCGACTCACTAAATAACAATTTTAATATTGTTTACTTACAACACTTTCAAGATTCACGTGACTCACAACGAATATAAATACTCTAAATAACAGACATGCAAACAGACTGTTAGACAGACAGACAAACAAAGATCACGTTCCAACGTGTTAATGTCGAAGATCTATTGAAATTATCCAAGGTGAATTTTTAGATGATGAAAACAATACTTTCCTTGTCAATTTTCGCTGAAAGCTAAGAGGAAAAAGTGACAATGACACAACAGAATTTATTGCAGATAAACGAAATGCTATGTTTACGTATTGCCACACCTGTACCGCCATTATCATCAGCACTTCGTCAAGCGATGACAGCACTATATTGTTCGTCGACCATTGTTGATCATTTCACCCATACATACATGTATAGTATTGGTCGCTTGACATGGTACTAACCCAAATTATTACTCCACAATCGACCCCCTAGGCCAGTTTTGGCATACAGTCATTACTCGACTGCACTCTCATCATCACATGTTTACGTATCTCGCATCCTCGTTCAGTATACTGCATCGATTATCAATCTAATACACTTGTGCTTCTATATACAAACTTGCTTGAAACCTATATGAGCCAGAACATGGCCGATACAATATTTCTGGTAGCTTTAATCAAGTCTAGCTCGGTTTCACAGATATCGGCGAAGATTGAGCACTGAAAACTTGATTCTGACCCTGATCTACTAATACAATACAATGTCGTTCCGTCCTTGTCGTTCATAACCCAGACATTCCCAATGTATATATATATATATATATATACATAAATTCCTTTTATAGTTCAACAAACGTCTGGTGTAGCCTCGAAAACTCCATGAGCAAGTGCAAACTAAATTGATTACAATCATCAAGGCAAATTGTCAATGACAATTTACTGCAATTTCACACAAAAACTCTTTTATGTCTATTAATCTTGATGAATGGGATTATGATAAAAGAAAAAAGTGAACAAATGAATGCATTCATATACTGAACCAATTTTTTATTCTTTAGGCACACGCACGTAGTTGAATGAGATTGGTTGATTAATGAATAAAGTTGGCGAGGTCCTTTCAACGATTATCGATAGACACATCGTGCAAGCGACCCACATTTTCTCTCTCGCTCGTTACTCTTTCTCTCCCTCTTCTCGTCCTCGACGTTTGAAGATGATCCCACAGCTCTCCAACCAGTGATTGATTACAAAAGCATGTGCACCGATGTTGTCATGTGAATTATCCGCAAGACCAGCAGAAACACATATATCCACGCCTACATCATCTATTTGCAAATAGAGAGAATTCATTCCATAAAAGCGTGTTCGTATACGTTATACGTGTATTAACAATAATCATTTTCAGATAATATCATCAATATTTCTATCGGTTGAGCAAGTAACATCAATATGCAATTACTCTCTCTTACAGTGTATCTTCGTAAATGTTCCAAACTGATGGATTATATTGCTCTCACGGTGCTCATAAAATCTCGCCTACAATATCCTACGTTACGTATTGCCAATATCTACCTCAAGCTGCAACTAAAAAACAAAGCAATTAACCGTTAAAGTGTCACGATAAAAAAGTTTGTACTCACAAGTAAACTCTGGTCTGCTTGAAAATATTTACTTCATATAATGAAGAAAAAAAAAGTTATAGATTAGAGAATGCTTGGTGTTTTTATTTTTATTTCCATTTTTTTTTGCTATTATACAAATCATTGATAACATATTGATTTTCCATTACTAACAAGTCAGTGATTTTTCATCAATTACTCATCTTGTACACTTTTCAATAAGAATACAACTCTCACATTGTCAACATCTGATTTAATACATGAAGAAATATCACTTGACACATTTCTGAATTTCCAAAGTGCTCGAACAATAAAATTCGTGGATGAACAAAGGAAATTATTCTTTTTTTATTGTTGTATTGATGCATCATTGCAGAGTAGATATTTTTCGTTAGAGTCGCTTAATGATTATGATACTGCAACATGAAGTGCACAAATAATTAATAAGGTAATCGAAAGATAATTATTCTGAATATAAGAAAAAAATTGATTATCAATAGAGATATTCTAGGACGGTACATTGTCAATTCGACTCTCTTCTTCACTACTAGCTATTTCTTTTTTCTTCGCTATTTGACGTCATAATATCCCACGCAATAAACATTGTGAATATACAGGAATAGAGGATGCATATAAAGAAACAAATTAAAAATAAAATGACTAATAACACAGGTATGGTAGGAACCCGTACCGTCGATTAGCACTATTAACGGGCTCTCTTTGTTTACTCCTTCTACTCTTCTTTATGACCCACCACAGCCCCCATGCGATTCCATTTTGAGTACTCACCTTTCACGACACAAATAAAAAAAGAAAACGAATATCAACCATGTGTTTATGTATGTGAGAAACCCACTGCCAACTGTTTACGACTCGTGCAACGTTAAAAGTCACTCCGGTAAGTTATATTGCCGCTGCGGGATATAACACGTATAGCTATATGGTAACAGTTGGGTTTTCTTGAAGGTTCCCGTTGTATATACACTTTATTCATGTGGCGCGAATGTACCGTTTAGGTTAGGAATCGTGCTCTAGCGTGATATTGCTGCCTCTCCTCATACGCTACACATTGCTTGTGCTCCTGTGCGCGTATTAGATTGCCGCTCGGGAAATGGCAACTGAGCGAGAGAGCAATAGAGCGTAGAGAATCGCTGGAACGAACCGAGGGACTAAAATGAGAAAAATTCGAAAAATAAATGAAACAACGAGGAATATAGAGAGAGAGAGAGGTGGTGGTGGTGATGGTTGTAATAGAGAGACGTAGAAAAAGAGAAGGCTCAGCTGGGAAGCGTTGAGGTACGCAGTGTCTAGTTTCGCTAGATTTGACCCGCCCCGGAAAACTCATATCTTTCTCACGCCACTTGTACATTATGTATGTATATGTATGTAGGATAAATTGAAGGCAATTTTTATTTTCACTACCAACCGATCGAATCGATGTTTGACGATGCATGGTGCAATCACATCCACTAAATCCAAACCATATAAACGCAGAGAGATTTAATGCAATTTTTTTTTTTAGTTTTAGTACATGCCAGACGAGAAAAATTAGTTTCCCAGTATTTTCCCATTTATTTAAGTTCAATCGCGGCAATAGTAGAAATAAAATTGGTTTGAAAAAAAAGTAGCAGCAAAAAAAATGAATATTCCAACAAATATTCCCCCTTTTTTTCTCTTTTATATCGATTTATGGTGGAAGTATTATTCTGAATCGAATGCAAATCGGTTTTTTAAATTACGCGGCATTTGATGAGAGATTCACAGTTGTATCATATTTCATGTTTGTTTTATGTTATAGTATCTCTATTGATATATTCTCGGTTTTTTTTTTAATAGGGTGGGACAGAATGAATGAATAAAAAAAGGTACGAAATTTTGTGAATGAAATTTCATCATTTGATTGAGTATCATATACACACAAGGGTGCATCGTATATTTGATTTCATTTTTAATTAATTCATTGGTGCCACATTAATTTTATTATTGTTCAACCAATAACCGCCATCGATGCATCACCCGAGAATATCTTTTTTCATCAATAATGTTTGATGATTGGAACGTCGTTGGTGTGTGCATACAGTCCTCGATATATCATCAAAGCCACATTTCAACTATTCAATTTCAAACTGCACTGAATACGTGAGCATTTTGGCTTTCAAGTCATCACTGATTGGCTGATAAATATATTCCACCATTCTCTATTTGTCTCTCTTTCTGTCGTCTGCTCACTTTATCACATGCCGTGTTACGCCTATTCACACACAAATCCATCAATGCCTCACTTCGGAACCCGACAAATTTAATTTCCGATTTTCCGGTCACGACCATTCACTTTGATGATTAAAATTTGTATATTGATCTCACTGTGACACATCATTCCAAAATTGAGTACAATAGGATTAAATGTCAATCGTGTGTCAGTGGTGCGTGTATTGATCTGAGTGCAAAACTTGGTTGGTGCACTCTGTTGCCGATTCGTGATCGCCCTCTGGAATAGTGCAGAGCCACTTTTCCAAAGCTTTTGAGTGCTAAAATTACTGGGTCACACCGAAAGTTTATTAGGGAGGTCATACTTAATCATAACAGACAATTGAATCCTTCATCACTCTGGTTTTATCAAAATTCAATTAACTCATGGGTGCAGTATGTTTTTCTTGGACAATGGTGGCGAAAATCCTGGCTATATCACTCACTCAAAGCAAAGAAAAAACCACCTGGCAAAGTTCAATGTTGGATCAATTTCACCAATCCCATGAATTTTTATCTTCATAAAATATATGAAATTTCATCTGGGCTGTTCTTATTCTGATAAAAATCATGAAAAATATTTATACCATTCAACTCAAATATATTTGGACTGAATCAATACGTTAGTCAATGCGATTGATGTCACCCGATTTTCCAAACATGGGCTCAAGTAAAATGGATTCTAAATTATGACACATATTACGATTATTCTCTATTCTTTCACAGAGAAATGAGTCTGCTATTGAAATTTATTGTAAGCTATCAACATATAACCATGACTGATTACAAATTGTGATACTGTATGTAATCACAATGACAAGTCTCACAGACATTTTTATCTCAATGAGTCATAATAGCAATGACAACCGAATAAAGATAAGTATGAATTTAGCAGATATGAGACCATTTCTGTTTATGAATAGAGAACTGAATAATTAAGATAGTGGAATATAAAAAAATGGTTGTACAGACTTTGAAATTCTCTACACGAGCCTTTTTTTATTCTTCTATCTACAATTCAATTATTTATTTAATAATTCTAAAAATTCCCAAATGTCTGCCACATTCACACTCATAAATAAATAATGTCAGATGACAAATTGAAATTTGATATATCTAAAATATATGTCGTTATTTTCTGATTGCAGATAAACTTGCGTCTCATCCTCGTCAGTGGTAAAACAAAAGAGTTCCTATTTAGTCCAAGTGACTCGGCGGGTGATATTGCACATCATGTATTCGAAAATTGGCCGGAAGGTAATATTATATAGATACATTTAACCTGAAGATGAGTAGAAATGATGAACGATTCATATTTTTGCTACAATTGTTATTAATATGAGATGTTTGTATTGAATTAATGCTGATAAGCCTGAAAGCGAAATGGGATGAATGATGTTGGAGGATTAGTTTTTTTGTCAGGACATCTCTCTTAATCAGTAAATATTTATTTCTCGGTTGTTGATACTAAGAACAATAAAGTTTTTTCCTTTGTTTTTTGGCAGTGAATATATATTTGGATAATGATTATAATCACAAGAATGCATGGCCCTAAATTGGGTATGAAGTTGGCTCAACTACAAAGTGTGAATCATAAAAACCAAAGTAATCTCTTGTTGCATCAAACATGAAGAATAATAAATGCAGAATATGCAGAAGAAAGCTATTGTCCAGTCATCATTAATGATGACTAATTAAAACTTGATCCGAAGTGAAATTTGAATACAATGATATTGAATACAATACATTATAGTAACTTCCCAGAAGGAATATTGAATTTAATGAAGAATTGAAGTGTGATAGGAATTGTGAACAATTATCTTATCGATAAGTCAATTTATTTATTCATGATAAGTCATTCACTTATTTATTAATGTCACTTCATCAACTCGGAGATACTGTGGACGTTAAATTTTTTTCATATAATATTTATTAATTCTAATATTTCTGAAAGAAAAAAATATTATAAGTTTAAGTTATAACTCATAATTGTGCAGTCTGGCAGTAATTGCAGAAGTCATAATTTGTAATCATGGAAAAATTAACTTCATCGCTCATTAAGAATTATAAAATACGATGAGAATTTTATTATCAAACTTACAAAATTTTTAACACTGATATGTGTTTATTCATTTATTATTTCTTCAAACTATAACTCATATAATTTATTTTTGTAAAATGTGACTCATTGCATTTCGAATTGAAATGTGTCATTCCTCAATTCTGTTTCTCATCTACCACAACAGTAATTAATATATTATGTGACAAAAGGTCTGAGGATAGTAAACATTCATATACTTTCCAAATGAAATTAATTGTAGATTACATATACAGATGTATATATTTATAGACCTATGTTATATACATATATACAGAGCATGTGAAATATTCCAAAGTGCTTAGCGTGTTCTGCAGTAATAATTTCCACTGACATATACTGAAGCTCTGCCTTCACTCTCTGCTATGCTCCGCATAATGGATCTCTTTGCATAAATATACATGCATAATCCATTTCCATTTGGGGAGAACCACAACAGAGACAATGTAAAAAAAAAAAAGAAAATTTATTTTTCCTGGGTCGTATTGTTCAAGATTTTTCAAGAGTGTTGATGTATCAAAATTCTTTATTACAAGTTGAGCATGTAAAGTATCACAGAGGTTTGATAATAAAGCGTGAGAACGCCAACAACTTTCTATTGATAATTTCAATCTTGTTCTGGTTGAGATTATTTTTTTTATTCCCTTTTTCTGAACAAGTCCCTCAATTATGAGCCAAGAATTGATATCAGAGGATCACTTTGCATGATTGAAAGAAACCACAATCTGCCTATTCAAGAAAATATATTTTTTTTTTCTAACTACATTAGCCAATTTGTAGTTGGTAAAATACATTATATATTCGGTGGAAAAATTACGAATGAAACCGCAGTATTATGATGCTTGTGGAATGCAGTTTTTTTTCAATCTGTATGTATATTTTTTGCTTCTCGTTTTTTCTCGAATTTGAATATATATTTATGCTAAGCAACGTCGCTCATGTTGAGTTCCAAGTTGTATATGAACACAAATTGCGAAGTGTAATACGATGAATTTGAAACTATATTAAATTTTATTGATGGCTTTAATTTATTATGAAGTTTTCACTGGAAGCGAAGCGATAGGGGAAGCACTTGTGCACAGTGGCCTTATGATTATATTTTTCCAATATGAGTAGAAAGCACTCACATGCTTTACTGGAGAAGTTTCAAATGTCAGTCTTGGGAACGTTATCATGTGGGTTTGAAAATAATCTTAGAAGTGAGAGAGTTGAGTGGATGTGTAAACACGTCAGTGAACCATACAAACAAATGTATACTTATAAGAAACATTATTATTCTATTTACTTATTCACTTTTATATCGGAACATTATTGATGTTATTGATTTCAGACTGGGCGGAAGAGGCTGTTGCCAAGGCAGAGATCTTACGACTAATATATCAGGGCCGTTTTCTACATAGCAATGTTACGCTTGGCGCGCTTGGGCTTCCTTTCGGAAAGACAACAGTCATGCATTTAGTACCACGGGAAAACTTACCCGAGCCTAATTCCCAAGGTAACACATTTAATTCTATTTACATTGCTTACCACTAAGTGAATAAATCTCTACAGTAGAGTGGTTTACAAAATTGATTTGTTTGTTTCAAAAAATCTTATCCTGTTTGATCACTCATATACAATAAGGAAAGAATTATTTAATGTTGACAACGAGAATACCGAATGAGGTTCACATTTTTATAAGTGAAATAGATATGTAGTCTAGAAGCTTTCACGATAATATTTACTTTTAATTAGTCGTTGATAAAATATGACACCCCGAATTATCATCCAAGATTTACAAACAAATTTTCGTTTGTCATTCTCAGAAAGGTGAAATAGTAAACCAGAAAAATTATATTCCTTTTTTGAACCACTCTGCTTCATATCATTCTCAGAATTCATCCAATTTCTGTGCATCTAAAAAATCATGAGAAATTAATTTTTCAGTCCTTATGCTTCGGTTCCCATAGACCATTAATTTCCATTCTGTATTCAAGTGACGTACTAACTAACGTTTTGAACGATTGTCCCAGGTCTTCTTCCTAATGGTGACTATATGCATGTATCCAATGACGATGACGATGTTTTACATTAAAGGCATTAAAGTTGAAGGAAAATTTTACTTGTTTCTTAATTATCATGTGCCCAAATGCCCCGTCCCCAATCGAGAACATTGACGAAAAACCCAAAAAAAAAAGAAAAGAAATAAAAAGAAGTCAAAATAGATGAAGTAAAATAAAGAAAAATGAGAAGTTTTCAATCGGTCATTGTAATGAATTTTCTCTGAAATCAAGGTTAATTAATTTTACATTAAGTCATTTGAAATATATCTCAATAATTGATTTTTGTTCCAGATCAGAGACAAAAAAGTAAAGGTGGTGGTAGTAGTTGCTGTTCGGCATCATGCTGTATACTCTAAAAAGAATACGTTTGCTACCTTTAATTGAACACAGAGGTTGCATTCGATATATGAAAGGGAAATGAGAAAAATAAATAAGACAAACAATAACCAATGGATCATCCCAATTTGAGTCATGGTTACTGCGGTTTTATGCTGATGTATAATCGTTAGTGGCTGAGAGCTTGAGAGCAGTGTAGCAAAAAAAAAAAGACGAAATGAAACAAAAAATTATATAAAGTCGTTGGCGATCAGATGAATTGTCCTGAGTGTCAATCGGTGGCGGGGCGAGATTAAACAAATAAAAAATGGAAGATATGAAACGAAATGCGGGGGGATAATCGTGGCATTTTTTATGCTGACGTGTAGAGTTTATTGTTGGCGAAAAAAAGAAATGGAATAATTGAATGAATAAAAGAAAAATGAATCAACACGTTTCCATTAGACGTTGTAACCGATAAAACGTCGATTGACTTTAATAATTAAGTGAATTAATAAAAACGTCATCAACGAGTGGACATATATTAGCGTCAGAATCGAAATGTAAAATTCGTATCATCAATAAACGGATGAATATATATTTACAAACAAACAAATACACATACATAGGCACACAAATGTTACGTTATATCTCTCGCTCGTTATCTCCTCATCATCGTGTGATATTTGCTTCCAAAATACGCCCACGATCTGTGCGATTAAAAAATTAAGTATATAAAAGAAAACAACAGTGTTAATACTCAAAAATAATTAATTAAATAAATAAATAATTAAATGAATAAACGAATTGCTTTAACGTCTCTCTTTTGTAATTAAAAAAGAAACAAACTCAAAGAATAAACAAAGCAAGAGAGTTTATATTTAGTACGAAGTATCTGAATGGATTGCATACTGTTATAAAACACAATAACAACAGGAAAGAAAAGAAAAAACCGAAAAATGAAGCAACAAACAATAAAATGGATGACGAATGAAGGAGAAACGGGGTCGCATGGGGGAATTAAACAAATTGAATGGATATAATTATTGGGGAAACAGCCCCTTCCCCGCACTCTCCCGTCACCTGATGGCAAATATTGCTCTCTGTATTCTTCTCTTCAAAAAAATGTCAACGCTACAGTGCTTAAAGTCTCAATCACTATCAAGAAGAAAAAAAACTATTGCAGCGTTATTATAATTATGTAGGCGGGAATATGTGTGGAGCCTGTTTGCTAATGGATTAAAAAAATGCGAGTGTATGCGATTCGTGTGAATTGAGAAAAGAATAAATTTATGTTGTGATATGCAGGTAGAAAATATATATAAACATATATATATATATATATGGTATGAGATATGTTGAACAAACAATAATTGAACTCTCATACTCATAGACTTTATTATCATGAATTGAGAAATAAAATTTTGAACAGAATAAAAACAAAAGTAATAATGATGATGATGTCACTTAGAGAGTTGAGTATATTCCAAAAATAAGAATGCAGCGGAAATGGACATTGGATCTCCCATGGTATAGTTAATAATTGAATGATTGACAAGGGAAACACATGAAGAAAAAAATAAGGATTAAACAATTAATTGAGTAGATAAAATAAAAGTCAAATATATTCCCTGTTAGTCACCTCCTGAACGGAATGGAATGAAAAATGGAATGAAAAGAATTTTTCCTTCACCGCCAATTTTCCTCCCAAACGATCCCCGTCCAAATTCGTCGATTGGGCCTAGTTATATTGAAATTTGTAGATCCCCTGGAAAGACAGAAAATGAACCCGATGACTGCGGGCGTTGGAAAAAGTAAAAAAAAGAAAAAATAATATTATCTAACATTCGTAGCAAAAAAAAAAACAAAAGTAAAAATTATCTTGTTGGATAATCATCCAAGCAAACGTTATTGAATATGTTTCTAGCTTATTCTACACATACTCTACTATACTTACTGTACTGTACTATATATATATCTCTCTCAATCGAGTATACAGAAAAGGTGAAGAAAATTTTTGTAAATATTACTCTGTCCTCGTGTAGTGGATTTTATGCGAAAATTAATCATTAACACCTATTATTTATTCCTTATGAATTGTTTGTCCCCTGTACTGTCTATACCAGTTTTATTTTCATTTTCATTAATTGACGTGAAATTGAAAAGAAAAGAAAAAAAAAGAAGGAAGAAAGAAAGAAATAATGAATATTTAAATCATGTTCAATCAGAAATATATAATATTTTTTCAATCACATTCTGATTATTCACCGTCTTCGACACATATCACAGCACATTTTTTTTCTTGTTTATTATGCTACTTTGTATGCAAATTATTGTTGATTTATAGATTTTCATTATCACGAGAAAAAAGAGCCGGCAAATGGGATTATGCGTAAGCTCGAAAATATTGTTCATTTTAGATTTCGTAATTCATTTACATCATTATTAGATTTCGAAAATGACATGAAGTTCCGCCATGGCCCGTTGATATACAACATTGAACATTCGATATTGATCATGTTAAAGACTTTTTGTTGTTTAAACGTGAACGACCGCTAATTGTTCTGTTACGAAGTTATATCAGATATGTAAACAAAAATTTTGACAAATAATTATGTAACTTTGTCAGCGGATAGAATTAAAAATCAATGCGACTCATCCTGGTTTCGAATGAGAGAGGATAATTTTCTCATAGATGAATCTGTAATGCTTATATTTCTCAGCTAGACTTGCGATGAATGCGGAAATGAAAGGATAGGAACAAATCAATTGTACAAATTATTCGAGTCACAGCCAGACAATTATGCTTGAAGGGAAAAGAAGTTTGTAAACTTACGTCCCGATATCAATAATACGATAAAACTGCTCCATCTTCACATTATGACACGAAACTTTTCATTATAAATTTTTAAAAGGAACAGAGAAATGGAGATGAAATGAATATGAAATATTAATTTGCGGTGCAAACGACGCTGCGATTCTATGCTCAACGGTAATGTTCATTTTTTCGAGCATCGTTATAAATATCAACTGTGTTTTCTTGAGAGTGAAATTTTTTTGCTGATCTTTCATTTTATTTTTCATCACAAACATGAATGATTGCAAGAAATTTCGACTGACCGTCCTATAGATTATAACGTCAAAAAAAAAAAAGAAGAAAAGGGTGATGGGAGGGAATGAAAATGAAATGTTGTGTTGCTATTGTTCTGAAAAAATAAACAAAAAAACAATATTATTCATTACTGCGATTTAAGTTGAAATGTCTGCATTAATACATCTCAATATTATTTTCGATGAATATATGAATAATGAGAATGATGAACAGTCGCACTGATTGTTGTAAGTTTGATTATTAATTCAACTGAAATTCAATTACGTAATAACCATTGTGTATTATTTTGTCATTATAAACAGAAGAATATAAAAATGAGAATACGGATGAATGATGAGTTGAGAACGAAAGAGGACTGTATAGAGATCAAACCCGTTCACAAATTTGAAAATATTTTTCTGTTTCGTCATAAAATACGTAACTGATTGAGTGGTAGAGCTTCCTGCAACAGCCAAGAACCTGAAAAAGAAGTACATTCTTCGTTAATTCCTCTTTTTGATCTCATTGATTGAACTTGACAGATTTCTCATTAAAAAACAAAAGATATAATTGATTGACTACATTCATTACTATTTGGGTAATTCAGATTAATTTGCTCACTCATCGTTGGTATGTGTAGTGTGGCCTACATTTCACCCACAAAAAATCGTAATATAACAATGTCACAATATTGCAGATGTATAGCAAACATAACACTAATGTATCATGAAAAAAAAACAAAAACAAAAAAAAAATGTTTGACAGAAGGAACGATACTTGAATACTCACTACTTGGAACGTAATGTGAGAAGAAAAAGAAAGAATAAGTAAATATATGAATAAAAATGTCCATGATGAAGATAAGTTATTGAATGCAGATATATTGTCATACAAATAGTGCACACACATACTCAGTCAAACAGACACATACAAACACAAAAACACACACACGAGAAAACATACTTTGAATATATATGCACGTATATGAAATTTTTTTAAGTATTTTAATTGTGTATAAGTATTATCAATTCCATTTTTAAGTTGTCACAATTTATTTTACACATGGGACATATATGAAAAAAGAATAACTCTGCTATATCATCAATTTTCACCTGATACTTTCATTATAACGTAACATCACACTGTCGTTCATTTTTTTTTCTCTTTTCAAATAAGAAAATGAAAAATAAACCATTTTATGTTCAATAAGAATATCTACGATAAATATTGTGTTTCATCGCTATTAGGAAATAGGCAATATTCATCTGTAAATAGAACAATTAATATTTCAAACTGACTAGTAAGTGTTCTAGATTCTTCCCAAGAGGGAAATCATTTACTGAAAAGAAAAAGGAAAAAAAAAGTTATTGATATATCTTGTAAGTTTGTTATTATTTTCATGTCGCATAATTGTTCGATTCGTTATATTTAGACACAAAGCCGAAGAAAAGAAAAAAAAAAGAAATAAATGAACAAATAAATAAATAAATAAATAAATAAATAAGTAAATAATTGCGAAGTGGATTTATGACAAGATTAGTATAATTATACATATTTTTTGCGGGGATAGATTTTTCATACACATGCAAAACTTACCATCTTCAAATATAAAAATAGTGCTATTTCAAAAAATAGAAAGAAGAAATAAAACTTCCCACTGCTGCGAGTATTTAAAGAAACAAAAATAATAATTGTTATTATTAACTTATCGCATCGGATGTGTCTCACTATAACGAATATCAATGTCTAATTTTCGCAGAATTATTATGATGCTTATGTTGTACACCTCATTTGTAAATATTAGATCGTATTTTTGTCTTTAATGTAAAATCAACGAGAATTTTAACTGCAACTAATGGCTTAGTTATTAGTATATGAAAAAAAAAAGAAATAAAGTTTAAAACCTGATGGAATAATGCATTCCTCTTATTTTCGTTGTGACTATTGAATTATCCATTATATATATTCTCCTTTCAAAATAAATGATGTTACCAATTGTATTTCTGTTATTTTTACGTAACTTGATCTGTTCTTGTCACCGACCCGAATGAGATAGTTTTGGAACGCGCTATGTAAATTGCCATTGGCGTTCAATTTTTTATCAGCACACCATCACTCTTATACTTTGTTCAAACCATATAAGTAATTGTGTCCAAATAAATCTATTATCATACTTATCAATACCATTTTCGATGGATGTCTACTCTATAATCTCATGATCTCTCGGGAGCAATACATATTCACAAGAGCAAAAGAAGGACTCATCTGGATTATCAAGATCCACCGTTCAGATTCTAGCAATATGTGACGCTACCGAATTCTAGAATTAAACTTCTCTTATATTCAGTAAGAAAGAATGATTCATTCCGAATCAATCCAACAAAAGATGACCAAATTGAGGATATGTATAACAAAGAAACAACAATGTGCTTACATACTATCGGATTTTAAGTGAAAACATAACCAATTCATTAGTGCTGCCACATGACCGACCCGACACATATTTTGTCTCAAATTTCCCGCCAAACGTCGTGTACCGCTGATGGTAATTTTCTCAACGGTCTTATAACCGTCAACTAAAGTCAAACTAAAATCCATATGATTCAGGCGTATGATGTACAGATATAACACATATATGCTTTGGCGCTCAAGTCGGATGCATGAGCGTCGGTGTGAGTAAAATGGCGGATGGTGACATTGATCTGTACGCCGATGATCTCGAGCAAGATTTTGCCCAGGTAAATTAAATTAAACTATTTATTAAACTATTATTACAAAATCACCGAACATTATTTGCATACTTTTTTTAATTTCTCAAATCAATGTAAATCCATAGAAACGTGAGGTTATGCATTGAACTTTTCGGCGTCATGGAGGAGGCTAGATGATCGGGGCTCGGAAGCGCCGCTGCTTATACCGCGTTGGGCATTTTGTTAGGGCCGGCGAAGCTTATTGCAATTATCCACATTACAAATTCATCTATTTAACCTTATGAACATAATCTTCTATTCGGTAGACGGTTTATATCATTGTTCATCGTGCACCCATTGTATTGTTTCGATTATTAGAAGCGGCATTTTGTCACATTTGCAGTGTGAGCACGGTTCGCCTTTCTGTAATATCGACATTTTAGACATTACTTCATCCAAAGAATTAATATGAAAGAACTGCTCGTGAGCATGTGAAATTCTACAGGGAAGTTTGCGGCACTGTTATTTACTGAAGTGCGATTTCTTGCTGCTCATTAATAATGCAACAAATTTCAGGAGACTTCTGAAAATTCATCATAGATATGTGAGATATCTAACCTAGATATTTATATATCAATTATTGATGATATATTCATTATTAATAAACAAAGTGACATTCCACTTCGATATATAAATATGTCTTGAACGTTTCTGTCAAATTTCACGAGTTCCCGAACAGTTTTCCTACGTTTAATCGTTGGACAGTTTTGTTTAAAGTGTCGATATTACAGAACTGAGAACCGCTCTTGACGAATTTTACATACAAGGTGGATGAAGAAATATATGTATATATATATATTTAATAGTCGCGAAGTACATCGCAGTGGATGGGGCAAAATGGAGTTGACACCGGGATAAATTTTGTGGTCTACTATAGATTATCTGCGATACTTCTGTAATAAAGATGAATGTTCATTTATATGGTAGAAATAATGAGCATTTTCATGTTCAATCACTGAAAGCATGACTGGATTATTGATGGGGAAATAATTAGAGATTAGTTGAAGTTTGATGCTCAATGTTCAAAGTCGTGCTATACACTTTCGTATCGTTGCAACTGTTATTCGTTTTATGAATAAAAAGTGGAACTTCTGATGCGTAAGTTTGTTACAGAATTGCAATTCAAGTGAATGATGGTATAGTTTGGTAGTTTTTCTTATTGGTGAATTGGTCAACCAGCGTTTGTACGTCGAGATGCGTTGATTGATTATTACAATTGGTTAATTAGGTTTTCACGATATGAGTTGATGGTAAATCGGTTCCGATCCTATGTACTCATTTTAAGAGCTAAAATTCACGACTTTATGTTAGGAAAGTGATATGAACACACTCCACGTTCTCTAGGATAGTTTTGAATACTTGTTACCGAAACAGCGCATTTGGTGATTCTCTGTTTTCGAATAACCATTGAATTTTTTTCGGATCGAGTTTTTGGGAGAGCTGTTCCACGTTTGGTTATTGTCTGGACGATTGTTATAAATTGTTTCCGATGCACAGTTGGTTTTTGGTACTGACTGTCTGGTTCTTTTGTTGGTGTAGTATTAAAAGTTGTAAATTTTGCCAAATAATCATTACGCTGTGAGGACTCGGTGAACAATGGTTGAAATCAGTTAATTACATGCGAATATGTGCAATAACAAAATAGTAGCTACAATCTTTGAAGAGTCAGTTTATATCTATTCTTTTCAAGTGTATCCGAATCACATAAATTTCACGGAAAAGTTTATCAATGCCCCATATTGACTAAGTAATTGTCTCGTCGAGCCGTATGGCTCTTTCAACTTAACATATGCATATCCAATTCATCTATAAATATATGTTTTTTTTGTTTTCATTATTTTTCAAGGACGAATTTGCGGGTGATGGAGTTGATTTGTATGATGATGTGATCGCTGCACCTTCCGGTGGCAATGGCGGTGTATCTGGTAATAATAGTACTAGTGGTGGTGGAGGAGGTGGTGGCGATGCTGATACACCGAATGCAGCAAATGAAGAGACTAATGGCAATGCCCCATATCATCAATTGGGGAATAATATCCAACCCAATCAAATTGGCCGTAGACACCAGTTATATATTGGCAATTTAACTTGGGTATGTGGATTTATGTATTATCATTTGAACTGCTTATATGAAATTAATGAATATCTCAATTAGCTGGAAGCTTAAGTAATTGTCTCTGATTAAAAATCTTTCTAGTGGACTAGTGATCAGGATATCACTGATGCTGTTCAGAGCGTTGGCGTCACCGATTTTGTTGAAGTTAAATTTTTTGAAAATCGTGCCAACGGACAATCCAAGGGTTTCTGCGTAGTATCATTAGGCTCTGAGCAGAGTATGAGAATTTGTATGGAAAGATTACCAAAAAAAGAGTTGCACGGACAAAATCCAGTTGTTACATTTCCAACGAAGCAAGCGTTGAATCAATTTGAATCACAGTGTAAAACTAGACCAGCCCCAGCGCCACAACAGAACCAAACTCAACGTCCTCATAATCCACATCAACACCAAGCACCGATGCCGCCACATCAACAACATCCGCAGCATCCCCAGCATTCTCAACATCCACAACAAAATCATGGACCAAGAATGATGATGGGACCGCCTCAGGGCCCACGTCCTCAAAGAATGCCTCCGCCTGGTATGGGACCACCTGGTGGACCAGGTGGACCAGGTCAACAAGGTCCGCCGCGTATGCATGGTCCGCCAATGGGCCCGGGTGGGCCGGTTGGACATCATGGAATGCCCGGGCATCCAAATCAAGGACCCCCACCGCCTGGTTACCAACAGAGTCATTGGAATGGACCACGGCCTAATGGACCACAAGGGCCTCCTCGTGGACCAAACGGGCCTGGTGGACCTCCTCAACAAGGCCCACCAGGACCGGGACCTGGTCAACACAGACCACCAGGAATGGTGAGTATTGAAAAGATAGTGATCATACATTAAATGGATAGTGCGATGGAATTTTTCCCAACATAAAGTGCCAAAATATCTGATTGAATTCAGTCAGATTCCATACTGGCTTTTTCAAACACAAGGTGCAAACACATGGAGGATAGAATGGACACATCGACAATAAAGAAATAATATAAAGTCACTGTTAACGTAATGAATGATTATGTCAATAGTGATAGCAGAGTTGCAGTCACAAATTTCCTAAGAATATTTGGATTTCAAAATTCCATGTGGATTCCATACTACTCATATGCGCATCGTAGAAGTATTACAGGACACGAAATCGATGAGAATTCGAAAAACAATTATGAGTTATCACAAAATTTTCCATCCATTAATGTAGGAAATTCTTTCCAATCAATCATTTTTACTGGGTTCATCATTGATTGTCGATTATGGCATGAATATCATTTCATAAACAATCGTATTTCTTGTAGTCGGTTCGATTGTGATAGGTATAAACGATTTCTTTGTTTTTGTCCATGCAGCAGTTTCATGGAGGACCGCCGGGTCCACCGGGTCAAGGACCACCGCGTGGCCCACCGGGACATCCTGGTGGACCGCCTGGTGATCCAAGAGGTGCTCCACCACGTCCCGAATGGAATCGACCGCCTGGTAAGTTTGAATTTTGATTGAGATACATGTTCCCATTGCTCTCATTTCGGTAGAAAATTATGACCGCTATCCAAATTGCTACAACATATGCATTGATAGAACTTTTCATTTGAGCCGACTGAGATTCGGAAACAGCTCCTAAATTATGTCATTTTGGTCAAGGCTGAATGAATATTTAATGAAAATTAAATATTCATTCCACAAATCTCCGTTCAAAAATGTGATTCAATATTCTAGATGTATTATTTAAATTTTTTCCAAATACTGACGCCGCAGGCATTTGAATCTTCACATACACTCTATATTAATCATTTTAATCAGCAGGGATGCATCATGGACCTCAGGGACCGCCTGGTTTTCCACAACATCAACACATGCAAGGTCCACAACCTGGTCAAGGACCACCACAACGGGGACCACCACCTGGTGGAATGGGTGGTATGTTACCAGGTCCTGGCGGGCCGCCACAAGGTCATGGCGGGCCACCACAAGGGCCACCTCAGGGACCGCCTGGTGGTCCAGCACCTCATGTCAATCCTGCATTTTTCCCGCAAGGTCCACCACATCAACATCCTGGGCAACATCCGGGAGGACCACCAGGACCTCCAGGGCCACCACACGGACCACCCCATGGGCCACCACATGGGCCACCTCATGGACCTCCGCATGGACAACAACATGGACCGCCACACGCGCCGCCTCATGGTTATGGTCCACCTTCTTCTCAGGTATTTATTTCTGACTGGGTTTTTAAAATAAAATCATCTTATTTATTACCTGAAGAATCATATCAAGGAATTTAGGGGGTATTAGAAAAATTGTATTAGCTCTTATCTTTTGGAGTTTCACGATATTCCAATTCGCAAACAATTAATATTATCATTTTCCATTGCCTCTTCTTAGCAACCGTATGGTGCACCTGGTCCTGATCATCGTCCCGAAGATCCCCCACAACTCCGAGAACAAGAATTCGAAGTTATCATGGATCGTAATCGAACTGTGTCATCATCAGCAATCGCGCGTGCGGTATCTGATGCTGCAGCTGGTGAATACGCCAGTGCAATTGAAACGTTGGTCACAGCGATATCATTGATTAAGCAATCCAAAGTGGCCGGTGATGATCGATGCAAGATATTAATCAGTTCTCTCCAAGATACATTGAGAGGCGTTGAGACGAAGAGTTATGGATCTGCAAGACGTGGTGAGTTGAAAACCTTTAAAGAGGAAATTGGAGTTCCATTGATGATGAATAAGTACTACAGAACCATGAGTCGTTAACGATATTTGATCTGAAACAAAAATTTTCATCGGATTTATCAACTTTTTTTATTCATTTTGATTCAGAACGTTCGAGATCGCGGGATAGAGATCGCAGCCACAGACGTCGTCGTGAACGTTCAAGGAGTCGGGATCGCGAATACAGAGAACGTAGCAGAGATAGGGACCGTGAACGAGATCGAGATCGTGATCGTGAACGTGATCGTGAACGCGATCGTGAGCGAGAACGCTATTACAGTGAGCCGTATCCACGAGAGCGATCACGCAGTCGTGAAAGAGAACGTGAGCGTGATCGCGAATATAGAGAACGCAGTCGAGAAGAGAGGTCAGTATTAATCCTTGATTTTTTCATAAGGAAATCACCATGAGTTTTTTCCCGCTTCTATTCACGTTTTCTCCAATGATGAGTATGAATTTTGATCACATCTCTTTTCTTCATTAGTTCAACACGCCAAGCAGCGAGACCGCGAGTGAAAGAAGAGCCGCCTGAAGCGACGCCAGTTTCAGCTGTGAAACCCTCTAGGTAAAGTAGTCGTTCATTGTTACAGCCGATATCAAATCAAGTTGTCTATTTGAAATAGACTATTTGAACAGCAAAAAGTTATCACCTAAGAAAAAAAGTGAATCAATAGAATGAATTGTCTGCTCGAATTTTTCTCTTGAATGAGTACAGTCTTATTTCAGGTGGTTTTGGTCATTTTTTTTATTTTCGAAATTTGGATAAGTAATGAAAGATCCACTAAGTAATTTCATGTCTTATCTGAGGTATACGAACATAACAAGTAATGAGATTATTATTATCCAGTTAATTGTACGTTTCATCTACTTTCATACAGTTTAAGATTTTGACAAGCATTTACGCATAATCATCATGAGCATAACTTTTGTTCTTGCTTCATTAAACAGCCTCGAAGAAAAAATAAAACCCCGAATGCGTTGCAGGGTAGCACTTTTTGAAGTTTTTGATGAGATTTCAGTCGAAGTATCAATTGTAGTAAAACTGAGTATCAACCTACTCATATGAATATGAGGAGAATAAATTTGGATCAGATAACAAACTTGGAACAAATCGAAGAATCAAAAAGTCAATGTTCAACTTTTGTGAGAATGTGGGACCGGGGGACAGCTCAGTGGCTTCTGCCACTCATAGTTATAGTTGAATTCGAATTCTAATACTTTTTTTTCTACTAGTAAAAAGATTTGAAAATTTATTGACACTTGAGTTCTCGTATCACATTAACAAAAAAATAACACAAGAATTCGACATATTGTGGATTTAATATCATAATGGAGAACGAAATGATATCAGAAGCTGATGGTCTGATTGTTTTGGAAAAAAAAAATGAAGAGTATCACTTCTCAAATAGACGCTCAGTTAGAAAACTCATATAAAAAAAACAAATGGCATTTGATTATGACAATAAATTTTTTCGGTTGCATGAATAGGGTAAGAACGGAAATGCGATAGTGTGTGATTGAATGGAATGAATTCTATGTAAAATAATACGGTAACATACATTGTCTAGGTATTATGACGATCGCTATAGAGAACGAGAACGTGAACGTGAAACAAGCCGAAGACCAGCTGAACGAGAACGAGAACGTGAACGTGAACCTGAGCGTGAACGTGAACGTGAACGAGATCGTCGCGACGAGAGAGGAGATTCTTCTCATCGTTCCAGACATTGAATTCACGATATGGCATTTCAGATTTGCCGAAAGAGAAAAAATCGATATGGACGCAAACAAAAAAATAATAATAATTAACAGACAGAGATTGTTTATTCCATTTTTTTACTCCACATAAGAAAGGAGCAAATACTACACGTACAACACACACACACATATACAGAAGAACTCAAGTGATTGTTCGTGGTGTTGATAGATATTCATTTCTCTCTGTGGCATCAAAAAAATCAAATTGAACAAGAAAATGAAAAAGTAATAAGTTCAGTGTGCAAGACAATTCTATTCGAAATCCTCTGACACATAAAAGAAGAATAATTAAAGTCAGTCACCAGTTGACGCTCAGTAATTATTTGATCAAAAGATCCCTCGTCAGTTACGCCAATATGTGGTGAATGTAGTTTGAACTTAAACTAGAATTAGTTCAACTAAGTTATCACTATAATTATATACATGTATATATGTATTCATATGTATATATATATATATATATACATATCTATTTATATATATACGTATAATATATATATACTATTTTTTTGTTCTTCAAATATGCCACATATATAACCAATATCCTATATATTATACATACGTGTATGTAACAGCACTGTAATTAAGAGAATGTTTGGAAAATACTAGATATAACTCGAGAAAAGGTTTTATAGTGGATAAAAAAAATGACAACTCAAGCCGCGACATTAAGTGAAGATGAAAAATTATGATAATTATCATGATTATTATCATTATAAAAGGATACAGAAGTTCGGCGGTCGTGAAAACTACGTTCAAGAGGAATGATGAAGAAATCGTGATAAAATTCATCGATCAATCTTCAAGCTACGCGACGAAGCAAGATTGTATCTTAATTCTAATATAAATATTCGGTTTCGAAATATATATAACTGAACATGTCTTTACTTTATTCATCTGTGACACAAAATCCTGGAAAATGTTAATTTATTATTTTTTTCGCTGATTTTTATAATGCTTGTCGAAATTTTATCGTTTGTCTACAAAAATAAATATCATAAGATAGAAAAAGAAGGGAAAAATGCCGTGGGAATGAAAAATGAATATACTCTGTAATCTTTACTTTAACGAGTATATCCAAGAGATCCCACTAAGATATAATCCACGTGAGGAGAAACGAAAAATCATGTTACAACTTATTGATATGAAAATTGAAAAGCCAATATGTGATAGAATATTTTTCCACGAAAATGATCTCAACGAAAAAAAAAAGAAAAAAAACAAGCAACCAAATCGAAAATAAAAAACTGAATGAATTGAATGAACAAATATAAATTTAAATCGCCTGGTGTTTGGCTTCCAGTTCAGTGATATGTCACGCGAAATAGATGAAAAACGGTTTTATGAATTGGCAAAATGTTAATAATGTTAATGCCAAAAATATGTTTGTTCTCTCGGGGAAAAGTGACACACAGTACTTTCTACTTTTCCGACTTATTGTAGTTTACTCATGCTTTGTGACAATTTCATGCGAAAATTCTTTTTATTTCAAAAACATGGAACGTACATTGACTCGTTTACATTTACTCTTTCAGCCGATTTCCTCTTTGTTTTATTCTATTGAGTAACATGGAATTCTCACAAAATAAATTGCGAACTGTAGTCTATTCCTGTAGAGAATTGCAATTGACATACATAAATGCATATGTATATATATCTGAATATGTACATAAGTATATATGTACAAACACATCCCCCTTTTTTTTATGTTATATCTTTTATACTGTCAAGTTGTCAAATGCATGCTGCTTTTCGGATTGAAATACCGGAATAACAGAACTAGATATTAAAAAGTGGCGGACTTTTAGGGCCTCATTACCTATAGTTCAATTATTGAATACCGAATGTCAAAACAATGAATGAAAGGGAAAAAGAAAATAGTGAGAATGACACCTTGTTATTGAGAGGAACAAGATATGGGCAATTGCCCTCTGGTTTTCGGATTAAAGAACAGAGAAAAAGAATTCAGACAAGAGATATGTCGAAGAGTTTTCTCGATATTCAGAACGAACAAATTTTGAATAACCTATGTATGTTCACATATTGAGTCATGTATCTCTTGTTTTTGGAATTTCTTTAGTCATGCTGACTGTGATACGTTTTACATGAAAACATATTTTTGATAGCCGAAAGAAAACACCAAAAATTTTCCCATTCTATCGTATTGAATATGCTCAATTGAATAGCTACATATCAAAACAAATTCATATTTATTATACGTATTTATAGCTACTGAAACTTTTCTGTTCTCTTTGAATATTAATGGGAAGCGCAATCTTTTTTTTATTTCCAATCGTTACAAGATCGATCGCAATTTTTCCAATATTTATTATTAATTTCCGACGTATCTATTTTTGATATTTTTGATAAATTGTGCCGCAAATACGCCTATCAGGAATTCCCTGGAAATAATTCATAGGGGCTTACAGGGTAAGTTACTGTGTCATATTGAACTATGTGAAGTGTATATTACTGTGAAACCAAAGATGCGAAAAAAGACACATTAGTTTGTAAGAAAAGGCAAAAAAAAAATTCAATATCATCGGAAGATGAAAAATTCAAAGTGACCGTACTGCTAGTTCGGCCAAAAGATTTCGGCTTCCACTAATACTAAACAATGATTGTTATTATTTATGAAATAGTTCAACAGCTGAGTTATTGGTAAATTTAATGATAGGAATGTAAAGAGACATTTAACCTGATGTTATTTCAATTGAGATACGAATTGTACGCGAATTCTTATCGAAATCAATTTAAGTGTGATCATAGATCAATGTTCGATGGAAAAACTAGAAATATACATGAACCATATGAAAATCCGCCATTATTCGAGATGAAAATAGAAAATAATGAAGCAGCTGCACTCTTCGATTCGAACCTTGAATTTTATTTTGTATCTATTTTTTCTTATATTTGTGTAGAGGTCTATATTTCATAGATTTTAGTATTTTTTGCTCTTGTACTGTTTTGCTTTCTGTTTTCTAATCGCCGTATATTTATTTTTGTTAATTTCATTTCCATTTGGACAATTGAGTATGATTCTATGAACGAAAAAAATATTGTCCATATTTCATTAGTATTCAAACATTAGAAAGTATATTCTGAAAAGAAAAAACTGAAAAAAATATGACACAATATAATGTAACAATTATTGTATCACTTGAACGACGCTCATCTTCAAATATTTTGGTAGGTATATTTATCATCGGTGATTATAGACAATATACTGATTGCAATATGAATGCATTTATTGAGCTGTGATAAATGTTGAAAAAAAAAACAAATAAATAACTATAGAAATAAAAGAATAAGGTAAGTGTTGAAATGAGGATGAGAAAAGTCATAGAATATTACAATTAGTTCTATGTTAGTTTACTGCCATTTTTACTCTTCATACAATTTTTCAATGTGCAGATATACATGTATCCATGTTTATATTACAAATGTTAGTTGATACACGAAAATCTACAGAATCTT
This sequence comes from Meteorus colon, assembly GCA_030523085.1. Taxonomy (NCBI): domain Eukaryota; kingdom Metazoa; phylum Arthropoda; class Insecta; order Hymenoptera; family Braconidae; genus Meteorus; species Meteorus colon. Next base: position 79,291 of record JAPYZH010000100.1, read on the forward strand.
GTCTGGTAGACAAGCCGTAAATTTACAACCATATTTCTTTTACACCTTGCATCAAGGTTCGTCTAATGTCTAATTTATTATCTATTAGGTCAGGGGGAAAAAAAAGTCATAAAGTATATATATTTATATATGTTTATAATTTTTCGCCATAAGTACACACAGTTATTCATAAACACTCTGACTACTGAGTTATATTCCTTCTATTTGGATCCGATAAAAACAGGATAGTTCAGAAAAAATTCAACAAATCATTGTCTAACAAAAATCTTATTAAAAATTTTATAGAAAAAACAACAATAAAAAAGCAGTCGCTAAGTATATATATATTAATTTGTTGATTATTGTCATATTGCAATTGCTGTACTACTAATTGTGTTCTATTTGTACAACATGCACGATAATCAACAAAAAGAACGTAAAAAAAAATATTCTCTATGATTTCCTTTTGAAATCATTAAATCGTTAACAGACTTCTTTTCTTTCCGTAACAACTTGTCATCGCCGAATCTGAATCAATCAGTTTAACTCCATAAATATTTGAATAGTCATACATTTGGCACTGTGAAAATTAACATACATTGTACATCTTCAAATCGACATTAAAATTATTGTTGCTTACATAATCAATTTCTATTAAAAGACATGAAATAGTATATACTCTGATTTTTCAATCGATTTCGAAGGATATCATGGAAAGAAGAATCGTTATTTACATGGAAGAAAACAATAGTTTATCCTCAGAAATTGAAATGATTGCTTTATATCGCATACACTCTGCATTGATAATTCGTAGTTGAAAATGTTCGAGAATTACTATTAATGAAGGAAACATTTCGATAATTTTTTTTGTATAAGACAATTGACGTGATATGCATGACCACAGGGAAATATTGAGATACCATTGTTACCAAGCAATACTGGTGTTTGTAATGATAATGTGCAAGACGGGCAGACGGATGATTTCGCTTTGCAAAGTATTCCCCAATGGTGTGCACCATCACCAAATATGTTCCTTTTTATCGGCCTTTCGAGATCTCGTTCCAATGCTTCGATAATAGCTTTTCTCGCCTGATGGAAAATTTACAATTACATAATTTTATATCCGAGTTTTTATTTTCATAATGAATATTCTATTACAAACCTCGGCCGAACACATAGAGCTGAATTCATTGTTACTCAGTTCATGATTATCGAAATTCACCGTATGTTCGAGCCCATGTCGACTCAATATTTTGGTGAATATGAGAGACTGATATACACTGAGGAAAAAAAGACAATTTGAATGAAACATTGGATTGCATGGATGGATTAAACTGTATAAAAATAAAGAGAGAAGAAAAATATATATACCTTTGTTTTAATTTTATTGTTGGCAGTTTTGATTCGAGGAGTTGAAGAAATGTCAACGCAGCATCGGGTTTTTGTTTTTTCATAATCTCATGCGCAACGGCACTCCAATCAATTTCTAAATTTTTTCGAGCAGATGTTGAAGTGTCTGAATCTCTATTACAAAATAAACAATGATCCATTTGCATTCGTTTGAAACACTCAATTGCAACTTCCCATTGCTTTGTATTCAGTAGCGGCAATAAATTTGAGAAAATAATATGGTCTCGAGTTTGAAGGCACAGGCGAATAGTGTTATCATCAATAAGAATATTTTCTCTCGCATGAATTAATACGTACTCACGCCAGTAATAAGGTACACATTTTATGAATGAGATTAATTTATCAGTATTCTTTTCTTTCAAAAGTTTTTCCATCACTGCTTGTCCCAATTCAATAAATTTCGGTTGTTGTAATTGTTCATCATTCGCTTGTGGATACCCACAAGAACACTCTGTATAATGAGACATATTCAAATCAATGAATGCCTTAATTGTTTCATCTAATATACACGTGTTATCACTTTTGGACCAAACATCATCCGTAATATTTTCCAAAAGAGTATAATAATAATGTCGCTCTGTTGATCTTATGATTTCGAAAAGAAATTCTTTTAATCCAATTGATTCTTCATATTTATTATTTATATCAACAATTATTCTGTTTACTTGACGTATAACTTTTTCTACATTTTCTGTTGTCATTGAAGGTTTCATTGAAGCGATTAGAATATTCACAGGTTCTAAATCTGCCTGAACATTCAATGTTGCCATCTCAATTTCTTTCAGTCGTGACTCGGAAAATGTTGAATTACCATTCTGATTATTCCTCCCGATAGGATCCACCGGTATCTCACTATTATTCAAATTAATTCTTACAATATCTTGTGCAATATTTTGAACAATATTCTCATGTCTTTGTTGCTGATGCTCATCAATTGCGACCGTACTTTTTTTTTTTTTCATTGCATAATTGCAAACTATTTCTGTATCGGACGAGGATTCATATTCTTGCTCAATTGTCTTCTCATTCGTTGCATAATTATCCACGTCAAATTTATTTTTTGTTTCTGTGGGCGTTAACGAGCGATTACTTCCTTCCATACGTATTGTGCCATTGCCTGAATGAACCATCACAATACCTGAATTTAGTCTCTGCGGCTGAGCATTGACATTGGGTTGTATTGTAGAGATAATAGATTGCAGTATTGCTGTTATATCGTCAATTTGCAAATTATTGACGTCGATTTTCATCTCACCATCGATAATTTGAATAATTTTGTGATTACAATCAACCGATCTCAATAACTCACCACGATAAATTGTACACAATTGCAAACAATCATTATACAATTTATGATTAAATAGTTTGATTATCAATGAATCAACGTTAGAGAGCGTTAAGCAATGAAACTGACCTGAAATTGTCATTAAATAAATTTTATCATCAACAACATTTGCCATTACAATATTTGTAAATTCATCACACCACAATATCACAGCAGCATTAACTGGATCAATTATGTATAAACTATTTGTTGTATGAGAGAGCAAATATTTTTGATTGACAATGATTAATCGTGAAAAGTTGTGTGTTTGAATTGGATATATTTGTTGTTGACCATTTCTATTATCTATCTTATTCTGTGATAATTCAATCGATGCTGTTACGTAAATATTTGACGGCGGTATAGCTAGTGCTTCTTTGAATTGATGTGTCTTCACCACAACTCCATTTGTCGTAACTTCCCAAAGACGACAGCCAGGTCTTGCACAATAAATTATCAAATTTTGTTGTTCATCGCTACTATCATCATTCACTCCTAGAATAGAATTAAATCCACTTGCTCTATTCACAATTTTATCTTCACTAGTATTGTTCACCGATTTTCGTTCACAATCTGGTACGATTTTGAACAGACACGCGCCAAATTCACCATCTCTTCCTTTATTACCAATTTGTTTGAATTGTTCCTGTGCAGTATCACAAATGTAGCATCGTGTCAGTGTTGATACCAACAAATAATGCATTGAGAAATCCATCTGCACAATACTTGAATCAAGATGCATTAATGCACAAGTTGGCGGTTGAAACATTCCATTTACAGTAAATATTGATAGAACAATTGTAGATATTTTTCCTTTGCTATCGCCAATATAGATCTCAGTACTTTTGTCATTCCAGCATAGACATGTTATATTCTCATTAACATGTACATTTGAAACTGATAGTAATTTAATTGTTGGTCTCAAATTAACTATACATACACTGCCACGATTTGTTGCCAGTGCAATCGTTTTCTCATCAGGTGATATTATTACATGAACGACCGGTCCCTCCTGCAATATAATTTCACTAATCATTCTCATACCAAATGAACACATGTAATGAATTATTTATGATTATCAGCACTGAATGTGATAAATTGTCCCAGAGACAATTTTGGCTTGAATCCTCGCAATGTCATCCTCACACTCCTTCGATTGAATACTAACCGACAGAGGTATTAATTGTTGAAACATACATGGGTCTCGTGTGAACAAATAAAGACTTCCACTGGTTGATCCAAGCACAATATAATTCGCTGAGACATTTATGCATGTATACTGTAAGAAAAAAGAATACAACATGTAATATATAAACCAAAGTTCCAAGTTGATATGAAATACACATTTTTCATTAATATTCTAAGTCAGCAATTAAGCAACAATCACTTCACATACCTTTATTCTTTGGGTTGTAATTATAGGTTTATATAATAATGAATTAATTTCTTCATATTCGGATAAAATCAGTGCTGTGTCTTGCATATTTATATTTTTTTGTGCTTTTCACTGCAAAATTAATCCGTATTATAAAATTTCGATAAAAATATTGGCCTACATATATATTGTATGAAGGAGATGAATTAAATGTTTAAGGATCTTTGACCTAACTGCAAATGCATTTGATAAAAATTTAATTGCAGATAATGAACACTCACATTTGAATACCTAATGAGTATCAGTATATTAATTGTCAAGGTTCTTTCCAGTCAATTTATCAATGTGCGACTAATTCTGTATATTTATAATCATCCTCACACCCACATTCTTTCGACAATAATACCTAGTTGTCAAAATTATTGCGTACATTGTGTATATGCATACACATAATTATGAATGTGTACGCATTCCAAACTAGTAGCGTAGCTGAATTGCATGCGGCATTGACAGGAACCAATTTGGTTTGAATAAGCGGGATGTCAATATTGTTAGATCGTTTTGTAGTTGTTTTGGTGAAGGAAACAATGTATTCACAATTATTAATGAAGATTTGTGTCGTTCTAATGGTAGAATCAATTCCGCTTTTATTTTCAACATGGCGGGCGCCATTGCGTTAGAAATGATTACTCGAATGTCCTTGTAGTATGCAATTGTAAATCGTTTGAAAATCTGCGCGTTGAAAATGCAATGAAGATTGAAAGGGGTGTAGTCAGCTATCACAAAGCTGATAGCGAAAAACTACATTTTGTGGAACAAAACGTTTCGGAATAGCACAATGATGGCAACGTAGGAATCGTAATTATAAATATACCGAATACGAAGTTATAACAAAGGTATTGTTAATGCGAGAAATTCTTGTGAGCTTAACATGAATATCGTTAGTGGTGCTACCTACTAGATGGGGTTATCACTTCGAACTTTTGGGTCAGCCCGCCCATGAATCTGGGCTTTTATGGATGTCTGTATTCGTTTGTTTCAACTTTTCATGATTCCACATGTAAGGAAGTTCTTTGAGTCAAAATAAATATTTGTGGCTGTCGCCCAATTGATCAGAGTTTTTTTTTATTCAGAACATTCCTTAGCAAAACTTTTCGTTTAACTTCGTTTTCGATATACTAATACTTGTTAGTATATTGATGATTACAATTCCTGCGTTCCCATTATTCCGCTATTCCGAAACGTCTTTTTTCACAGAATGTAGTTGTTCGCAATCAGTTTGGCGACAGCTGACGACATTCCAATTCAAAAATTGAGAAAAAATAGTGGGATTGGCTAGAATTTTAGTTTCATTCTTCATCCTCTTTCCTCCACAAAATTCCTTCAATTTTTTTGACTAATAATTGACTGTGGTGATTGGTGGAAACCCCAAAATCCGCATCCCTCTAGGATTGCCGACATATTAGAATATTCCAGCCAATCCAAACGCAACATTACCTTAATATATACTCACCTGAATAAAGGTATTGCAAAAAAATGTCGCGTGAAAAAATCGTCATTACGTAATATAACACTCTGCTTACCATATAAAATAATAAATTGACATCGTCACAAATTAAATTAAATATACCGCAATAACTTAAAACGATAAATATCTTACAAGAATTCTGCTAAAACACATTCGAATGAAATTTCCATTTCATCATGCAGGTTATGGCTGAAAAGTGAAATTAACGTTTTCATTCTGTCTGTGTATATATACATGTATATAAATATACATATAGCAATGGACGCGAAGTGAATAAGAAGCCATTCAAATAAACCGCTCATTGTATACACTTGATAAAATAAAACATTGAGTGTGAATGAAATTCAATATATTTAATAATATAGCAAGATAATTAAGTGAAATTGTAATTGAAAATTACGAAATTTATAGGTTATATAGGTTATACACAATTTTTAATCGAAGTTTTGCGGCACCGTGAAATCAGCACTTCCGGCGGAAGAGTATTTTGTCGCGAATGATCACGTGACCGAGGATCGACTTCTCTCGTTTGGGTCACCACGAGGTTTTGTAGTGAAAAATCAAGTTTACCGGGTGATAAAATACCCAATATTTTTGTATTCATACAAAAATGCTCTCCAGCAATCCATTACCGCCCAAAGAAAATGCTTTGTTTAAGCGAATTTTGGTAAGTTATAGCTGATAAAAATACACTTCTATTTTGCACCTCAATTCCCCCCTCTCCGGTTATTTCATATCCAAGTACATATATGATCACATAATAATGTAATGGTGCAATCTTTGCAGTAAAAACGACAACATCCAATACAAATTATCGTTTTATTACAGCATTATGAATGAAAAGTTGTAGGTTAAACCATAACCTCAATTATGATAATCTCATTATCATTCAATAAATTCATGTTCCTTCCTAGTGACTACAATAATGACTATCATTTATGTAAATTGATATGAATTTCTTATGTTTGGTCATTTATTTTCCTTCCAGAGATGTTACGAACATAAACAGTTCAAAAATGGTTTAAAATTTGCAAAGCAAATTTTATCCAATCCCAAATTCAGCGAACATGGCGAGACGTTGGCTATGAAAGGACTTACATTGAATTGCTTGGGTAGAAAAGAAGAAGCTTATGATCATGTGCGCCGTGGTCTTAGGAATGATCTGCAATCTCACGTTTGTTGGCACGTTTATGGTCTATTGCAAAGGTCGGATAAAAAATATGATGAGGCGATCAAAGCATACAGGAATGCATTGAAATGGGATAAAGATAATATTCAGATACTCAGGGATTTGTCATTATTGCAAATACAGATGAGAGATCTTGATGGTTATAAGGTTAGTCTTTCGCACACTCAATTGTAACAGGAGAGATATTGCAAGATATTTCTGTACAAATCTATATCTTCGATTTTTATTTTTTTAACTGGGAAAAAAGGACACGAGATACCAATTGTTTATGCTGAGGCCAACGCAACGAGCATCGTGGATTGGATTTGCAATTTCATATCACTTGTTGAAAGACTATGAGACAGCATTAAAGATACTTGACACTTTCAGAGATTCGCCTATGGTAAGCAGAAACATTTCGAAACCATAATTCTGATTGAAATGAATTAATGCATGGGAATTTATTTGTTTTTTCAAATAGATTTGCTACGATTACGAGCATAGCGAGTTGCTTTTATATCAAAGTTTGGTGATACAAGAATCCGGTGATAGTGAACAAGCATTAAAGCATCTTGATAAATACAGTTATCAGATATGCGATAAAATAACAGTTAAAGAGACGTATGGTAAAGTAATATTATTATCCCCTCAAATTAATCTACAATTCCCCCCATGTGTCTCATTCTTTGCTAATTTCAGTTCGTTTGATCCGATTTTCGCAGGTAAATTACGCCTTGAACTGGGACAGTTTGCCGAAGCAGTTCTAGTTTATAAAGAATTGTTGAACATTAATCCTGAAAATACGACATACTATTCAAAACTCGCCGAAGCTGAGAGACATAGTACTCCAGAAGAAACGCTTCAAATGCTCCAAAGATATAAAGAATTGAGTCCACGAGCGTTAGCTCCACGTCGCTTACAATTGAATTATGCATCGGGTGAACAATTCAAAAAATTGGTCGATCAATATTTACGAAGGGGTAAGTTATGAAAACCATGACTAGCTGTAGACTACTACATTATTGCACTATTACACAATCAGAATTTTTCAATTTTTCCATATGCAGGTTTACACAAAGGGATACCACCACTATTCGTCAACTTGCGTTCGTTATATACTGATAAGCAGAAAATAGAAATAATACAGTCATTGGTATTGGAATATAAAGATGCTCTGAAGACTCATGGTCATTTCAGTGATCTTGAAAAAGACAATCCGCGGGAGCCGGCGTCAGCTTTATTGTGGACCTATTATTATTTGGCGCAACATTATGATTATCTTTGCATGACAGAAAAAGCATTTGAAGAAATCAATGCTGCATTAGCTCACACTCCAACATTGATAGAGCTCTTTGTTACCAAAGGACGCATATATAAGGTAATTGATTTTATTTCATATCTTTTGGATGGAATGTTGATTTAGGGGATTATTTTTCATTTAATTTTCAAGTACTTGGGACAATGAAATCAATAGCAATGTTTTCTTTTCTCACGCAGCACGCTGGGAATGTTCAAGAGGCATACAAGTGGCTAGATGAAGCTCAAGGTTTAGACACTGCAGATCGTTACATCAATTCAAAGTGTGCCAAGTATATGTTGCGCGCAAATCATATTAAAGAAGCGGAGGAGACGTGTGGTAAATTTACGAGAGAAGGTGTACCCGCGATGGAAAATCTTAATGAGATGCAGTGTATGTGGATTCAAACTGAGGCTGCACACGCTTATCAACGTTTGGGAAAATATGGGGATGCATTGAAAAAATGTCATGAAGTGGATCGCGTGAGTTTCTTCTACTTTTTCCAATTGAATCTTAATCTTTTGAACATTTGCGGTTGTGATGTTTCCCGAAGTGTACAAAGTTCTTGATATGTTATATTTGGTAATGTAGTTTCGGTTAAAAAATCTACGAGTTGAAGGTTTTTCTTCAACTTTATTCAATAGTTCGTCGTTCTACGTCGAGTATAATGTGATTTGCGTTGAGACTGGTTATCGAATTTAGAGGTGTGTGCAACGTGAATTGTCGGTGTTTATTTTGGCATTAAATGACATTTGAAGACCCTTGACTGCAGACTGATCCATGAAAATTAATAACATCCCGTTTCGGTTTTGCGTATTTTTTTTTTTAAATAAACATGAGATTTTTTTTTCCGTAGCACTTCTCGGAAATAATCGAGGATCAATTTGATTTTCACTCATATTGTATGCGGAAAATGACACTCCGTTCGTACGTTGGATTACTGAGGTTAGAGGATATTCTGCGTTCTCATCCGTTCTATTTCAAAGCCGCTAAATGTGCAATAGAAGTTTACCTCCGTCTTCACGATAATCCACTACCAGATCCAACTCAAATTCAAGAAATCGACACTGGTGAGTTTATAATCATTTTACATTAATTAAATGGTATATTTTGAGCGAAATATATTCAAAAAATTATTGAGGTGAGTGTTGAAAAATACGATTCGAATGGGTAATAGTATTTTATTTAAGCGGGTATCAACAAGCCGCACATTAATCGTTACATATACTAAATCGTTCTATTGAATGTCCATAAACTACAAGTCACTTAATTACTCTCCGATAATGGAAAAAGAAATACAGCAAAAAATGGATTATGAAATACAAGTTGCTGAGAGACAATGGCGTCGATCTACTGCAATTGCTTCATGAAAATCATAAGAGTGTATCAATAATCATATATTTATATACACATATTTTAATCATTAATCACAGACAATACGCAACATACACGTACTAACACGCAAAAAAATCAATTATGGACTGTGAGAAACACATTCAAGTGCACTCGTCCTGATTTTATGAAATTCATAAAAAAAATTCGATTTGTGTAGGTCATAAAATATTCGGGCGTTATATATAAATACGTCGAATATTCGTCGTATCTTGATAAATTATAAAATGGGAGGACAGATAGTAACGATACTTAAATCAATTATATATTTACAAAGCAATAAATACTTCCAAAAGTATTCATACGTGCCACTTCAAATAACATTGCACATATGACACCAATGGAACATTTCTCTCTCCTCTTTTCATTCTCTTTTGATTTCTTCGGGAAGAAAAAAAAACTAATTAAAATTTTTCAATCCATTGTTATGGCATTATTCTCAAAACAGATTTCCAGAATCCATTTTATGAACTTCGCGGACCTCGTCGTGGCTGTCTTATCGGTCGTAATCCTCTTGGTCGTGAATTGAGATATCGTCCACCAATATTCCCATCCTGACGCTGATTAATTGCATGAGGTGTCAGAAAATAAACATGCCCGCCATCACCTGGCAGTCGATATGCAAAATAGGAATTAGGATTGCCTGAATTTTCCACTTGGCCCGTTACCGTATCGATAAACTCCGCGTCCGGATTCACATGTGGTCGTGGATGACGATAATTCACTTCGATATCACCGACTAAAGATATCGGTGGTTGCCGTGATGCAGGATAAATTCGCTGATTATTATTGAGTTGCGTGTTGTCACTTAATGGGACAAAACTCGTTGGCGTATTACCACGTTGCTGTGCTATCTGTTCGCTATTGTAGCTGATTAACGGTTCCAGCCTCTGACGATCCGATAAATTTGGTTGTCGATACGGATAACGCGTTAATGATTCCGTTTGATGTTGAACGATTGGCTCATCTGATTTTGGACCATAACCTGGCAAATATTCAGCGTCGGTATTTATTGTTGGCAATGGTTGTTGATAGTTTACTCGCGTATCATCGCTGAGTGAATATGTGCTCTGCGATTGATCGCCGTAGTGTACTTTAACTCTTGGGGATTTATACGTGGCAGTTTGTCTGCCTTCATAGTTTTCGGTGTCGAATGAGTTTCTAGTTGGATAATTCTCTTTTTCAGTCTGCCTACTCGCACTTTTGCCATAAATCGGCGTTGTCGATTGATATCTCTGACGTTGAATTTTTTTGCCGAAATTTGTGAAATATTCTTTCGTTACGTCGTCGAGTAATTGTTCTTCTTGTTTTGTATAGTACGCGTGAGCGGGATTAGGTGTTGTGCTAATTATTGTTGATCTGAAAGTTGACGTTGGATAATTAATAGGTGAACTCTCATCACGGTAATCTGTTATTCTGTGATTGTAGTGCTCAGGTATTTCAATAGCGCTATTGTAATCATAAGGTTGTCCATCGTTCTCATCTTCAATTTCTTGCCATTCATTGAACGGCACTTGTTTCTCTGCCTGTTGTTGCTGTTCAATTTGTATATTAGATTTGAAAATAGGTTGTTGACGCTGTTCATGTTGATTCGGATAATTGGTAGCTTCGAAACTGTATTGATAAACAGGTTTAGATTTATTCTCATCCGTGAATTTGTTGCTGTTCTGTATTTCAGATGAAAGAGCTTTCGGAATTGGTGTTGTGAAAAATTTTTGTAAATTGGGATTCGGACGTTGTGTAACATCTTCATAATAAATTGGCGATGTGTTCGATAACATTCGCTGTCCTTGTGCACGGTCGGTCTCCGAGTTTTTTGATGATGATGACAAGCTGCCGAAACGATATTTCGGTGATGTTTTCACGATTGGTTCGATGTCATCAATATTGTAGTCTTGAGCAGTTTGTTGCGATGGTGCAATTTCTATATTATAATATAGTTTACGTTTCGTTGTTTGTCGTTGATTTGTGAAATCCTCGCCACGATAGTATGGTGGTGATTGAGTAGTTTCTTGGAAATATACTGTTGGATCGGCAGTGGTGCCAGACGTTTCATCATTTGCTTCTTCGTAAAAATAATATGATGCCAAACTTCCTGGACGTTTTTCTGTTGTGATTATATTTTTAACTGATGCCGGTGTCGCTTCAATTGTTTGTTCATGAACTCTTGCTGGCACTGGTGTCGTTGTTGTCGTCGTTGTTATTGTTGATGTTGGATAATATGCAACAATTGGTTTGGATTTATCTGTACTGATTGTGCTCCAGTGACTCCCTTTCCTTTCTGTTTGTGATTCAACAACTTGATTATTACTTAATATCGGCTTCATTGTGTTTATTTCCGAAATTTCTAGTGTATCAACTCTATTTGTCGACGGTGTTGTCACATCTATGTACGATGATTTCGTCATAGATTCAGTCAATGGCGCAGTGATAGTTTTATGCTTCAATTTATTTACAGGTTTCATTGTAAATGGACGATGGGGCAATTTAGTACTCGCAATTGTACTTGAATAAACTTTGTATGATTTAGTACTGGATTTTTGTGGATTATAATACGATGTTTTTGATGTGGATGTTGTTGTTGTGCATCGTGGACATTTGTTATTGCGATACTTGATCGTTGTCTTTTTCTCCTCTAATTGTGAGAAAAAATCAGGTGGCGGTGGTAGAATAATACCTGGTACTAATGGCCCAGGTGGCACGGCTGTTGAATTGTCCTGGCTGTATTTGAAACTATACGGTGGCGGATAATAAATTGACTGATCATCCTCATCATAATCTGTTTGATTATTGGGTGGTGGTACGAAAACTGCGCCAGGTGGTAAAGACGGAAAGAATGGCCCAACAATGCCACCAAGAGTTAAACCAGATTTAGTTCTTCTACCATTCGAATTTTCATCATCACTACTCGTATTATTTTCCGTGCTACTTTCGGCAAGTAATGTTTCATTAAATGATATCAATCCTTCTGGTATCCATTGTGAGCCGTTGTCTGTTGATGTATCATTTGTACTACCAATAATTCTGATAGGACCATTATCGGTCAGTTGAATTGGAAATGGTGGAGGTATTTTCGGCTGCAACGGTATCCTGACTTGTCTCTTTGGCGCTTGATAATTGTCGATCGGTAACCAGCCTTGCAAATCCCCGCTCGGCTCTTCTTGTAAGTCGTGATCGGGAAAATTCCCACCTCTCAGTACCAACATATGATTTTCAGCCAACCAGATATCTTCTTTATTCAATCCACCAAGATTCTTCGCATTATCCTTTGGAACATCGGGATTTGACGAATAGCTTATTATTCCCGGTCTCTTTGGTTTATTTGAATAAATTTCATTTTGTATTAGACCGTATTTTCCCTCTTTCACTTGTTGTGCAAGAGTTTTTTTTTCATCATCGTCATTGTTATTGTTATAATTGTTATTCTTACTATTATTGCTATTATTATTTCCACGACGTGATTTTTTTTCTTTTCCATTTCCAGCCGATGATAAAAATAGTCCGTCGTCCCATTTAGCTTTGTCGTCTTCTTCAGTTTCTTCCTCTGCATCTTCGTCGTTATCATTTTTTTTTATTGCTTCGACCTTGATGTGACCGCCCATTAATCCATAGTTAATTTTTCTTCCTCGTTTCAATGCGATATCATCATCATCGTCATTATCATTATTGCCATTGATAATTGCTGACTTGGACGTTTCATATGTTGATTGCGTATTCAATCGATGATTATTCGCTTCTATGTGGCGTTTATAGTGATGATTATTCGCGGAAATAATTGTTGAAATTGTCAATATAGCTAGATGGAGTAGCAGAAGTTTTTCAAATATGCTCCAACCCATCTGAAAACAGGAGAAAAAAAAACATTTAATTTTATGAATATTTGCTTTTGATTAAAAATGCTCAATTTCAACAATGATGATTTATAGTTCTGTATTGGAAATTCATACTGGCGAGGTGAAATTAATTCTATCCTTATATTTTACTTTTACGATGAAAGCATCGACAAACTTTTATTGTCACGGTATGAGCGTACTGCTCGTTGTTCATTGCGGAACGGTGTTCAAAAAATTCCAATGCCGGCAAAAAGCGAGAGAGGAAAAAAAATAAAGAAAAGTAAGAAGAAAATATAGCATTAATTTCTCGCAATTGAATTGGTGGATTTGAGTCTGATATTGAGTCTAATCCAATAGATCTGATATCGAAATATTTCTCTAAATCATGATGTGACCAAATCATAAACTTTCGGCAAGTATTGACTCAATCAATTCATTTCACCAAAGTTTGTATTACCTATTACCCATTTCGTTAATTCAACCAATCTTTCATCACTTTTTACTTCCTTGTTTCGAGTTCTGTATGTATAATTAAGTCTCTGTTAGTCATTGCTCTGAATTGTGCCATTAATCTTTGTGTCTATTATTTCTCTTTCACTTCACATCATGTAAAAACTTTATATCAACTCCATTATTTTTCTCTGTGTTTTTCAATGGCAATAATAGACATATGGACATTGGTGATTGCGAATCAGTTTGTCAATTACAAATATTATGAATGGACGTGAGAAAAAAATATTTAAACACAAAAAAATGAGAAATTGATTCATTTCAATCGAATGAATTAATATTATAAAGATTCCATGTCAATCAGACAATCGATATTGATTGACATGATCTTAAATACTACGAAATGATTTGAAATATTTCTTTCGGTACATTCATTATATATACATATATATATATATATTGATACACCGGAATGTAACATAATAAGTCTGCCACGCCTTTCCCTTGCGGCCCACCGCGTCGTTGTCGTTCGTATCGTTCTCGTCGGTATACATGTCGGTGAACGGCCGGCAAACATTCACGGGTCACTGGATTATGGACCAACGAGACACCGATAATGACGTTAGCATTATAGATATTATATATGGATCTACTTCACAAACCCAAACAGACCTGCCTCACTATCTCTTCATTGTTTATATATATTTAAATATATGCGATATTTGAATGAAAACGTATATTCTTGTTGCTGAATATTTGCGTCTGTAATGAGACATGAATGTTAATATTCACGGAAGTGCAATAGCAGTTGAATGTATACGAGAATATGGAACTTTGCCATTTAGGAATTTCTCATGAGAATTCGTATAAATGGAAAATAGTAATGAATTATTAATGCTCTCTATTTTCTGATATTGATTTTGATAAATTAATTTGAATGGGTAATCAAATACTCTGGAATAATAATTCATATTGGAATTAATATAAAATATTCGTCAATATTACGACGATTGGGACATCGATTCATAAATTTAACGACAATGTTCACGTGCCGATTGAACGAGCAAACAATTGCATGAGTGATTCATTATTGATAATAGGTGTTCGGGTGGAAGATCAATTTTGATTCATGTTAGTTACTTTTTATTGACTACTTTTTTTTATTTATTTATTTATTTAATTATTTAGTCTCTTGTCTATCTCAGAGTTTTCGGGAAATAATTCATGTTTCGTTAGATCATCGTCTGACATAGTTACTTGTGTAATCTTTTACTATGTAACGGGTTCTGTCGTAAAGTTATTTTATACTGCTATCATAAAAATATTTATATTGTTTTCACTCGATCACTCTCTATTTCCATATTTTTTCCTCCCACCTTTGACGTTTAGCTATTCACAGTTTTTTTTTTTTTTTTTACACTCACTTTCGTTTGAGATTAATGAAATTTATCTGTGATAATCTTGGCCTCTCAATTTCTATGTCACATTTGTTGGATGGATCGTAAATTCTCGGAAATGAGAGGGGAGGAAATACTTAATTATTGAATAAATAATAAGCACCAACACTTCCAATTCATGACCCAGATTTGAAGGTTGGCTTTATCATTATGTTGACGAAAAATTGATGTTAATCTCAGTGTCTACCGACAAAGTGTGTCATTTCTCTCACAGATGTATATATATAAGTAAAGAAAACGAGAGAAACACGTGACTGTTAACCGCACGTTTCAGCCACCTTTCCCCACTGCGTGATGTTGTCCCTTCAAGGACACGTCAATTTGTGCGAGGAATTTTTATTTTTATAATTTTCTCTCGCTTGTTCTATGTGTGAATGTTTATGAAGGATTTCTATGCACAGCGATTAATGACAGAAGTGGAAGACATTTATTGAGGGGTACACAACAAATTTTGTGTCCAGAATATGTTGACTGAAAACAAAAATTGTTCAAAGTCGAACTTCTGTTCAAAAAAATACACTGATCTATCATTGAGATTCCAAGCAATTGTGGCATTCACTGAAAATAACTTTGTTCCGTGAAGAATAAAATACTACATTTCAATAATTTATCTACTTCCTAATAATTTCGATGAACCTGAATATTTCAGAACGAAATTTTGGCAGTTTTATTCTGAAAAGTAATTAGACTTCTGAATTTTCACGACTTTTTCTACCCGTTACTATTTCACGGATGAAAATTTCAGACAAAAATCTAATTTTACGAATTATCACTTTAGCGTTTCCAAAAGCTTTCTAGATACTAGATATTTTCATTTTAGAGTCGTGTCTTATCTAAAATCGGAAATACAGTTTACTTCAAAACTTTCTATTTGAACGCGATGACTAAGGTTGTCATTTTTATGATTAATGGAATAACAGACGAAGAGAGTCTTTCTGATTTGCTGTGATGACAATGATGAAAAGACGTATGAACAAGTCAAGCTGATTTTGAATATATGTTTTCAAACGTTGTAAGAAACTTTGATTTTTGACGACGTTATTGTCATTTTTCGATATTCACGAACTTTCATGCAGAAATAAATTTATATACATATAAGTATCTTTTCATATAAGACTTTGACAGTTGCTCAAAAATTGAATGAGTATCAACACATTGGTCTCTCTTGTGTCACGTGCACGTTTCATTTCACTTTTCTCTATTTGCTCTATCTGCGAAACTTCTCACGACTGTCTCTCACATGCCAGCTTACTTCACCACATATATTTATTATCTATATATAAATATACGCCCGCTCTGTGAGCCCACCTATAAAAGCAGAATCAAACTATGTTTCAACTCTCCAACTAAGTTTCAACAACTGAACGTTCAACGTGTGCGAACCATGAAAACATTCGAACACGCTTTTATGTTCTCATTGCAAAATCCAACAAATGTTGTCCCCTTAGCGATTTATATCTCACAAATATATTTCATAAACTTTGACGCTGACTCTATTTGAATATTTCTTCGAAGTCAATTCCTCTGGCAAGTTTATTTTGACAATGACCATGTTTATAATTTATTCCTCTTTAGTTGCTCCAGAATAAATCAACATTTATTAATCAACCAATTTCCTCACTGCAGTTTCTAAATTTGTATAATAATTATTCTATTTTTATGGCTAGAAATGTTTCCCGAATCTCATGCCTATGTGAATTCATGATTGTCGAATTCTGTAGACAATGTCAGACTACCTGGGTCGGAAATATTCGATGGGTGTTTCTGTGAAAAAATTCTGGATTAAAATCGTAAACAAGGTGTCCTTTTCTTTGTTTTACTTCCCGAATGGTAACGATTATTATATGGAGGTTGATACTTGTCTATCTGTCAGTTTGATATTCTTATATACAATGAAAAAAACCAACAGAGACAGCATTAAAAATTGAGTTAGTGAAAATTAACCGATTAATATTCCAGGATTCTCTGGCGATTGGAGAATCTGAATTCGATTAACATTAACTTTGAACAATTCAAAACAACTTCGAATTTTATATGCAAAAATATTCTGCATGTTAAATATTCAAATCAATGTAGAAGAATTTAAATGACAATTCGACTAGTAATTAGCATTTTGACAAAGACTAAAATTAATCATGTTCCACCTTCTCTTTTTTGATCTATATCAATTGAAAATCTTGCATCAGTATTTATATCATTTGTAATTTCTTCACTAATCTCCACATCCGTATGAGCAATCAATTCAAGCGTCATTGCTCTAAATACTGCTATTAATCTTTTACATTGTTCTTCTCTGGATTTATATCAGATTGAAATTCAAAACATGTCCTTTCTTTTTCAATGGCAATAATGGGCACATGGACCTTGTGTATTTGTCTCTCGATTTGAATTGTTACAATAATAGAAATAAAAAAATATACGTATACACATACACCGTTGGAATGAGAATAAAACTAGTGGGTATATATATATATATATATTTTTTTAGAGTGCTTTTATATGATACGTGAGAGTGAAAGGCCAACGTGACCCGGGGTGTGTCTAGTTTTATTTCAACACTTTTCACTTGCGCTAAACAATTTTTCCCTTGCGGGTGTGGATATAAAAACGCCCGAAAGGATTATCCAAAAAAGGATATTGAGAGCGCGTTGAGTGCACAATATAAATATAATGGGTATTTTTCTCATATAAGCCGAATACTCACATTTGGAAAACACGGAATTGAATTTATTTACTTGGAGAAAAAAAAAAAAGAGGAATGAATTAGAAAACATTTGTAGTCATTTTCCGTCCATGTCATTATAATGTTTAACTTTACTTATGAGTCTTTCATGTATTAATACCTTTACCACTCAGTGCATTTAACCAGGTTACACAAAAATGTTTTTTATACTTCGTGCCTATTTTATATTACAGTTAAATTATTCTCTTCACGTACGAACTGGCGGAAGAAAAATTGCAATGCATCACCTCGTTATCTAATTCTCATGTCTACTGTGTTCTTCTTCGTCTTTTTTTCCTCAATCTTCTTTTTTTTTTCTCTTGTCTCTTTTATTTCGCTTTCGCATTCCTCACGTTGCTTCTTAATAATTCGATATTTACAATTAAATTGAACACAAGAATATCACGAGAATAATTTTATCACGAGTGTAATGTAAACTGGGGAATCCCTCGATTCGATGTCACTAGTGTCTTCATTGTCACCACAATGAACATATAATAATGAGAAAAAACAAACATTTATTGCATAAATTTTCAATTGTTCATGGGTATTTCCATTGAATACGATTGTGTTCAATAACGATTGAATCGTCCTTCGTTGAGGTCGAAACAAATCGCACGTCCTATCAATTTCTGAGTTTATAAAAGTATTAATCGACATTACAACATTGGAAAACATGTTTTTGTTGATGAATCTGAGTGACAAAAGATTTGGATGTATGGAAGAAAAAAAAATAGAAAGAAATATAGGCGAATGATAAATCAATATCACAACCTAGTTTGAATTGTAAACGCATTGATACGTAAATATTTTTTTTATTTCCAACCATAATTGATGTTACGTTGTCATTCAACGAATATAAACTGCTTCATATCGCTGCTATATATATATATATATATATATATATATATATAAATTCCCGATAATAGCAGACAAGAGATTGGCTTCGTAATAAGAATTAGAAATGGGATTTATATCGAAACCATGTATTTAAAAAAATATATGTACCTCAGAGCGCATTCTATACGATTATATCACGTTTATTGTATAACTTTCTCTATTCGATGTTACACTTTCGCTACTGACACAAGTGTAACAATAACCGACGTCTGATAATAGTTCCACATAGGAGAAAAAGATAAGAGAAAAAAAGGTGAATAAATAATATTTAATTTTCTACTTTTTCTCCTTTCAATAATAATATATTATAATATTTTCTTATGCATTGTAGCTTTTTTCAAATTGCTCCTCGGTTTTTTTTTACGATTCAAAATTACGTGATTCATACGTAATAATTGTTTGAATCGGATGCGGATAAGAGTTTGTGAGGTGATAAAAAAAATTTACGTAATGTAAATATTATTTATGGTTAATAAGGTTGTAGTTCGAGAAGATTGAATGTATAAATGATGTATATATATATATATCTTTAAACGGAAGCTGAAGCAGAATACCTTGGCATTGACCGGCACTTACTCTATCGAGACAGCACGTTTTATGCTTGCATAATATAATGTGCTCGTCTCGTTCATCCCAATCGCCCCGAGCAACCGACGAGTTACCGCATTTGGTTTTTTTTTCTCTCACTTTTTCTCACTCTTCACTATTCAATGATTCTTCATGTATTCACTCATGAATTCTATCCAACTCATTTATGTCGAGTAATTGTTGACGTTAGAGCATTTCAATTCAATTGAAAAAATTAGTTCTGAGAAATTGATACTAGTACAATAAATAATTGTTACCGTATATGTTGAAAAATCATTTTAACGACAATTTATAGCAATTTATATTTATGATTTTGTATTTTATTTGTCTGCCTTGTCGGAAGTCAGTTTGTTGTTCATTTTTTTTCCGTTTTTTTTTTCATTGCCAATGTTTGTGTGGGTGTTGATTAATGTTTATTCTTTGATGACACCTACATTGTGTGGGCAAATTGTTTTCATATTATACTATAATTTATCTGATTTATAAATGTTCGTGGAATAGAATTTTATTCAAATAACTTTTAAATGAAATAGAGCATATTGAGTTGGGTTGTACCTGGTCGAGTATACCGGTTTCATATATTTTATTTATTTTATATTATTAACATTATTATTATTATCATTATTTTCTCTTTACCACTCATTTGAGAGTTCGCAAGTGGTTGTAACCAGACAAGGTCAACGGCCTAATTCCAGTGGTGCAGAGCAATTACGCTCTCATTCGCTTCGGCAATCGAAGGATATATCGACAAAATTATACTCGTGCAATAATGCAACTTTTTTGTTCATAATATAGATATGAAAAGAAAAATAATTCATTTCTGTAAGTTCGTGAGTTATGTTTTGTGGTAAAAATAGTTAATTGTCTAGTTAAATTGGATTGCTACATCAGTGGATGTTGATTATACGTGGGACAATGTTTAGAAAATTTGTTCAATGTACACATTAGTTATTTTTATTTGAATTATTTTTATGGATGGATATTTTTGTGGTATTCTTCATATTTTTTGATATTTTGCTTGATGTTTGGGTTGTTTTTGAATTGTAAAACTATTTATGTGGATAGATACGTATCAGCGATGCAGAATGTTCAGGACACATGTCAGTAACAATTATTACACTAACGTTAATTTAATAAACTCTGTTGATGTTACACAAATATATAGGTATTTATTTGATGGTGTTATTAATATAACTCGTTCACCTTCGCGCACGTTTGTTAAATGTAAACAGTTACTGATGGAGAGTTAAGTTAAGTGGTTGCGGTGTCCAGCAGTTGGAAAATATGATTACTAAAAATATATATACGTAATGTTAGATTTGAGCAATTCAATATAAATTTTTTATTATCTCTTATTTTTCTTGTTCAATTCTTCTTTTTTTTTTCTCTCTCTTAAGTTGAGAGTAAAAAACCAGATTTTTCATCTTAATGATCCTTTTTTTTTCTCATTGCCACAGCGATAATAAATTGGAAGACATTTATTTCATTAAAATAATTGCGGATATTTCAATTGACAATCAATACCACTTACGTGGAGTGATATTTTTTTTCCGGATCAGCGAATTGAAATGATTTTATTTTGCCTTTTTTTTCCATCCATTTTCCATCTGCTGTAAATTGAAGGAATTAACTGAAAAACATTCTGATGGCAATTTCAAGCAATTATTGTTTTATCGATATATAGAAAGTTCCTCGTGGGATTTGTTTCCATGAAATATCACTTTGTATGTTCAATTTAAATTGTCCAAAATCTACATTCTCAATTTAGGAGAAAAATTATTTTGTTACTCACATTTTTTTCCCCCTTTCTTCTCCCCTATATCTCTTAGTGCATTCCTATATTTAGTTCGACCTCTCGTATGGCGTTCGAACGCATTCCCACGCTCGATTTGACCCCCATGGCCTCTCGTTGCGATTTAATAGCAGCAAATGACGAGAGGACTATAACTATTAGATGTATTTCTCATCCAACATATAGACAAACTCTTGGAGGTCAAGCCAAGGTTTTATTTCCGCTACGTATATATATATGTATATGTATATCTATTTTTTTTCTCAACCACACCTCAATTTCCATAATTATTTTTAGTGCACATACGATCAATCGTCGAAGAATCGACGATTTAACTTGCCAAGGCAACGTCATTGTTTATATTTATAAAAAAAAGAATTTATTTCTTCCATCGCTAATTTCACAGCACATTCGTTTGTGTTGATAAATACAACTATGTGTGTTCAACAACGGATTACAGAGATCAATGCTGAAATGCAATCGACTCTGACAGGCAATCAATGTGTGATATATAATGATCTAAAAAATAATTGGGCGATACAATCATTTGCCAAAGTATCTTAGTCATGTGACTTTCACTACGGGGCAAAATCACTTTGGTTTCTTTACATGCTTTTCCATTTTTTTTTCTCTCCAAAACATTTTTTCAAAGCATAATAAAAAAATATTGCATAACATGATAAGTAGCTACTTCGTCCGATTGTTTTATAACACTTGGTGTAATTCAATCATCGGTTGAATCTGTTATCGCATTCAGTGTTATTTTCCTTACTAGATTTTCATCATATATGGATTTGCAATAAAATTGGAATCGAATTCTGCATAGAAATTTATCTATCTTTTTTTTCATTTGCAATTTGTTATTTGATCAGTGAAGTGTTATCATATTTTTTTTTTTATTAGTGTCTGTCGAGTTTTTAGTTGTAGTTATTAGTGAAAGCATACGAAGGACAAATTCAAAGTTCCAATAGACATTAATGAATAAAAAATATATATGCTTGATAATCATTAAATTGCGAATTATTATTATTGTTTATTTTCATTGAAATATCTTGAGCAAATGTGTAATGTTGTAGAAAACGGAAGTCCGAAAGTTTTGCAATAACTATTGGCACGCACACTGTCATTTAGGACGACAGGCCTATGCTGCTAAGCGAGGAGAGTTATTATTTTAAATGAGGAGGTAGCGGAGATCGATTGAAGTCCGGTACTCACTTCATTCCACTCATGTATGTCTGTTTACAGTACTCTTAAGTTATATATATATATATATATATACAGAGTCAATCTCTTTCAAAGTATCTCGCCTTGGGTTCATGCATTTATGTGAGGTAGAACCAATGCAATCGTGAAAGCATTTTCCACGGGTGCAGCGGCGGCGACGACGACGACGCGTGTGCAGACTAACGTCTTATTTCCGGTTGTGTTTATGGGATTGATTCTTAATTTTGAACATTTGTTCCCAGCAATGAGATAGCGATCAAATACGATGCAGAAAAAAATTGATATTACTATTTTCTCTTTAATTTCTATTGAAATTGATTCGATAGAATTTTATCAATTTTTTCTTCAATTTCAATCATTTGCCGTGTCAATATTTTACGTTTGTTTTATTTGAGATGAATTCATACACGAGTGACAATGATGATGAAGACGGTAAAATTGTTGATGAAGAAAAATTGTTAATCTACCATTGAAACACTTCTAGTTTGTCAATAGGTTCATGTGTGCTTGGTTATGGACAATTTGATGAATTTGCGTTGACCAGTATAGCGATACACATATTCACAACAGACATTTACGACTTTCTCCATACCGTTACCCATGACTCCATATAATCGTTTTCTCCGCGGTGTTCATTTGTCGGTCGTGCAATGAAAAATGAGGGGGAAAAAATGAAAAAATATGAAAAAAAATAAGAAAAATTACTGAAGGAAGTACCGTTTTTCCATGCAAATTTGTATATACAAATATATGAATTTATTTTTGCACAAACAGTATATAACTATGCCATTTTCATGTTGTGCCAATTTGTCAAATTATAGTTGACGTCAATGTACAGTAAGTAGATATTTGTCTGCAAGATATTTTTGAAAAATTTGCCAAACAAATATAGATACATTAAAGAAAATATAGGAAATTAGATAGTTGATAACACTCACGATTTTTTTTTCGTTCGCTTTAATTATTGCACAAGCTACTCCGTTGATTTGTTGTTAAAAAAAAAGTGTCAAATAAATTCCAATGTTTTTTTCACTTAATTGAGAAAAAAAAATGAATTATTAATACTCATTGGCACATAGATTACTAAATATTTCTGAATGATATATAATTGTTGGTCCTTCTTCTCTTGACTTCCATAACGCAACTGGTCAAGCACGACGATGCACCCACTGCACTTGTAGTATCCTCCCAGTGCGGCCCATGCGCGATCGTCGTCAGTTTTTCCCCCGCATGTGCAGTGCGTCAGCAAAATAATATTCACACTAAGTGTAAGAAAATGATTTTTATGTCATGTTGGCGAGTGCCACGAAGTCATTCCAACAATTTCTAATGATAAATTATTTGAGACAGAGAAAAAGATAAAGAGTGTATTGGATTTCAAAAAAAAAAAATATTCAATATAAATCACAAAAGAATTTTTTTTTTGCGATCTATTTTTCGTTTCATCAATCGGAACATCAAAGGAAAGACACAACTTGACTTGTCTGTCTTATTTTTCTTCACCGCACCAATATCACGGATACTTCGACTTTGACTGCGCGCAATATCCCTCATGTCTATGTTGGGCCTTCGCGCCCTCTCTCTTGTCGCTCCAATCTCCTCCCGCCTCTTTTCACATTTACTCACCCGAGTGTAATATAATAGCTTTCCTGTTCTACTCCCTACTACTCACTACTTCCACTAAAACTATTACTGATTTTCAAACATTGTACATTTACTGAATATCACTAAATCAACCTCCCTAAAATTAATGTTTATGGCAAAAAGGATAACTGAATGAATTTGACGAAAAAAAAAAAATCACCACAAGCTGAAATTAAAAATCAAAATTAAATCCGCGTATTTTTTCTTATTATTTTTCATTAATTCACATCGTGGATGTGTCTGTAGAATTCGTTGTTGATGTTCGTGACAGTTTACAGTGAAGGAAGAATTAAGTTTGTCTTCCAGATGTAGGTAACTACTCGGAATTTAATTATAACTCTGGGTACGATGATGTCCCGCTGATGGGGTATCTATGCTAAAGTTGGTTTAATTAATTGTCGTCACTTAAATATCTTTAGGTCTGGAATAGATAACGATTGTCATTATATATTAGTTTTCTGATGATTTCATGATTTACATGAGGAAATATAATAGAAAAGGCAAGATTATAGAATTTGGTGTAGTGAATTAAAGCATGGAGATCTATAATAGAAGGGATTCCATATGAAATTTCATTTTTATACGTTCTGAATTATGGTGAATGGAATTTCAACTTCACATTCAGAATCAATGGCTTATAAAAATCCTTGGATTAAATTATCTTCAAATTGTTTGAATAGAAACATTCATGTATCTTATAATTGGATTGTATAATTCTTACATGTTGTTTATATATTTGATATATATGACAAACATGTAAAAATAACAATCGAAAAATACCTAGCAAATATAATTAATGATATCAACATATGTTTTCATTCAAAATACATATTACAATATTTTTTGCATTTTGAATGATTGCTCGTCTAAATATGTTGTTAAGAGTTCATTAATTTTGAATGCTGGATGAATTTAGAGATAAATAGATGATGATATAAGATGGTTTTTTGTTTGGAGACACTATGATGAGCGTTTGCTTGGCGCCACTTTTCGCAGCGAGACAATTTTTCATTGAATTTAATTTACATGAATTTAACTTCGTCAATTTATTTTGTTGGATTCATTTTTATTTCTTCAATGTGTCCAGCATCGAGTGTTGGTACAGCGAGCGCAAGGTCGATTCAACTGGGTCGTGTTGGGTGAAATATTATTCAACCACACCCGCGAAGGTCGTGTGTACGCTTGACACCAGAATATTCACCGAGGACAAATGAAATAATTTTAAAAGAAGAATAAAAGAAGTGGAAGAACATCTACATATCAATTATTTCTTTATTGATTCATATTTCATAACTAAATTACACCCGTAGTGTAATAACGAATACATTGAGTGGAATTTATGTTCATTTGGGAATGGATTGTAGAACTGACGATAAAATACTGCAAAATTTGCATACTTTTTACAATGACGATTTTTGATGTACAGTGAACGATTTTTTTTGTATATAAATCGTTATTGTTGAGTATTATTTTTTTTCAGTATTAGTTTTATTTTCAATATAATACTTTAAAGAATAATTCCATTATCAGTTGTGAAATTGAAAATTAATTACAATTTTCAATATCACCTTAGGCAAACTATTATCACTGGAGTAAACAAAAAATTCCTCATTAGTGTATCTACAAGTGATGTAAAGAATAATGAATTACAAATTTGTTTGTGAATACAAATTCCAACACAAATGCACGCAGAAGTTGGAGTCATTTTCCATTTTCTCAAACGATTATTATGATCGATTTGATTGATAGAGGCTCCTAAAAATAGTTGGATACTTGTAAATACAACAAAATAACAAGACAGTTAATCAAACCCTTTTTTTTCATCACGTTTCTGAATAAACATTTTTTCGTTATTGATTACCTCGACTAGTCACATATCTAAGTGCTAAGTTTACTAAATTTCAGCTGATGGTTTGCCTTGCAAATGATGAAAAAATAAGTTTTTCAGCTATAACATGAATTCCTATAATTCAGTTTTATTCATCATTTAGCAATAATGATGATTCATTGTGATTGAAGTGTGATATGAATCTAACAATATTGTTATAATATGTATTCATTTGTATACATATGGTATTCAGCGCAAGCTGAGTCGAATACCTTGATTAGATTGAATGCTTTGATAATTATTAGTTGTGATGGATTATAGTTAAATTGCTGTGGGGGTTTTGATTAACATCAATCAACTGATATAATAACGTACGCACGTGGTGACTAATGTGAATCATATTCTTTGAATAGATATTTTTGTATTCAGCTGTTTGTTGCATTCGATGAAGGACAAAGTGAGAGACACTCCTCGTGTGTGGCGACTTGAGTGTCTAACCAAACTTGGTGCGATCGATTGATCCTTATTGTCTCATTAAGGGGCGTTGTTGCGTACTATAAAGATATACGAACAAATATTTTACAGAGATTCTTTTCAGTTTTCCTTTTTGTTTTTCTTTTCTTTTTTTTCTTTCCATTATTCATCATCATCTTTATTTATTCCAACGTGTTATACTCACGTCATTCATAATATATTTATGACGTAGTCGCAATGAAAATAATGACGCAGAGACACGTGAGACTGTGAAAAAATATGTATGGAGATATTATAAATGTATTTGAAAGTGTCATCATCGCTAAAATTAATTTTACGTAAGTGGATTGAGAGTCATATTAATTTCTAGGATTTTTATTTAGAGTAAATAGTCACACACGTACCGTTCATTTATCTTGAATTCTTTCATTATAGTTTTTATTAAAATGAGTCATGAGAAGAAGGACGGCTAGAGGTCTCATCCGGATTTCTTCAACACTTAGAGCAGAACAGGAGACTCATCGCTGTTTTATTTTTTTGTTTCCGTTTAAAATTCGTTGTGTAGATATTTATTTGTAGAATGAAATATCATTACTTGGGGAGTTTCCAAAGTCGTGAAATGAGTATGCACTTTAATACCAACATGTGTGTCGCTGCCTATTTCATTTTGCAAAGCGCACATGAACTCTCGCTGATGAATGCAAAATTATTCAATGCGACGTTGTTCTTTTTCTTTTTTTCTTTTTCCGCCTTTTTTTTTTCTTCTTTTATTTCCATTGTTGTGATGAATATCAAGGGGAGAAAGCAGTGACAAATTTATCTACATAGCAAGGTGAAGGAGCAAGCGAATTCCCAAGCTTCTTTCATTGTTATACCAATGCGAAATTTTTTTTTTCTATCTCTTAATGCAATTTAATTTCATTATTCTTTATTTTACCATGGCTTATCATTGTGTCTGCCTCGTGCACTTGTGATATGTAGAGTTTAATTCGTTTGGTAATTAGTGTGCAATGTGTTTCCTTCTCGCCTTTGAATATATATATATATATATATGTATGTATATCTATATTGAACAATGGAATGAATAATCCCAAGACATTGCTTGGTGCTCTAAAATCTCGAGTATAATTTAAATAATGAACCGAGAGAATTTAATCCGCCCAGCCATTGAAAACAATATTGTCTTTATTAAATTTCTATCTTCGCTTTTGTTTAATAGTAACAAATATCATTATTATTGTTATTATTTGTTTTTGAGTTTTATTTGAATGCAAAAGTAATTCTGAATATAATTAGATGTACTCTGGTTGTGCGTTGAGAAGTGGAGCAGCGCCGAGTTAATATCAGGATCACGGGTATGTAAAGAACTTGATCATCAACATTGAGACTATTCGCTACAGACAATTTCACCTTTTTTTTCTGCCACTCCTTTTTTTTTCAATGACTAATGATAACTGTGCGGTATTTTTTATTGTGAGAATTTGATATTCAAGATACGAACGTGAATGATAGGTGAGGGGATAAATTGATTTTGTAGCAATGGGAAGTATTGGCGAATATAGAAATTGGTCATATTGAATCAATTCAGTCTGGAAGAAGTGAGGGGGTTGAAAAAGTTTCTGTCTCAATAACAATGTTTCTGATGAAATTATAAAACTAGTAATGGTGTCTCAGGAGATTCTCCAAGTTCCTGATGTTCCTTCTATGGCTGATGCGATTCTGTTAGATACATTTATGGATCGATTCAATTTCCTTCCATTTAATTAATTTATACAATGATATTTTCATTAGAAATAATTCATTGAAATAGCCTGAGGTGAAAAGAGAAAAATCTTATTTGTTTATGTTGAAACAAAAGTGTCTGCATGACAATGGCTTTGTGTATTGTACATGTATGCAAACTTTCCTGTGAACTTTCCTTATTATACATTGGTTTCACGCGTGAAATTAGAAATTATATCGTATCGACATCATCAGCTATTCTTAACGAGTCGTTTTCTGTCATGTACATTTAAACGGTGTATATGTATAACAAAAACGTTGTATAGAGGACGAGCAGTGCTAGGAAAAAACGGCAATAAAATAAAATAACATAAAGATAGCGAAAGTGTCTCCGCTAATAAGTCACGGACCTGAGTGAGTCACTCTCTCACATAGGCAATTTCATTCCACTTCTTATTATTCCCATCACCTTGTTCAAATTATTATTATTATTTCTATTTATATTATTTCCAATAGATTATCATCTGCATTCATGTATTCAGAGATTATTGGTGCAGTTCACAATCTATTTCATGGAAAACTATTAGCCTTGACTGAATGAATAAATCGGAATGAAAAAAATATTATCAAAAAAGAAATAAATCTCGTAAAATTAATTTGCCGGATGTTTTGATGGCGTGGAGTTGATTGAGTAGTTTCACTCAAGTGAGAAAGAGATTGAGGTAGAGAGGAAGACAAGCCAATCATTATTATTATTCATTTGATTATTTATTATCTACCATGCGTGTAGATTTTTATTCGCAAAATTTATAGTTACATTGGATATAAATCATAGCTGTGGTACATTTTTTATTTATTTATTAATGACATGAGGAAGCAGGATCATTTGTTATTGTTGGTGTCGTTTTTCTTTTTCGAGTTTTCCCTCTTTTATTTTTTATAATGCAACTACTACCAACACTGCTGACGTTCAATCCAGCTACTTGCCTCAGCCACCGTGACGGAATTCGAGTCGAGCAAACGTGAATTCACGTCAGTAAATTTCGTCTTCAGTTTCCTGGTATGCCAATCTCTTTCTCTTTCTCACTTATGCACTTTTATATCTGATGGTTTTCTTATGCAGTGCAAGTTCGCTGCTCTACGAAGCGCGAAGACACTTTTCTTTCGTTGTATAGAACTCGCTACTGCCACGTAATAATTGTCCTCAGTTATTCTCACTAGAAAATTATCTATCATTAGATGGAATCAAATTCTCTGATACCTCATTCATATGAATTAATTATTTGGTACTTTATTAAGACGTTTTTTTTTCTCCTGCGATAATCGAAAAGTATTAAATAAACGAATACTGATTTTTAGGAGATGAAAATAACACTTTGATTTTCAATATTGAAAGTGAGCGAATCTCTAGGGAAATTGAAACAGTTTTGAATATTGAAAAACTCATAGGATGGGACATCACACATACTCAAAATCTGTGCCAAATATGAAGTGAATGCGTTCATAAATATCCGATATATTATTCATGGCAGCTGGAAAAAGCCTCATTCCATAAAGTGCTACAGAAATTCATATTAAATTGCATATTGCCATTGAACATTTATTTTCCAAATAAACTCAAGTCCAAACTATCGTATCCAATAATCCTAATATTTCTCAGTTTGACTAATGCTTTTCATCTCTCTATCAAAAGAACAATGAATGAACAATTTCTCAGAAAAAAAAAAAATATTTGCCTCCATTTTGTCATTCCAATTATTCTGCAATAAATATAAAATTAAAAAATATTCTTTTTCCACAATCTTATAATCACATAATCTTCTATAAATTATTCCGCCTCGAGCTTAAGCGAAACACTGACCCAATTCACATTAAATAAAAAAAAAAAAAAAAGAGGGAAAAAACCAAATGGATATATATTATATATACAGAAATAAACAAATAAGAAATATAATTAATAATTCTCCTTTGTTTGAAGATCATTAAATACCACGCAATGTCATCCAACCAAAGTCGCTATCAATTTGAGTTAAAATAAAATTTACAAGTCGAAAACCAGTCGAATGATGATGACCTTGTTGTCTGTTCCCGGATCTTTTATCGCTCATATAAACATATATATCTCAATCTCTCTGATCGGGTTATTTTTATTATTGTTTTTAATTCCTTTCCACCATCAAAGTGAAACGACAGTGGGAAAGCCAATTATTCTATTCTATTCACTCTGTTTTATTCTTTATATACTGATTCTTTCATAAAATTAAATTCGAGTCAGGAGAACAGTTGTGTGTTTGCGAATCCTGATGTTAATGGTGCCGAATGTATGTTAAACTGAAGCCTAACATTCACACTCACATGCACACATACAAACATGAAATTAGCATGGGAATTTAACATTCCATTGGCGTGGTGCATTCTACATGTTCTGGTAAAGGCCTTTCCAACTTGTCGATATAGTCTCATGGACTTACTTCTATCTCTTTCAGTTCCTTTCTTATTTCTCCAACAAACGCCACTGCAACTGTACTCAATGAGGTGGTGCCACGCCTACATGTATATATATATATATATATAGCTTATTGCTCTCTGGTTGTGCACGTTTTGTACACACCCTTCACCACCACACGCCACATCTCGCCGCAGATGTAGACACGTGGGTGAGATATTACGGTTTGTAGGCACTCGATATCTTGTTTGATCGCGAAAACTATACAATACAGAGCTATATTTTGATATGATATACACGGTGTCATTAAAATCATCCACTATCAATTTATATTCATGATTATCCCTATAGTTTTGGTTTGACAGTGTACAAGGACAATGTAAGTTGATCAGGGAAAAATTGATTGTTGGAGATTCTACAAACTTTGTCAGATATTTTACTGTAATCTGTATGTTAGTGATGGGTATCAGTATTTGATCGATATCGGTGGTTTGCTGAAGCAACAGCGAATGTTGTCATGTCGCAGCAGCTAATATCATGATGGATTATTGGTGAGCTTTTTGTTGTAATGTATATTCGAAAACTCGACATGAATGAAGACAGATTATGATCTATACGAAGGGAGGGCTGAGGATTAGAATGAATATGGAGAACTGGGAAAAATTATTCGAACTACAGTAGAATTTGTATGAATTTTTATGAATTGTGATATTTTATTTCACGGAATTTTGGACGGGATGAAGCAGTGTGAGGTTTGCATTCATTTTTCAAATTGTAATCGCTCTTCGAATGTTAACATACAAATAGGAAAAATGGGAAAATAAATAGACACTGTGTATATAGACTTATCTTTGTATGTATGAACTTTAATCAAGATGTTGGGTGAATATCAAAGGATTTATACCGCTAATAAAAATAGCTTTTTCCCCTCATAGCCACACTACTGTGCATGTTATTCTTTTGACTATTCAATAAACTTTGAAATAAATATATATAATTGACAATTGCGAGATTTTAGTAAGCTATGTATTGGAGATAATTGTGAGCTATGAGCGAATTATCTTTATATTCCATGTTTAATTTAATTTGTAGTTTAGTATTGTGGTTAAATATATATTGTAATAGATCTAGTTATATTTATTTTTATTGATATTTTTATCATTATTACTTTTCTTTTTCTTGAGGTCTATATAATTACAGTCAATTTAATACGATAATTGTTGAAGGAAAATTATTGATTGCAATTCAGCAAATTTATTTTTCAAACAATTTAATCTGTTGGAGTATTAATATTGAAAGAAACAAATGGATAGTATTAAAATTGAGAAAGAAATTTTTTTTCAGTGATACGTGTTTGTTGATATGAATATGTCGTGTTGATAGTGCATTAATATATGTGCAACTGCGTTATATATATTCAAATGGATGATTTGTATACAAGTGTATTTTCTCGAGAGAATCTGGTTTTCCACTACACAACTTTCATTATAAATATGGGCTCATTTATAATGATGTTGTTTTCACCGTTTTACTCTGCTCGGCCATCCGCAAACACAATTATGAGTTTTTATATCCATTTATAGATATATGAGGAGGGTGAAGTGGAAGGAAGCAAGCGTATAAGCTTATTTTTTCTTTCTGGATTCAACTTTATATTCATGACAATAATCAGATCATCAGACATTCTTTACACAATCATTTATATTTGATTTATCAGTCATGCGAAGAATCCATCAAATCTTCCCTTCATTCATTCTTTTATTCATCCATTCATGATTATATGTAAAGATGTATTGATATTAATTTGATAAATCTGATGTCTGATTAGTATTGAAATCGAATATGATGAGATTTAGCAAATCGATTCTTAATATGTATGCAGACCACTTTAGAAAGAGTTTCGATCATTTTTCCATTTATTTACTTGTTTATTTATTGCTTACATACATTTTTGAATCATTATGTGTATTATGACTACTCATATTCAATAATTTTATTCTTTCGTTTGTGCTGTGTACACTCGTGGCTGGAAAGAAATTATTCCTCACGACTTTTTTTATTTCTCTCTCGTCATAGTTAGGAATAGAGAACTGTCAGTTATTTCACGGACGTTGCGGTTGGAGGCGGCGTGGGTCTTATCGTATTGCACGACCGCAGAAATTACATGATTATCCGTCCCTCCCTCTATCCAACAACTCGTTCATTTACCCACTCACGGTGAAGGTAGAAATATATATGAATTATTTCAACGGAGAGTGAATGAGAGTAAAACTTTTACACCTCAATTAATAGAATAAATAAGTCAATGTTTGAGGGGCCATATTGGATGGCTTTCTCAATTTGTTCGTTATCTTGGTAAGATTATTCGTTAATTATTGTTCACAGACAATTTATAATGAACACCAATGAAAGTTTTCATTGGTTTGAATTCAACTGTACGTATCATTTTATTATCTTTGCCCTTACGAAATGGAGATAAACTTTTGTTTCTGTGATAACCGTCGTTATCAGTGGTTCCTTAATTATGTAGTCTTGTTAAAATCGGAACAGGAAAGAATTAAAGACAGAAATGATTCTGTAATGGAATGTATTTTTATATATTTTTTTCCCAAAAAATTCTCTAAGTCAATTCAATTATTTTTTGAATAAAAAAATGAAAAGATATTTTATAGATAGACGAAATTCTAGTAAGGATTTCAGAAAATTTATATAAAAAATGAATGAGTGGTTGGATTGATATGCCATATGATTTTGCGATATCAAATGCGTATATTGAAATAAAAATGTTTGTCTTTCATTGTAGTCTCGAAATATGTTCTTATTCACAATAGAGAAATTTGATGCAGTTTCAGTTATTTCTTACAAAATATTGTGAATTTTCGTAATATCATTCAGTTTATTGCAATGTATGAATAATAATTCTCATTGCATATACACTGGACTAAAACAAAAAAAAAAAGCTAAAGAATTGTATTTAAATAGAAAATATTATACTTATAATAATGATGACTAGAGTACGTATTTAAGTCCTATACTATGAGAAAACTTTAAAATGATGTCGATTCATGATGAAATGAAATTCAAATATGTGCCGGACGCAGCTGCAAATATTACTAATAAATATAGGAAGTTAATTAAAAAGTTTTAAAGAATGGAGATTTCAATTATTAATATCAGATTTTTTTAAATACTATGCAACTGAATGAGTAAATTCATTCAGATATTTATTCCGCTAATATTTAACAAGACAGTAGGTTAGCTATTCATATATTGATACAATGTACATGAATATATGTTGTCGATAATAATTTCACGAAGCATCTGCGTAATGATTACTCAATTAAATGCTATAACTATTGACTGCATAGCAAAATCGTTTGACGCAAGTCATCGGATGTCATTTTTTCTAAATAGCGTGAGACAATTTATCCTGTATCGTCTATCAGGATGCAATTATCATTCATTAGATCCATATATATAAAATGTAGAATAATCTGAGAATGAAAAAAACACCTGGAGAACGGAAAAGAATCCAAGAAGTGTAATTACCATCACTTACATATATTAAAAATGTTTCAATTCATGCTGCATTGAGAATTAAATTGTGATTGCAACAAATTCTACATAAATACATCACATCCGTTATAATATACTCATAGACGTCAGAAGAAATTGATTAAATAGCAATGCATAGACTTTGTTATTAAACTTTCCTCCATATTATTCAATTTCATTTTTCTTTCTTAATTTTTTGTATTCCTCTGACAATTTATTTCTTTTTTTTTCTTGTCCGTCTCCTAATAACTGCATTTGACACGAGTGAAATACAGAATCTGTCGTGTTCGCATGGCCTTGACTGCCTTCCTCACTGTCCCTTTTATTTATTATTTTTTCATTTTTAAACAGTCGACATTACTAAGAAATATCAACGTGCGACATTGTGCAAAAGCAATTATATACTATGATGACGAGAAATTTTTAATTTGTCTCGCTGTATCATAATAACCACCAGTAGAACAAAGATCGGGGGAGGGACGAATAAAGGCCAAGAGTGAAAAGGAACAAAAAAAAAATTGTCATATGGAAAATGAAGGCGTATGCAAATGTTGCCAGTGAGTTAATTGTGCTACATTAAGTATACATGTATGAGGGTAATTTAATTATATATATGTGTGATCGAGCATAATACGGTATCTGATATAATTCAGTTATGTCTTTGTTTATTAGACATTTCGTAAGACAATTATTTATTATAATATGGACAATGGAAGTAAAAATATGCAACAAAGGGGGAACAATTTGAATGTAGTCTTGGTGAATTGAAAGGCGTGGTTGTTTTATGTGTTGAGGGAGATGGTTGAGATTTAAAATCGACTCTTGACAGTGTGACACAAAATAAAAAGACTTGGGAGAAAGTTTCTAAAAAAAATAAATTTATATTGTTTGCCCATGCCTTCGACACAATTGAATATGTCTATGTATGTATATGCTCACGACGATTTGCCCTGGTGCACTCGTTAAAGTGCACGACAGCGCACGAGGGAGCCTCAGGTATATACCTGACTGATAATCGCACTCACGAGATCCAGAATCACCTGTGAACAGTCATGTATATAGATATATGTTGGTATGTGAGTACGTATAGATATCTCCATTGGGACGTGAACTGATTAAAGAAAAAGAGTATTTATCAAGTCGAGCATGGGAAAGTTTTGGATTTGTACATAAATTTTTTTATTTTTTTCTCCTCGTTGATAAAAGATATTTGCGAATAGACATCTTTTCTAGTGTGTGGTTTTCAATTGTATAGAAGAATTATGGAGAAAGTCTGAAAAAATTGACATTTGTTTCCCTATTTCCTGAAAGTTTCTTACTTTTGAGGACATTGTTGGAAAATTTTATGGATAGATTCTTAGAATTGACCGAGACATAGTTCATTCAGAAGAAATGGAAAGTAGTTTTACGAGGTGTTTGCACGACGTGCTTGAAATTTTTACTCGTTGCATCATTACGTGATGACTTCTTTTTCAATTTATTCCTTCATCTTTCACTCTTATACTGTATTTTTTAAATTCATATGACACATTTGACTGTTATAAATATGCATTAACATAATATGTACCATGAAAACAATCAATCCCTTATATTCACGCTTCAAGGGAAAAATCCGTGAATAATTACGTGTAGTGTAAATATTTATTTAATGATTACGCTATCATATTGACAATAAATCATGCATGAATGTAAACTTTGCAATATAAACTCTTCCGGATGCCGCGGACCAAGTGAAATGGACAATGATTAATTAATTGTGTAACATCGTGCGAATTACTCTAGGTCACTGAGCACAATCAACAGATGTATCTATCTAGCTATATTTATGCATGGGTATATTAGTTACATGTACATGTTTGCATCATGCCAGTGAGGGATGAGATTTGCATAGTGTTGCTATGGACGGCTAATATTATACATTGCTGTGCTGATTGCTCGACATTTCCCTTTGAAACGTCACACAAGGCCCATTTTATCAAGGATGGAAAAAAATATTTATGTACACAACTATCAATAATAGATACATATTTTATATTGATTAATAAAGAAATGCTCCAATGCTAGACGTGTATGTGTCCTAGGCAAATATAACGGTGCTGGTCAAGCGCAATAGTAAAAGTTTCAAGGAAAATATCGATTTTATCATCTCATGCACTCAATCAATTAATATAAATTTTTTTTCTATTCTCTTATTGTTCAATTCAATTTTCCTTCTTTTTCTCTCTCTCCCTCTCTCTATGAAGTATCCAACCATTGAAAGAAACTGAGTTTGTGTTAAAAATGCTCTTGTAATTCATACATCTACATATATAGTAACATAAAACGAGTGCGTGATATTGCATGCATTTTTATTTTGAAATAGTTATTATACAAATGTGATACGTATTATTTTTTCTTTCTCTCTTTTTACGTAAGACAGAACATAGTGCACTGAGTAAGAGTGAATTTGAAAATACCACATATCTATTTACCGCAATTGAGTATTATATTAACATGTATAACAGTATATATGAATACAACTAAATTTACGGAGCATAGCTGTGTACTCTAGCGCGTTATAATATACACATATGTATGTATATATAAAGGTTTTAGAATAATTCCTTACATAATTGGAAAGTGTTTGAGTATACGAGAATTTTTATTCGTTATAACACCCACAAGATGTAATTCAAAACTAATTAAATTGTTGATGTCCAGTGAGCAGAATGAATTTGTTTAACGTAATAACAATTCTTCCAACGTATTAATTTTTTAATTTAAATGCAAATATGATTTTTTTATTTATCCTTTCGCTTCGGTTAAAAATATTTTCGAATTAACAATTACGTATCATTGCAATTATTTGTTATACATTTTTGTGTAATTAATTATACTATTTTATGTACACATTAATTTTTCATCGTCATGGCGCTATTTCGCCAACTTTCTTCATGAGTTAAAAGAATAATTAATAAAATGTAGTTTTTATAGTGTAATGAATGTTCGTTGATAATTTATACTTCACTTCGGCACGTGACACGACTTCACGTGTTACACGTGTTCGTTGGCATTGTTATAATGACCGATATCCGTGTCAAGAAAGTGTATAGGTATGTGTGTACACACAGTCAGTCGAACGACTGGATGTTTGCGAAACATTCACTCAATTGCTCTCAGCAATTTCTGTCATTATTTGAATATGATTGAGTTTAACCTTGTGTTTTATTGTTCGAAAAAAAAAATTCAACGCACTTTTTTTCGATTTTATTAGATCAATTTATCGTTACGGTGTGGATGAGATAGGCGGAATAAATTACCGTGAATCGATTTTGACTGCGAATCGAGCAGCAGTAGAAAGTTGGTCAAATCAACTCGTGTAATTTTTTTTTGGTGTGTTTTTTTTCGGCTTAAACTTATTTTTATTTCTAATAAAAAATTTTTTCTTTCTCTTTTTTTGATTGATATTGAATTACGTCTAATTGAATTTTTATTTGATTACAGAAAATCTCGCGCCATCAGAATTGAAGAAATTGAGGAACAAGCAACGGAAACAACGCCGAAAGGCTGAGCTTGAACGACAGCAAGCAGCTCAAGCACAAGAGAAGAGGGAACAACATAATAAGTCGAGACAACAGGCCGATCCGGATTTCGAACAACCAACATTGGACGAGTTAATTCCAGTAAAACTAGAACGAGTCAGTGTCAAATTTTTTTCTTTTCTCATATTCCTTTATCCATTTCATGTCTCCCTTCAACTCATACATAATTATTCAATGTCTCATATTACCAATTATCATAAAATTTATGTGAGAATGTGAATTATTTAACAGGCTGAAGATCCCTTGGAGCAAGCCATAAAGTTTTTGCAACCGTTGCAAAATTTGGCCGCCGATCGGATAGAAACTCATTTGATGGCGTTTGAAATTTACATTCGCAAAGGTAAAACATTAAATTTCATTATACTGTTATATGTTTGTTTGCATTTATGAGGTTAGACCACTTGCGAATGCCTGAGAAATTCAATGAATTCCAACAATTTCATTGTGGCACAGATGAAAGCGATATAACATTGGAACTTTGCTCAGTATTTATTTATATTACTCGTCGAAAAGATTATGGCAGAAATTAGTGATGAGTTATAAAATGGATTAAATGCAGAAATACTGCCGCAGTAATTGTGTCTATGATAATTACTCACAAGTGATGCATCACTACTATTGAATATTATTCGAACAACAGTTTCTTACCTGTTTAATATCAGATCGCGTTCGCGATAACCCGAAAGCAAAATTGATACAGAGTTAAGTTCATTTTTCATTATCACTAGTGAAGGTGTCATTCTGAAATATCATTTGCATACTGAGCTCTCAGCTACTATATTTAGATATAGAAGGGGTCATCAGATTCTATTACGATCCGTAACAAAAATGATAAAAGCAATACATTAAACTGCTTTCAGATGGTCGGGAGTATTTATTTGTATTTTTGACAGCTATTTTATCATTATGGATTCATGCTCATTAATTGATAGTCAATATTTTTTGTTTCATCGGTGGCGCCAAGTATTTTCTCTGAAATATAAAAGCTGAACAGCATCTCGCTTAATTATGCGAGATACATACTTAATTGACATTCTCTATCGATACACGTTCGGAGGTCTTGAGATTAAATTTTTCATCATTTCAAATGAGTTTATTCGGTGAGAAGATTAAGATAATATTAAATTGGAGAATAAATTACGCAGCGAAAACTGATTATTGCAAAAGTATAATAATGTCTAATAAATCGGCAACATTTCTCCCAAGACCGATAGGTTCATTACCAGAGATTATTAATAATTTCCAGTGTTTTTAATTCTTATTGAGTAGAATTCAATTTGTTCATGACGATTCTTTTGATTGTGGATTTTATAGAAATATGAATGAATTTTGTGGTGAGTTCTCAATAGGCGT
The DNA here is from genome assembly GCA_030523085.1 of Meteorus colon. Taxonomy (NCBI): domain Eukaryota; kingdom Metazoa; phylum Arthropoda; class Insecta; order Hymenoptera; family Braconidae; genus Meteorus; species Meteorus colon. The sequence continues at coordinate 118,333 of JAPYZH010000100.1, forward strand.
TTCAATCCAGGACCAAAAGTTTCAATTTATCAATTTCTTAGACGATTCATGGTAGTCTGAGTTCTTGCGATGATAGTATGATAAAAATTCTCTTTATAATTATCTTTATTTCTACAGGAAAAACGCTGCTGATGCTGCAATCAATTAAACGTGCACATCGATTGGATGCAAATAATCCAGATCTTCATTCATGCTTGGTGCGTTTTCTCCGACACACAGCAGCGCAACATCTCGAAGGATCAGTAGCTGAAGTTGTCAAGCGACAAACAAGTGAAATATTCTCAACCTCCGACGCAGATAAATTCAATTCAGAATTTTTGAAGAAAAATATCAATTCATTACCGCATTTACTTCAAGCCGGGCGCATGCTGTATTTACAAGATCCGACTGCCCAATCGAAAGCACTCTCACTCGTAACAAATATCGATAATGGACTCGAGGGTGTTATATTGAAAAATTGCACGAGGGTTCTGGATGCGTTACGCAATAATGACTTTGGCAATTGCGAAGCAGCAATTGATGACTATGTGGAAAAATGTCACAAACGTTTCCCTTATGCAACTGCGTTCAGACCACCGGAAATCAAGATAAATGCTAATCATCAGGACAAAGAAAATTCAATTAAGAATTGATCTGCAATTGCAGTCAGAAGTTTTTGAGAAGAAATAGTAAAACGAAGAAGATGAAGGGCGAGCAGAAGTGGGGGATCAGATATCGATCGAGATATTTAATGCGCGTAAGTTTCTGACAAGAGTTTTGTTTATAAATTGAAAATCGTGGAAAAAAAGAGTACAGAATGCAGGAATAAGGGGGGAAAAAATCAAAACAAGAGTGAAGCAGTAAAAACAGCGAATGAAAATTGAAAATGGCTTCCGAAGAAATGGAGTTCGATGAGTTCGGGGCAGATGAAGATTTGGGTGTGTGCGTTTGTGTGGCTGTGTGCGTGTATGTGTGAACTGGGAGGTGAGCCAATTGACGTGTCTTCGTATCGTCAAGAATTGCATAAAGTGCGATTAGTGCTACTGAATAGCAGTGCTGATAAACAATCTTAACAAATCAATGACATGCGCGGCTGACATTATCGAAAGCGATGTAGTCTGGAATTTTAAAAGGAGAGGAAAAAAATGGTGGGGTCGTAAATAAATAGAAGCATAATCCGTGAGAAGAATATACTAAGGACATTTCGTTAGCTATGTTCAATTTCATAAATATATTCAGTGAACAAAGTAGATTCAAGCTCGCTTGGATTCAATTGGAATCATCGAAGAAACGAATACAAATACAGAGGATGTATAGGAACGAATACGAGATGCATAAGGAGGAACTATTCAATGAACATGATAATGCAAAATTTTAACAAATAAACCAGCAAACAAGTGGTTTTGGTTATCTGAATAGACAAGCGGGATTATCTTCATTGATTGGTGTAAGACTGTATTTCATGTACAGTGGGTGCGCGCAATTTTCATTACAACGTCGATGAATTAGAAAAAAATTGTAATACCCGATCAACAGAGATAAGACTTGTTTACGTTCATTACGCTCTTCGAAATAACAACCAAGCAGATAAATGAATAGCCAGAACAAGCACATAAAAGTGAATTGTAAACGCGTTTATTAATTAATTCTAATTGATAGTGTGATTACGAAATTAATTTCTATCAAGGGTATATACAATTACAATAATCGATGCCTAAAAACAAATGGCACTCTACTGTGTAGAGTACCGTGAACGTTCATCGAGCATTAGAAATGATGAAATATGTGAGAAGAAAAAACAACAGTAAGAAACAAAAAAAAACATTAAAAGATTAAATGGATAAGGAATCGTATCGGACATGTCGAATATTAGTCCTAAAAACTATGAACTTGAATTTACATTGTATGATAGACATCATAACATGTGTCAACTTATTGGAGAAAAACATACGCAAGGAACACAAAACGTGCATTAAAAATTGTAAACGTTTGCATCGTATGAAAACTATTTTTTCGTTGTTTTCGTTGATCGTACATTCGAATTCTTTAATAATTTTTTTCCATTGTTGGCACTTTTTTTTGTTCCATTTCAATTAGAATGATGCTTGCATATATTTCTCTATTTAGGACGAAAGTTATGCTCAATATAATGCACATTCGCCACAGATTTATAAAAAAACCTGAATAAATAAATAAACAAACATTGAATTCTTGACAAATCTTTTTCAATAATCTATTGATCATTGTTTTCGAGAAACTGGAAAGCATTACAATTGGAATTGATCATCAACATCAATTATGAGAATCAATATAAATATGTAATTCAGTGAGAGGATTGGTTTTGAAACTAAAAATTGTTTTTGGAGAATACGTTGGAGTAGGGTTCCCTTTATATGAGAACGAAGAAAAAAAGAAGAAACCAAGGCAAAAACCTCGAGACAAATGGAAATACACGCTCTTCTCAACATAATCGTTTTCGATACATTTTTCGATAGAAATATAATGCAGAAGAAAAATTACTAATCTCAAACAATGTATGGATATATTGATCAGAAACATATAGTAGTTTTCAAGTGGAATTATGGCAAATTGTACAGTAACAGGAATGATATTGTTGGACTATCTGTTTTTGATTAAGAAGTGTCAGAAAAAACAAAAAATAATAAATAATTGAACAAAATGTACATTAGTGGCTCCAATCTTCAACTGAAGATAATTTACCTCACAGTAGAATTATTATATCTGGTTGTCGTTTATAAGTAGATTTCATACAGTGAAATAAATACTGTTTACAAAAATACATATATAGATAAATATATGTATTGTAGTGGATTCATAAGACAGCCTCAATAATTATTCTTTGCTCGTCAAAAATAACTTTTTAATTTAGAACATTGACAGGTATATAGATAAATTTTACGGAATGAAATTCATTTGCCTGTTGCACATTTATTTAGTTTTTTTTGTTTCTTTCCAAATGCTGAACTTTTTCAACATGCTATTGAGAAGCGAGAATGAGGAGTGTGCGAATAAGACTGCAATAAATAATATCATAATTGCTATCCATCAAATCACTAATGAGTTCTTGAACGGCGGTGCGTAAATTAATATCTCATAATGACATCATGATATGAAAATACAAGACTTCTTTGCCAAATGTTCAATTATACCTTCTAAATAATATCTCAATACTTTTTAATGAATTTTATTTATATTTAATGCACACATGAGAAAAATGTCCTAATGAAACATTCTTATTATTTTGTCCAACTTGTACAAACGCGTCGAATAAAAAAAAATATACCGATGCAAAAATCACATCTCTATTATGCAGTTTCAATATCTTCACCAAATTTTCATCTATGATTCAACTATTACAGTATATACATTACAAGTTGTGTTTTAATTGATAGAATCATTCTAGTGAACTTTCTTTGCAGCTTCAAATTTAATTGCGTTGATAACATGTATATTCACTTCGCTGCCAACTTGTACATCTGTAATGTAGAAGAACAAAAAACAACTTTTGGTACTGCTCAGTCATGATTGAATTCAGTAGTCAATGGTTCGCACAGCTACTTTTGAATGAATTCGTGAGATTATTTTGGGAAATTCATTCAAATAATACTGATTGCTGGCGATCAAAATATCATCGTGTCTACTTACGAAAAAATTGATTAATTGATTATGGCGTTGTGCTTCAAAGGTGAGGGTGGTGTTTGACTTTGACTATTCCAACTTATGTCGTTGAAGTCAATCATTATTCGGGTAGAACTCGGTGTATACTGTCTGCAGATAAGAGAATAATATGATAGGAGAGGAAGCACAAATTTATTGGAACTTTATGGTTGCAGTAAAGAATTAACAGTATAGAACATACCGATATTCAACCGATGCAGCGTCAAACATTCTTTTTGCCGCAATTGTCTCAACTTTATGACTATTCTTATCTGACATATAAATAACCTTTTTGATTCCTGATTGTATTATTACTTTGGCGCATTCATTGCATGGGAAAAGTCCAACATACATTATGCAATTTTCAACATCATATGAATTTTTATTCAAAATTGCGTTAACTTCAGCATGGCATACTGGAATAAGGAAAGAAACAAACTGAATTGAATCTTGATATCAACATATTTAGTATATATACGATTGCACCACTTCAGTGAAATTCTTTGCTATCAACAAACGCTGGATATCAGCTCAGTGGGTGAATCACAAATAGTAAATGAATTGAATATTGGAGTCATTAGAGAAATATTTTACACGGTTGGATACTCGAATGAGAAGTATCAAAGTGGATTATACCTCGGGAGATTAGACACAGCTTAACTAAACGTTCAGGTGTCGACAAATTTCCAATGTATGTGAGAAACTTTGACGATTAATGCATATCCACGGATATATTGATGAATTTATCTGAATATGTACACGGCTAGTGTTGGTACATTCGGTATCTACCTATGTCATGCATAACTACCAGCCTAAAATTAATGTTTCAAGGTCTGTATATCATCTTTGCTTCACGATCTATCGCCTTAATTCTCTACTCACTTTATTCATCTAGGTGAACCCTTGAATTGAAACATTCTCCTCTAATCAATATCCCATTCCCTTCACTCGACATAATTGAAGACAAATATAATCCCAAGTGAATCTTTTCGGGCAATTCAACCTTTAATATTGATCACTAAGTTCAACAACAATAAACGAGTTAGTCAAACAATGTAAACAAATAATATTACCATATAGAAATTTGGAGTCAAGTCTGTCATCAGTATTCTTCTGCCATGGGAATTCATTGTCATTACAACCACGTGGCATTCCATTATAACCAACAGCGACGATCCTTTGCATTTTATCAACAATACACGCTCCAACTTGTGTACATGGATCTTTGCTACGTTTTGCTGATAGAAAAGCTACAGCCATGAAATAATCGTCCCAATTTAAATACTCTTCTCGTTTACTGCTGTTGGCTTGGCTGCGATTCGAGAGTACCCGAAATAATTGAAACAAAACAAAAATTGAGTAGGAATTGCACATTAGAATTTTGATGACAGGTGTAATAACATAATGACAGCCGAAAATTTTCTTACCGGTCTTCAGAGATAACAATTCTCTTAAAATTCTCCATTGCTATTTAACTTTGATGAACAACAATTGTAATTGAATTAATATTTAGGATATAAAGGCTTCCTGGTTGAAATATAAATTGATCAATATCGAGGAACACGTTGAAGGATAAATTAAAATATTAGTAACGTCAAATTGTGATGAATAATTGTGAGAGATTCATGTCAGTTGCCACGAGTGCCACGAAATAATGACTGCAATTTTGATATACACCAATGCCATCTCTTGTTATCCAAACGAAAGTGCTAGGTTGGAATATGTTGGCGGTAGAATAGACTTCAATTTGGTTGCTGTCTGAGACAAACTTATTCGTAGACTTTGTTTGATATTAAAATTAATTATTATCTGTCAGTTAAATATGAATTGTAGGAAAATTTGAGTTTCAATGAATGAGTTTATGATTTTATCAAATTAAAAAGAATCAATTTTTTTTTCGACATTGTATTTTCTAATAGAAAACTGATTTGTAGTTTGTACTGCCCTAAGTACTTAGATTAATAGAGGATCGTTTTTATTATTAAGTCGTTGTTGTGTGTCAATTGAATTCGATATTCACACCTTTCTCATCATCCTTATTTTCATCCTACCGACACTTGAAACAATAGGGAATATTCATGAATTGTATAATAAATTTCAAGAGAATAAGAAAAATTCTTCCAACACAATATTTAATAATAGCTATATTTTCATTCTTATTGCTTTTCTTTTGACTGCAGTAAATCATGCTATTTTTCTAGAATCAGTAAAAATAGCTGAATATTCCTGCGGGTGGGCAATCAATAAAGCTATATGATGGTGATGATCTGTGCATGGCAAAGAGAGAAAGAGGTATCATGACAGACCTAAGGCACGCTAACTGGCAGTTCCTGGTACAATATAAAGAGATATCTGCTGGCATTTCTTAATAATCGAAATAATTTTTCTTCCTTTTTTTCTTCTCGTCATTTTTTACCATTTCATCCTTTTTATTTTCGCCACAAAATAATATGAATCAACAGAAAAAAAATTAGATCACCGGGTGGTACATGCTCCATCGATAATATTCATTTCGACGGATGGAATATTATTCATCATTGTTACTTTGTATTTTTCAATATATACATTGACACATCGCATAAAAAAGCCCCTCTGTTAAAGTTAATAGTCCACAAAATGATTTGGACTACTTGCGCATCCCATGACAAATATCACTGGCGGGACTGAGGACTGGAAAGTACAATTGGCTGAAGAATAAAATAAATGCAGAAAAAATAGATTGAATACTAGAAAAAAAATTATTCGGAGGTATTATCTGCTTGTGTATCACAGATATTACTGATAGCTATTCATGAGTAAAATTGATACTTCTTTTTTCATATTACACGCATTTATTGTTAAATAGTTAACACTCGTACCATGTACTGCATGACACCACCATAACATACACACGTCACGCATGAGTGTAATGTATGCAATTGGTGCGTTTACAGTCAATACATAACTATAAATTATGAAGTACATATGTTTAAGTGGCGAATTAAAGAACGTTACAATGATCAGCACTAAATTGAATATGAACGTCTGTCGCAGAATTCAAAGTTGCTCCCATTTGAAATAAAAATGTTCTATTGTCAATCTAAATAATTATCATCCTTGGATTGTTCGTTTGTTCTCTTTCTTCTTTTCTTATCCATCAGTAATTCAGGATGTGAAAACTTCTATCAATCGATATCTATTTTCATAACTGAAGTAGATAGAGCAATTTTCATATTAAGACAATTCTGTTTTCCGGCGAAATAAAGTTCGAAATAAATTTTGATGTTCATTCTATTTTGCTTAACATGTTGATGTAGATTCGGGAGATTCATCAATTAATATAAGAGTTATATGAATTTATTTTGTTACTACTGTTTCAACGCGAAAATTACTTGATTTCCGTAATACGTCAACGAATTATCTTGTTATGTGTAGCGATGGATGAGAGTGATGCAGGGTTTGCGAGTTGCACGGATAACTGCATTTATTTCTGTAGAACTGATCGATATGATTGATTTTCCAACTTGTGGCAGTAACAAGAAAATAATGATGTTATTCAGGGAATAACTTTTGATCTGTTGCAACAGTGAAAGAAACTGATTATAATATGAAGTGTTTAAAAATTCAATTAACTAATTCAATCACTCTTTTTTCATGATTTCACATAGAAGAAACCTTTCTATAATGTTTATTGCGAAAGGTCTAATGCTGATGAATATGCTTTTGTATGTTATAATGTATAAAATAGCTGTCTATAATATAACTCAAATTCATCACTTGCTTGCTTTGACTTCTGATGCCATATCGTAGTGGTAATGGAAGTATTGTCGATTCTCAAATTTAAATCTTACAATAGAGAATAAATTCCATCGTTTTTTTTATTGCTGATTATGAAGGGAGATAAAAGATTAATCGAATGCACTAATTCTAATAAATTTCTCCATCGGATATGTGAAACGTTAATAATGAGAAGAAGAAACTGATAAATTAATGTCATCGATCGATTTTCGAAAGTAAAAAAAAAAGAAATGCGCACCTAAAATTATTTCCGAATACTCTAAGACAAATTTACAATCACGAAAGGCTATATATACTTCAGAGACCCTCACAAGAGAATTTTGCGAGTTTATACAGGCGGAAAAAAATAATAAAAAAAGAAGAAAGAACAGCGAGAGTGAAACAGATGTAGGGAGAGTATACGCGAAGTATTGATTAAAGGACCTGGAGGGATCGTCGTCGTGTCTGTACTCTCCCTCTACACCCACTTTCTCTTTCTCCTCACCGGATGCACGTGAATGAGCCGCGGGTGGGGTCGCAGGCCGGCCGCCGGATGGTGAAGAGGGTGAAACACGAGCGAGAGCAAATGACGAGTAAAGACGCGCAGCATCACCAGCATCAGCATCATCCTGTATATTCGCGTTTTGAGGTAGTTTTATCATACAGGACCGTATTTCGTGGGTGTGTAGCGAGTGCCCGATTAAATCACTTGATTCAAAAAAAAAATATTCTGTACCTCATTTCCAATTTTTTTGAACGTATTTATAAGTTTAATTCGGATTTTATTTTATCCGCTGCTCGTCGCGTCAATTTGTTAATAACCTTCCGATTAACTGGAATTATTTATCTGTTCTACCTCCAAACAACTGAGAAATACTTTTCGTTTCATTTTTTTCGATTGCGCTATCATCGAAAAATTTCATTAAACACATCAACAATTTTTATGACAAATTTTGTGAATTTATAAAGAATATATCTTTCATCCATTGTCCTGAACATATTTTAACAATTATTATACCCACAAAAATTTTCTATTAATCCTTTCCAAGAGCGTTTTCATTTTTCATTAAATATTCATTTAGGGTGAATAAGTGTTTGGTGATTATTTTCAATGGTTGTCTGATAATTAAACAATTTTAAAAACATATGAAAAAAATCGGTCTTGCGTTTGTGTTCACACACATCATATTCGCGTGTGCATTATGTATTTTATGTTTCCGTCTTCTTGCTCTTGATGTTAAAATGGTTGTGAACATCTAAGTGTATGCTTAACACGATCTGTTAGATCGTAACTATGTTGTATAAGTGGATGAACCTGAATTATATAGATACATGTCAATGTTATATATTATATTAAAACATTTTTTGTATCATATAAAATACTGTTGGAGTGCACTACACGTGGTGTCTGCCGGCAGAGGGAGACGAAGCGACACAGCATACAGGAGTGGAGGGCTACTACTACTTACTGAGTTGTAGTAGGTGAGGAAGCGACAGAGCAGCCGGCAAAAGCGCAAGAGAACGTCTAAAAGAAAAGAGGGAGACGAAGCTACTGAGAGAGATAATAAAACACGTTCTAATATTGTGAGGTAAAGTAGTGTTGTACGGTCGTTTGAAGCGAAGAGGAGAGTTGTGGGTCCACAGGATGGAAAACGTTGAGACAATATAGAAGATATAGGCGACGATACGCGACCACGACGACGACAACGACGACGAAGAGCGCGAGAGTTTAGTTTGCGCGAGACTGTGAACACGCGTTGACTGTCTCGTATGATAATGAAATATTGTGAATAATCCAAGTGAATCAATGGGATGTGATTTTTGCTGATTCTCTTGTTTGCTTAAGTGTCGCTTGTAATTCATTGACTTGATTTTAATAAGTGGACGTATATGCAATGAAGACTGAAACGATGGAGAATATTTCATTCAGTTTGTTTTTTATTTCGACCATGCGAATTTTATTTTCATAATTGACTTTTGGACTCTGCAGAATTCTGTTTGATTGATGATCATGTGTGAAACTTTGTGATAACTATTATGGGTGGAAGAAGATTATTGAAGGTAAGAGAAATTTAATTGGTTTTTATTGGGTCATATCTTTCGTTTAGAAAGATTAATTTGATATGAAATTTCAATTGATGAATAGATATGAGAAAGAAGGCAGCTCTTGATTTATATTATTCTACACATTGGCTAATTCTATGTTGACTGCTGCAAGTTTATCCATCTTTTCTTCGAAGGATTTTCATATCTAAATGCTTCTCAGTTTGTTCCATGTCAGCAGTGAATTAAAAATTAGAAGTTATTATTGCAATAAGCATGAAAGATTACGTGAAGAATTTCTAGATTTCATAGGGGTAGTCCAATTTTTCGTCTTATTTTATCATTGTATTCCACCTTTCACGTTATGGCTCTATGAAATTATGAAGTCATGTCAGTCTTGCTAATTCAATATAACGTCATTTATCGAAATTTGAGTTGCACGATAGGCAGAAATCAGAGAAGGAAAAAATTTCAAAATGATTTCATGCATGCCTGTGAAAAGAGGTGATTTATGATTGGGTACAACAAATATTCACAATAAATTCCAGACTTTTATCATACTATACAATAATGATATTAGATCATGTTTCAATCGATCGATATGAATTTAAATAAGCGTTTCATAGGTGTATATCTCCTCTTTTCCGTGACTGTCAAGAGTTCGTATATTTTATTTTTTATTTTTATTTTTATCGAAGATTGTTGTTAAGTCGATCGTTGAAACAAACGTTTGTATAGCTACTCGGCAAAAATATAAGGACAAGGTTAAATATTTATGAATAGTAATACGATGAGAGATAAACTTGCAGTAAAATAAGATTGAGTTCGATAAGAATGATAATCATGTCGCAAATTTAAAAATAGCTAATTGAATAAGTCAAAAGTAATTTCGCACATCATAAGTATCAATTATTATAACTTCCACAGATTACACGTCATAAGTTCATGAGCCCGTTTGTCGTTGCATTTCTGCAATGTTGAAGGAGACGAATAATAATAATACAACATGATTGTTGTTTGCCACAAATCTTTATTTTTTTCGTGTACTAAATTATTTATAATTGTAAAAATAGAAATCTGATGAGTAGAGAAGAATAAATGATATCTAAAATATAACAACAACGAAATTTATCACATTGAAAGGAAGAGATGTGTAAAAAAAAATGTGAAAATAGTAAAAGTTCATGAAAAACTTTGATTAATAGACATAATTACGGTTAAATTCATGGTTATTTAACATTAAAAAAAATATAATGGGGATATTATACACAGGGATATGAAAACCGCTTTGCTGTGCATACACATGGATGAAATTAAATCTGTGATGTAAATCACTAGGGTTTCACAGAAATTAGTGGTTGAAAGACGATGTGGAATGAAGTGAGAGAGGAAAAAAAACTGAAAGTAAACGGGACAGTGTTTCTTTTTATATCGCATGAGTGATAATTATCAATCAATTTCGATCAATCAATCAATCAATAATTAATCATCGTATAAATATAATTCACGTAAATGTGACGGAATTCAATTCCACAATAATTCTTATCTTGTTTGTACAATTCTCTCACAATTAACAATTTTATAAATCATCAGAAGTTGAAAATAAAGATTGCGTCTCCTGAAAATAGAATCAGTTTTGTTATTCGCTTGTTAAAATTTCATTTTCCTTGTATTATTGCCAGATCGAGTTTTAATTTATGAAATAAATTGTCGATATCATAAACACCAAATTAAATGTAATAACGAATTTATAATTTTCATTCATTTCCATAGTTTCAAATTTTTCCATATATCAACAATTTTATCGTCATTTCGATCGTAGTCGTAACACTAATGTTGTTATCACAAACATGAAGTAATATTGATTAATGATTAATATTCATACTTTATGTATGCATACTCCACAATTGGATGTATGTAATTAGAAATACATAACGGACCGTGGAATAAATGATAAAGAATCGTGATAATTTTTAATTCAACCATCGCAGAACATTGTTCACGACTCAGTGAATTCTTTGCCTATCTTATCCTATAAAATCTCAATAAAGGATAACAATGCATGTATGACTGATAAAATAATGTAAGAATTAGTTTTGTTAAAATATAATTCAATTGAAAAATTTACGTGAATATATTCTGTACGTATATTTTGTTTTATTTATTTTTTATTATGTAAATGGTGAAACGTTTTGGTCATAAATTCTTCTTGCATTTGAAGTAAACGTCTGATTGTACGCATTCGCATTTCTAAAGTCTGTTGTTGAGAGAAACATTTATGTATATCCGCAGTGCAGTCTGAGTTTCTAGTTGTGTGATACGCCATAAAGTAATTAGAGAATTTCTAAGGCATCGGACAATGGCCCTAGTCTACATTAGATATTTTTTTTCTTTCCGGTAGGAATGTATGTGTTGGAAAAGAATTGATAATCAATTGATGCGCACGGATATTAAATATATAAACTTTTACATATATTTTATTACTCTTTATCGATTCATTCGATTCACTTATATATTTTTACTCTTCATACGCTTGTGACTCTTTCAAACTTCGACTATGTTGGTTTTTTGATAGCATTAGTGCCGTACAAATATATAGGTGACATGAATTATAATGAGTTGAAGCCGATAAAAAATCGACCGAGGTCACACCTGTAAAGGTAACTTGAGACATAATATTCTTTGATTTTTTTTTTGCCCATCAGCAATCCGATAGAATTACTGCATTGTCTTGTTAAGTATTTGATTGCGTTATTTGGACGTATTTGTTGATCAGTGAAGGCAAAAAATGTAGGGAAAGAGTTTGTATTCCTTTTTATTCGGTTATGAGACAGGAAATGAAGGATGAACTGAGAATAAAGTATGTTTTGATGATTGAGTGCTGAATCAGTGGCAAATAATTTTTGAAGTTTGTGTATATACATCTACAGATGTATAATCATATAAATATATTGTAATTTTATTTCCTTTTTCCCTATAATAGTGGAACACTTCACTCACACGTCTTGCAGTCACGCTCCAGAACTGTTTGATTGCTTCAATCTCATATTATTACCGCAGTAACGGCGTATTACTACATGGTGGTAATAGCGAAATGAAAAAAGAGAAAAATAGAAATTAAATTTCTGTTAATTTTTCAATTAATTTCTGACCTTCGCTATCTATCTTTTTTTATTATTTATATATTTATTTACAATTATTGAGTATTAATTATCTGATAGGATGACAGAATTTTTATTGTTCAGGAGAAAGTCTTCTATGACTGATTGAAAACACTGATTTTGTTTCGCTTTTTCTTTTCTTTTCCAAATGACATCGTTAATATAGAAAGAATAATAAATTAACACAATACAGGATAAATCAATCCTCGAACTGAAACAGAGTCATTTCTTTCAAATTTAATAAGAATTTTAATTTCCAATCAATTTCTTCGATAGTTGATGAAAATATACATTTAAACATACTATAAAATGATCGGTTTTTTTCAAAAAATTCAATAATATAATCCTTCCCCTTCAACTTGTTGAACTCAATGTTCATCATACACTCCTAACGAAGTACAAAAAAGTCATGAGGGTTAAATTAACCTCTATATTTATTTTTCTTTCATTAAAATATGTATATATGGATGTGTGCTATGCCGTTGCTTTCTGAATGAAGATGATGCATAGACTGTATAGACAGTACAGATATATACCGTATGTTAAGTTGCATGTTCTGCGCCTCTGCAATGTGCTGCTGCTGCGGCTGATGATGATGATGATGATGATGCAACAGTTCGATGGTCGTCCTACACGCCGTTATAAAAGGTGTCAGATGTTCCAGGCCTATGCTCATTGCAAACTGACAGTTTATACAATTCATCTTATATAAAAATAAATTTCAGAATAATTCAAATAAATTATCTTTTATGTGGAAAGGAAAAAGACGAAATAGAGAAAAGAAGGAGAAAATAATGAAATTAGTATTTTCTTTTTTTGTTCATTCTTCCTCGCTTGAGTAATGAAGTAAAATTACAAAATAAATTAAGTCACTCTTCTCATTAACTATTCCAGCAAGAGCTTTCACGTGCGATTAATTGAATCAGATTTGTATATGTGCAAACAACTTCAAACTTGTAATTAATATTCTAAAAGTTGGCAATTAAATTCCACTGCGGACATTTCCTTTATTATATTGCTAATTGATCTTGTTTTCTGTGAAATGTTATTCTATATACACGTTGTTCATTTTTTCGAAAGTTGTTTAGTTGGTTTGTTTTCTCAGTTTTGTAGGAAATCGCAACGCGAATATGCGCGCGCGTTCATGGGCATACTTAACATAGGATGCGGTCCAGTTCTCTCGATGCATTTTCAACACTCAACGCGTGCACTAATTTCGCACTGCAGTGAATCCCACTAACGCTACACTTTTTTCTTTTCATTCTATTTCTATCTATCTATCTACCATCTTTCTCTCATTTTCCGTCGCTCTTTACTCTTCTTCGTTGATAAAACCTTTCGTTTTTCTTTCTCTTTTTTTGTGCTTTTTCATTTGAACATACAACGTACAATTGGCAGTGTGCAATTTAGTTCGGGATTGAATTTATATGATGGATACCAAATTCACTTGCATTAGTTGTATGACCGTAAGAATTGATTTCACTTCTTCGATGATATTCGATAAATACTCTTTGAAAATATTTTTTTTTATCTTGACACTATTCATTTCTTTTTAACTTCGTGAAAACATTCCAAATCATTGCGTTTGGATATAATTTTTTTCATTAGCCCCATAGATATTCCTTTATTTTTTTACAGTGAATAATTGACACCTCATTAGACATCCTCGACGAAGTCATCGACGCAGAAAATCAATCGTGTAACATAAACTCTCAATCTGCCATTCAGAGCCTGTGTCTACACACTTCTCTATATCCTTCATATAGAAGAAAAAAAAATGAAGATAAAAATAATGTCGTTTTCATAATTTTTTTTTCCTGCGGTCTGCTTATATAGTTACGACCAAGGCGGCAGTGGCCGTGAGACCTATAGCAATGATCGATGAACACGAATACGGATGATCAGCACATAGTCAGATGGTGTACCACCCACATAGTTCCATTCTTCAAACTTGACGCTATATACACACATGCATATAAATACAGATGAGGTAGTAACTTCTTAACCCAAATGACATTAAATAAACATACCTTTGTTTGTTACATATTAATGCATTCAAATGGGGAAAAAATTCATTGTTTGAAGGAAAAATCCACTATTTTCGATCAATATCGTTACCAAAAACAATCGGTATTATTGATACGGATAAAAACCCAATAGTTACATCCCTTGGACAGAATTCTAGTGAAAGTTTAATCAAAAATTTCTCAAATTGTCAAAGTTATTGAGCTTCAGGAGTGTCTTTTTGCAAGAAATATTTCTCATTAGTAATGAAAAGGAGAGAGATTATTATCTCAAACGAAAAAAATTCATATCAAAAGCTAAATGGTTATACAAATAAACAGTTTTGGAATTTAACAAACCGCTTTAAATCCATTCAGAAATAAAACCCACCTCGCCCAATTGCTCCAAAGCGGAATTAATACATAAAAATCTCCAACTTCTCACAGAAATAAAAGGAGGAAAAAAATATTTTTTCTTCATCAGTTCGTCACTTTGCTATTTATTACAAACATCAAGGTGACCAGTATAAATTCACTTCGATGAAGATGATCAGGTGATCTGTGTCATTGTTGAATCCACCCACTCTCACACATATTTACAGATATATATTTATATAGACACATAACATATACATATGTATCTATCACGTAAACACTGACATAAGACATAGTACAAAACAGCCTTCTGCTCATGGTGGAGACATTCCCACGCTCAATCTCGCTCTCTGCCTCTCAATGAGTTGTGTACGCTGCAGGCGAAAAATTTCCAGTGACATTATACAGAACAACATTCAAGCATTGGTACGTGCACAAGCACGAATAACAAACGTGAGTGTAACGTTGGGTAGCGCCCACGTTATATATACATTTGAGCATCATGTATAATTCTTCTCTTGTCCTCTTGTGGCGATGATGGAGGAGACCACGAATACGTTGGTTGGCTTCTTACTACGACACATTCTATACCTCATCACGACTATTATTGTATATGCATAATGTACATATGTGTTTGTTTGTACGTTCGCAAACGTATTTTATTTGATTTCTTTTTTTTTTTTCGTGACTAGGGCCACGATTAATTTAAAGTCCCGTGTTTGAACTTGTTGAAGACATTATTATGACTGACTGCTACAATGTCGAGTTGAAGATGAATATTTTTTTAATGCACTCGATTGTACGGTGACGAGAGATAAAACATTCAAATACATTTTTTTTTCTTCATTGTTTGTGTTTTTATTAATGTTAATAAATTGTCTGAGATTGATTGGTGTATTTTTCTTTTCTTCTCTCACATTGTTCTTAAATGTTGTATTCACATTTAATGAGATGAGTGGGACGGTGTTGGTTGGAGTTTGTCGACACATTTATATTGTCACCGATACGAGTTGTGAGATGAATTGATGATAATTTTTTTTTTTCAGACGGTCGCGATCTCGTTTTTATTGAAGCTCTATATTCCATTTTTTTCTTTTTTGAATAGCTTGCGATTGAGTACGTATTTTACTAGTCATTATCATGTCGACATTCATTCGTTTGCTGATGGCAATGTTGTAGATATGCTCGATTGGATTCAATGTTGGGGCTTTTATTTCAATGAATTAATGAAAATGACTTGATTCCCTTACAATAATTATTCAAGGTCATAGGTTTCAGTTGCGAGTGTGAAAATTAATTTGGAACATAATGTGAATGATAAAAGTAGTCCATGCATCTCTCTCCACTGTGATTTCAACATAACATTCCTTATTTTCATTAAACAAATTTTTATTTTTATATCCATATAATTAAAAAGAAATTATTTTCGATCAAATTCTACATTGATATGCATATTTTATATCTCATTCATATCGTGGTGGTGTTAAATTTCTCTCACGGATCGATTGCCACGTGTACTGATACCAGGTGTCGAGTGCACGTGTATGAAAAAAAAATTGCGAAAGAAAATTTATTCTCATTACGATTTTATTCGCGGCCTTTTACATAATTTCAACGCATATCAATTTCATGTTTTATACCACCACAATAATTATAATTATGAAATAAAAAAATAATTAACAAGGACAGCGTAGGTGGAATAGCTATTAGATCTATATCCAAGCAGAATATATTTATGTAAATCATACAGCGATATTTCGTTTTCCTCTTTAATAAGACATTCAATGAATATTTGTTTAGAATTAAGAGAATTTTTTTTTTCTACCCAATGACATATTGTGAATTTATTGCGAATCAAAGTCACGCGATATCGAAGTCGACTGGAGCCCACGCATTTGAATCAATAACTTCAGCTTCATTATTCTTATACTTCATGAAAAATAGTTATTTGCTGTTTTAACCAGAAGTGATTCTGTCCAATTAGTTCAAACTACTCTCCGATACTTGTGTCTTACGAAATATATCTCAATCATATTGAATAACTTTTTGCTTTCAGAGAATAACCGAAGCTGTCAACCAAGTGGAACGCAATAGAAACAGAGTTATCAGTAAAAGTGTGACGGAAGAAAAAGAGTAGAAAATCCAAGACGAAGAAAATCATACATAAAAAAATAATATTCAAATTAACAAAAGTACAACGAGCGCGGATTATTTTTTTCAAAAATGTCATATTCAAATCGCTTTCCACCAAGTCAACACACGCGTTATAGAAGCAGCTGGGGCCCATCGTCAGTATCTGCATTTGCACATGCAGATATACCAAGACCATCACCAGAGGAGGAAGAATTTGAATTTTATCATGAGCGAATTCATTCCGCTCAGAGCCGACAGTTAATACCATTGCAAGAGGATTTAGCAGATTGGATTAATAAAACTATAAGTGAGTGTTTATTTATCTTATCACACATAAACATACACTCATCTTTCTTATTAACATCAGCTGGAGTTGTTGGGAGAAAAAAAACATTTCGGAAGACATTGTGGTCGTGTGTGGCGATGGTTAGACATGTGTGCTCTCAATTCACTCTTATGTTTTTTCTTACTTTTTTCTTTCCTTTATTTTTTTCCTTTTTTCTCTGGTTTTTTTCTTCTGTATATTTCCTCTTCCACCTCCGCCTCTCTGTTACGCATCGAAATATAGCATGAGAGAGAAAGATTGTTGGGTTCGTGTTTCATTCAATGCACGTCGTGGTGCGCCATTCACCTCGCATCTAATAAACGTTTCTTCATTCTCTTCCTATATGCTGGTATTATATGTTCTCCCGCAGGGCGTACGTTCTTCGGATGTAGTATGACGTGAGTCAAGTTTCGCTGCTTGAAGGGCTTCCTCTTGTCGTTAAATGCGACGAGTGTGAATGACTGAGGTGGCATCTTTTTATTTTCTCACAAATCCGACTATAATTCACTTTGGAGCATAAAAACAGAGATTTTTTCTTTATTTTTGTAAATTCTTGTACGCTTTATCACTCTGTGCTTTTCTCACGGCTTTACATTGCATCCAATTGCATATATTCATAGAAACAAAAATGATAGATATGGTCTGGGTGAACAAAAAAAGTTATTAGATGAACATTATTTGAAAATATAATAAAAATGTATGAGAAATTATATGAAATGTGATTTTATTGTATTGACAAACGATTATGTTCTTCTACGGGTTTTCAAGTTTTATTTTACACATCGTACGTTTTATTGGATAAACAAATCCATGATGAAGCAATAGAAAATAAACGTGATAGCTCTCAGGATATATGATAGAAACGTTGTTGTTGCGATATATCCCGGTCACCCGGAACTACTGCTCATGGTATTATACAGTTGGCATACACATATACAACGAACATCTTGACTCGACACACAGCTGGCAATAACTTTCGAAGTTTGCACGAGCAATCAATGTACCAATAAATATCATCATCTTTCACCACATTCTAATTCTTCATCATCATCAGTAATAGAAAATAATTATTTCTCTTTCTCTCTGCTCACTATTTTTCCTCTATTCTTCTTCATTACCACCCACGTCTCAAGAAGTCATCTTGAACGTTGGATCATTGCCAACTGCTTCGTCAACGTAGAAATGGAGATCAAAATGTAGAGAAAAAAAAAATTGTACATTTGAGCAATTTTTACTAAAGAGTATAATCAATACGTCAGTCACATTTCAATGCATGAATTGGTAGATTGATAAATGCATATGTTTGAATAACAAATGTGCGCGTGGAAAATCTCATTATCAATATATAAACGAATAAATATTTCCATTTCACATATCATTAATTCTATCATATAAATACCGTGAAGGATTTTCAATGTATCAATGAGTTAATAAAGTCATGCACAATCAACAATCCATGACAAATTAAAATGGTAAATGACAACTCGTTAGATGATAGAATAATAACAGAAGTACATGTATAGATATATTTGAATGAAGGAAAGGGCCAAGGCTATTTTTTATTTAGTCACATAACAGATGCATTGGGAATTTAAGTATGGGAAGTGTCAAGCCCACTGCGCTCTGTTAATACGACATCAGGAGTCGCTGAGGGACACGATCACGAGTGAAGGAAGTGTGGGGTGGGTCGACTGACATCCGGTGAGTCAGATAATGTCCGTGATGGTCGTAGTGGTGGTTGTTGGTGGTGCTGGTGAAGGTGAAGAAGGAAAGGACGCGTAGGATTTATCATGCTTGGGGCTCGGTAATGTCCACTTGAAACAACTCATTCCAATCGATGCACCGATATTGAATATTTCATATTATTATCTGATTGTTTTCATAATACGTCAGTACGGGAAATTTGTGATTTGAAAGTTACGATGTTTTTGTTTTTATTTTAGAGTTTTTCAGTGTGGAAAAATGGATTCATGTGGTGACAGTATTATGAATATGCTCATTTTTATTACTCATATTTTTTTTTCTTTTCTGTAATCGTTTGTGTTTGCGCGACACGCCCACTCTCTGTTCATCTGTGGTAATGTGATGAGTTACGAATAATATGCAAAGAAAGAGAAAGAAAATGATTGTTAAATATGGGACGATTAGAAATAGGGGTTAATAATTCTCTTTTTTTTCTGTTGGGGTGGCCTAACAATCATGAATTAAAATATGAATCCTATATGAACGAATTTCCGAATTTACAGCGGAAAAATTTTGCTTTGATTTCAAAGACATCATTGAGAATTACTAAAATGAACTAGGGGTGTTGATCTCGTTATAGATCGTTATTCATTTTAAATTGTTTTGCATGTTATTATATCATTTCATTTCATTTTCGTTCTTCCGTATGGTATTGTATCGTGTACGTTCCACTTATGCGGGAATAAGGGTGTGTCTACTCCTTCACAGTCACTTTCAACATGAACTCATTAATGAAATGAACTTTTCTGGTTATTTACCTCACTAACCACCATCAAAATTATTTCTTCAAAATTGTCTGTGCCCAACATTTTCATCCAAATCCATAGTAAATAAAGAGTACATTATCAACAACAATGAGATAACACTATTGATAGTGTTGATCGATAGGAATAATTGACGTGATACAATTGAGAAGAAAAAAAGCAGCGACTCTCACTCCCAATAATTTCCTTTCAATAAACCTTTTCAATGTATGAAGAATCTTCCAACATTCACAGCCAGCGGGCTGCATTTTCCTATCGCAGACAATCAATTCTGAAAAACAAATGAGCTCATTAAATAAAAAAGTGTGGGATAGTGAAAAAAGAGGAAATAATAAACACGTATATTGTACAAATTGTCGTGGACTATCACGAGTATTTGATCGTTAAGTGTATGTGTACATTTGATGATAATTTAAATGAAGAAAAGATATTTTGTAATTGCAAATGCATAGACAATATGTAGAACACACGATTGTGAGAGTTTTCAGTGGCTATACAAGATAATGGTCGCAAATCGAATTTCTCACGATCGCAATACGTACAACAACGAGTCTCTGACCCAGGAAGCACAATGGGTAGCAGTGTCTAAATCCTTCTTCTCTTTCCATCACTATCTCCTTCTCTTTTTCGTTCTTTGTCTCTTAACTCTTTCTATTCCTACCCTCGAGGCTCTATCACACTATCGGATCTGAATACAGTCGACAAAGGCAATCGCCATCAGCGTCACGTGAATGTGTCCTCGAACAAGAACAAGTCGAGAGAGTTTGAACAATGAGAAAGAATGAGAGCCTGGAGTGAATAAGGAAGTCAATGGCTTTCCACTCACAACAATTATTTATATCATACACTTTTATTAGGTACAATATCAATTGGTGAGTCATTTTACTTCATCATACATGACACGCGCGATAGAGATCGGTAGACAGGAATAATTTACGCGGTTTGTTATTCGCCTATTGATAGAAGGGCGTATCTAGATTGCATATTTCTATACGTACGAGGAAATGAAATTTTATGGAGCCAAGAAAATGTTCTTCATGGATCATTTGGGATAGTTCGAGCGTATAAAGGCTGCATATCATTGGTGTATATGAGAATCCAAAGCATTCAGTCCAGAACAATTATTTTCGTAGTTTGTAATTTATGGGAAATTAATGACAATATGAATTTTTATATTCAAACAACTTCAAGAATTATTACAATAATTTGACAAATACATGGAGAGATATAAATTGCAAACAGTTGTATTAGAGATAAGTAATTACTATTTTCTTCGTAGGATGATATTATTAAACATAAATTCATAATAGATATCACAAGAAGTTTGACGAGAAAACGTTTGACGTTTGTGTGTGAGATAAATAATGAACTGTATTGACATTCTTTCTTTTGACGAGCATATCCATCAGAAGGAATTTTTTTTTATTTTACCATTCCAAATAATAATTATAAAGTCATGTTGTCCTACTTGATTATTGATTACATCTTGATTGTCACCCATTTTCGTTTTGCATTCCCCATTTTCATGTCATTGTCCATGATGATTCTGACCAATTGACCATCAAACCACTACGAGATACAGAATCTTCCATAGTGATCGTATTCAACAATTTATTGATAATTGATAAAAGCACTCAATTGCGTGCAGGAATTGAATAATTCTTCATAGTTCCAAAGTTCGAAATACAGCTCCAAAAAATGTGGCAGATATCCAAAAACTGATTATGGTGGAATATGATGACTTTGCTCACTATTTTTGGCTAGTTAAACTATTAGAATAAGACAAAAAATGAACTTATGAAATTAAATTTTCGTTGTGTTAATACTATGATTGTGACAGCTTCTTCCTTTTTTGGATAAATTCTTCGGTGTGTGGAGTCTGGCTGTAGGATATTTCTATCAATTATAAAATAAACTGTTCTTCAAGAATGTATTTGATCATTCACCATATTCTGCAGAAGTCCGCAATATTATCCTCAATGGAAGCAAACAATCCTGTAAAATATTGAACAATTTCAATTATCGGAATAAATAACCAATTGAGCTTAATAATTCAATATCTTACATAATGTGACGTGGTCCAGTGTACGTTATCCTCCATCATATTTTTCCGTAGAAATCGAAGATTATTGATGCAGTGGTAGTGCAAGATTTATATAAAAATTGTAATATGATAAAATATTTGGTATAGTCGATTTAAATGAGGACAGAATCCACTGAATCCATCATTCGTGGTAACTCCACTGATCTCTACACATTCCACCATTCTTTTATTCATTTATTCAAAAGGGAAAATAAAGTCATCAAGATCCATCATTTGAATCTTTTGAATACCGTTAACATTTTTTAGGGGTGCGTTTCTCACTTTGGAATCATGACGAAAAATTAATTCCTGTGTGTAGTTGAATACTGTTCTTCAACATCAATGAATTGTTGAGTAAGATCACACAGGGAGATTCTGTCTCTCGAAGTGACTTGACGGTCTATTCATCAAAATTATCATGGACAATGACTTCCTTCATGCCCACGAAACTGGTCTACCAGTTTTCCACCTTTCAATTAATCGAATTTATTAGAATAAATTGATGCATGAAATTCGAGTGAGTTTGAAACACTTCAGTATCTTACCGTCATTCTATTAATAGCGCGAGCTGAATTCACCAACTGCACTCAGTGGAAGGTGATTGTCCACTGGAGACTTTGCAACAATAGACTCCTGTCACATTGTCCCATAACTATTGCTTATGTTGTGACATCACTGCCATGGAAACTTGGTATCCGTGATGATAATTGTTGTTTCATGTGTTATATGCAATTTCACTGACGTGGAAAATTGTGTGAGGACAGCAATGAAAAATTCAATAATTCTAGAACAGAATAGTCGCATTCATAATGAGGAATATGAATATTTTAGTTGTGCCATCCTTCTGGAACAGATCTTTTATATAGATTGTTATGCATATATATATAAATTTATGAATTTGCTTGGTCGATGTCATACTTGCATGAACAATTCCACAAAATTCTATACTAGAACCATCGATAATTTTTTTTATTATATAGGAACAAAAAGACTCCTCTAAAATTCCAAGGTCTCCTTCCTCAATGAAATAATTGATCTTATACGAATTTTTTGTTCCAAACGCGATAAAAATTCCAAACACACAGATTTTCATTCCATAAATTGATCACGTCATGTCTGAATATTTTATAGCGAATTAAATTGGCCCATTCAATGAAATGGATGGAATAACAAAGTTTTTTATCATGATATCCAGTTTGCCTCGATGTTTATCTGCAAATGGTTATGAGCAACATACCGAGGTGTATACAAACTCGAAGTTGATCCCCATAGCAATTTTAGGGCAATGATTTAATTTCTGCTGAGTAGTGTTGTAATATCTGCAATCATCACGGCTGCTGCACGCGAGTGTGATCATGAGTACATCGAAATTTTATTGCATTGGATGTTCTCTGCTCACTTTGTTTGCATTCATCATACTCATTAACGCCATCATTGCTTATATTTTTTTCCATCCCGACCACCAAGATTTTCTTTTTTTTTCCATTCGCTCGATTTGTTACAAGGCAAACGAATTCAAGTGTGTCTTCGTGTATATACCTATAGACATTTATATCACTCGGTATACAGAAGCATTGGAAAACGATTCCAGACAACTCGTCAATGTGTCGCAGAGTATGGCAATATCCATATTAGGAAATTACTGATCGAAAGCCGGTCATACGCTATAAACAAGATCGAATTTAATCGTTCCATCTTTCATTTATTCATTCTGTAATTAGTTTCCTTCTTTATCTATTTTATTTGTGCCACATAATGTGCTTTTATTTTTCATCCGGTCTCCTGTATAATTCATCACACAACATAACTTTTATATTCTCGAATTGTATATCAACTATCTCCATAATTTTTCATATAAAGATTCTCCGTAAGAATCTATGTTCGCCTTCGTGCTGTTAGATCAATTTCACTTTCTTCCTTCGTTTTTATTCTTTTGTTTCATACGTAAATAAATTTCTCTAATTATTAGACTGAACAAAAAAACCATACTTCCTTTTAATGTTCGATCAGTTACCGAGTATTATGAATACTTGAGAATGTGCATTATTTTTTTTTACGTTTTCGTTTGAACATTATGACTATTTCAATGCTATTGATTGCGATAAAAATACGGTTTCACTGTCGGGTCATATGATGAATAAAGAAAAAGTTTGAAGGTTCGTTTTAATGTTTCTCCAAAAGTGCATTTAAGAAGAAACTAATTTGTTAAATCATGAACTTTTTCATTAACCTAATAGAAGTCAATAGTGCAGTTTCACCTACTTCACGTGCATGCACTCGTTCACGTCCATCATAGAGCTAAAGCCGGTTCAGGATTACAACTCCACCTCTTATTTTATTTTCTTATCCACCTCAATTTTCTGCAATATTTCTTATATTTGTTTTTTGTAATTATGAGATTTCTGCACGATATGACACGATATAATTATATCTCTTTCAACACATATTTATCTATCTCATTGAAACTTTATTTTCAAAAATCACCTTTAGAAGTTTATCAGTTGGTATAAATATTTTTGAAATATATACGGAGAAATCAGAACTCTTTTTCATTTTATTATTTTTCATATGCATATGGTGTTAGATGATATGGGATGTGTGTTGTGTGTTGCTCACAATTCATCACGTTTTACATAGCGTAAATACGAGAATATGCGAATGTATATCCTTTCCCACGTTGCAGCAGATGTCAGTGTGCTTTGTGTCTTGTACAAGTGTGTATATAACTTCCGAAATTTTTTGCGGTTATTCAATACCATGCTTTTTTTTTCTTTTTTCATTTTATTATTGTATACATCAGTCAAGAAAAGCAACGACTCATATTTGGAACAAAAAAAAAGAAAGAGTTGAAAATAATGGTGATTGGAAATGAAAAAATAAAATGTCTCACGCGATCGTTAACAACTCTTTACGAAATATTCAAAATTCAGGTCAATATGTATATATATATTTTTTTTTTTCGTGCTAAAACCTGCTCCACAATTCCATTCGTATGAAGATACAGCCCATAACGCAATCCACGAATATAATATCACTTGAGACCATCAAGGATGAGATATAATAAAAAAAAGAGTATATAAAAACATGAATTTACATTGTATACATGTCCTTGTGTATAATCAAGTGGTTCCCAATTGTCATACGATCGGCCTCACTTCTTCATTGTATTCATGAATTATTTCATATACAAATACTAGTAGACAAAGGGAATTCAGAATCAAAACAAATCAACAGTGTACAAGCATTAATTTTTTTATAACGAAGAAAAAGGTATTGTTAAAGTTAGTCTTGTGGTTAGTGCAAGCAATATGTGATACTTGATATTAGATGCTTTGATAGAAATTATTCTTTTTTTTTTTACTTACCACTCACCTTCCCTCTCTGAATACATAGTGTGCAACCCCATTGTTGTCGTGTTATCGAGCTGAGTCACGAGAGTTGGAATTTGTTCGCGCCTATAGAATTCTCATTACTATCCGTATCTACAGAATTTTATCGCTTTAATACGTGATAACGTAGATTAATGAATTTACGTAAGCATAGGAAACGTTCGTTCATTATTTTGTTCGAAATATCGTTTTAAGAATGACAGCAAATGTTTTTGTTTCTAATACAACAGAAATTGTTTAGATCAATTTGAAAAGTTTCACCACGATATTTTATTATAAAATGCCATCTGATTCCTGTCTAATTATCGTTTGATTACTTTATTTCATAATTTTTCTTTTTTGATTGCCTTAAAGCAACCAGGTTTGTAAATTGGACAAGTAAATCGTTGAAATAAATATCGGAGACGCTCAGGAAATTTGAATTGTAAAATAAATTTTTATTCACGATTCACGATTATTTTACCGTCTCATATGTAAATCAATGATGGGCTCTCGATTTTGAGTATGTTGAATTCAATATAGAGTGTTGCAAATTTCACGAACAGTTCAGTGAACCGGCAGTTTAGTTACAAAAAGGTTGAGATAGGAGCGCATGAGTGTGAGGTTGCGAAAAAACTGAAGAGAGATACAGAGAGGAAGAAATGAACGGGGAGACGCGGCACTCTCGACAAAGGCAACCCCCATTGTCACGACGACAATGTGCGCTGTTCATTGGTGTTGTCTAACCAGAGAAGTAACATCCGGGGTCATTAACTCAACATCATTTTTTTAATTATTTATATTATGTTAATTACATAAACAAGAATGCATCAGATTGAATTGCAATAATTAAACATGTATTCTTCGTTAATTCAATTAATTCTTTATTTATTTTTGTTATTTTTATTTTTAGATGTCGATCACATCACCGGAGATAACTTCTTTGATGCTTTGGACAATGGCGTCATTGTTTGTCGATTGGCCAGAGTGATTCAGGAGAAAGCACGTGCGGCAGTTGATTCAGAACGTACAAAAGGGGTAAATAACTCTGAAAAAAAAAGTTGAAAATGAACGGAAATTATATTTCTTACATTGCATGCAGCCTGTTCAATTTGATTTCGGCATAACAAACAGCAGGGGAAAGAATTCCATTGATTTGTTCATTGATCAGAATATTTCGTAAAAGAATTGGAGAAAAATTGAGTTACACAATCAAAGCGGAATGGAATCTTACGATCAAATTTTCTCTTTTATATTTGCTGATAATTTCACAGTACTGTGCGCATCAATAATTGTTAGACAAACTGATGAACTCACTCATAGAGTTTGTTGCACGCGACCAACTTGTTGCATTTCACCACCAAACTTTATTATATGTGAGGGTGTGGCACGTGTTAATCTTTATATTGTTTTTGTTTTTTTCATGACAGCCATTGCCAGTTATACGTGGACGATGTTGGGAAAATGCTGCTCGGCGAAGTTTTTTTTCACGAGACAATATGGAAAATTTCATTCAATTTTGCCGACGTTTGGGTGTTCACGAGAATCTTTTATTTGAAAGCGACGATCTTGGTAAAATCAATTGCGAATCCATTTTTATCTTTTTTTTTTTTCATCACCATGTTTCATGTGAGGGTATAAAAAAAAATTCAAAGTTAAAGTGGATCAAAATATGGGGGGAGTTGATGTAATGTGAGATAAATGTGCTGATAAATATAATTTAAACTCTCCTGTTTCTCGTTTTTCTGTACTTTTCATTTGTGCGCAAGTTTAAATGTCATTGACTGTAATTCCACTGAGAGAATTGCCGCGACTACTCTCTCAGCTTTAAATGTGTAAAAGCCCCGACATACGAGATAATTGCACTCACTTCGAGGCATTTCACAGTCGAGTCTGTTGTCATATGAAGAAGAACATGCAACATTCAACCTTTGTAATTCTTCCAAATATTCAATCACCGTGCATTTAATTTCGTTTTATTATTTTATTGGTTTTATTATTAACATGTTAATAAATGATCAACAGTACTTCATGGCCAACCACGAAATGTGGTATTGTGTTTACTGGAAGTTGCACGATTGGCATCGAAGTATTCCTTAGAGCCACCGGGACTTGTGCAATTGGAACGCGAAATTGCCGCTGAACAAGAGAGAGATTTGCACTGCATGTCAGATAGTGGAATATCACATAGCAGTTTAGTCTCATGGCAATTCCAACCACCGTCGCCAACGCCTTCGCCACGGCCTCAAACAGAAAAAATCAAACACAGCAGGTAATAACAATAATTAATATTCTAAGAAAGCAAAAGGTTGGTGATTTTAACAGAAAAAATTGACTCGTATCAATCAACAAACAAACAAAATTCCAATTATTATATATTTATATAAGAAAACTATTCTCGACTTTTCACTTCATGGTATAATTTCATGGATACATTTTCATTCACAAATTGAAAATTCCACTTCACGAATACAACGTATGAGCTGCGTTGGTTGACTTAATATAGTTTACACTGATAAGTGATAACATTGAGAACGCGATATGTATAAGAACAATAAAATATGAATACTTGCTGCTATCTTGAAGCTTTGATTATCATTTGGTTTTGAAAATAAAAATAAAATTGTACGATTGAATGGTGCAACGGGAATTCGAGACGAGACATTGTGCACGAGTATGCAAAGATATTTACGCTACTTAATAATGCAATATGTATGTGGGTGCGGCTGACGATTGCGAATTACAATAAGCAATCTTCCTCTTGGTTATATTTAGTGCCGATACCGGATATGTCCATATGCAATTATTATATCATCATTCCGTGTTTCATTATTAATTGTTTGTTTTTCATCTATTCTTTTTTTTTTAATTACTATTATTAGTTCGGCAATAGAAGTCACTTCAGCACCACGATGGCTTGATCCATCTCCTCCACCGAATCTCGAACCAGAGATGCGTCGGTCAGTGAGTGATAATGGTCCAACTGGAAGTGACGGTGTACCAAGTGATACAACTGAAGATGATTGGTCACGTGGTAGTGCTGAAGATCCGGACGAAGTACCATCGCCGTCCAGTTCGCCATCACCAGCTGAACCGCCAGAGCATGTTGGACCAATTACTGAGTTAGATCGGAAGGTAATATGGAAAAAATTAATGCTCTTACACTTGGTCCTGACAAAGAATCAAATTTACTAATTTTCCTACCTTCTTTCTATCGTATCAGGTACGGCGCGCCGCTGAAGCGATTCAACGACTCTGCCAGTGTTCGTCAGAAAAATGTTCCAAATTAAAAGTGCGCAAAGTTGGAGAAGGACGATATCATATCGCCGGCCGCAATGTCTTCATCAGAGTGAGTGACCAATATAAATGATTTGATTTCTGTTGATTTATTTATTTACGAAACAATATTTATATCAATTTTTCTCAACAGTCCTCATCTTCTTATAATTCACAAAATTTTTTCGATTTCATTCTGTTGCAGCTTCTGAAAGGAAGACACATGATGGTAAGAGTTGGCGGCGGATGGGACACTTTGGAACACTTTTTATCAAGACACGATCCATGTCAGGTGAGGGTGTTAAGTCGTGAAAGCACACCCCCACCGCACAACAATGGCAAGCACGCGAGCTTTCTTCACATTCGCGCTAAATATCGCAGTCCACCGTCCGAACCTGTTTCTGGACCTTAATTTCATTATTTCTCATCTTATTCCATCTTCATATATAAATGCACCAGTGCCTATAGAATTCCACATATGAGGATGCGTCAAATGTTCGTTTTTCAATTTTCTTTCTATGTCGAGTGAAAGGAAAAAGAATTCAAACTAGAAAACAGAGACAAAATTTTGGAACCTTCATTTGACAGGCAAATTCTCCTATCATATTCATGTCCAAATCAACATAAATTCAATCACTAATCTGCTAAGTTTTTTGAATATTCTTATATTCGATGGTTAGCAGAATCATGGCACTTAATATATGATACATATATTTATATATGAGTACACACGCTATAATGCTATTTTTCATACAATAAAATAAGGTTGAAGGTCCATTAGAGAGCACCCTATTGGTAAAATGCAAGGATGAAGATAAATACTCATCCGTAAATTTTTCTAAGCGAAAGAATTTGATTGGTGTGATAGAATATGGAAAAAACAGAAAAATGCTCATGTAGAAGTAATATATTCACAATTAGTTTTTTTCATAGCACCTAGTTATATCAATTTTCCTATATTTACATTTTTTCGGGGATATGTGACAGCATTTTGCACGAGATAATCGCGTAATTATATGAAAACTGCAATAACCATATGTGCTGCTAAACAAATGAAAAATGATGTGAATTTTGTTATATATGATTAACTCAGATTTAATTAGTGTTCAACTTTCTCTTATTTTCATTGACATCTTCAATCATATACTCCATGTCTTCCAAAAATGTTATATCTTATCAAAAGAAATTAATTTATAACATTGGTTTCTTCAATTATCTGATGATAATATTTGAATTTGTTTTTTGTTCTTTCCATCCTCATTGTCATTGTGATGAACATTTTTTTCATTTGGTACGTCGATTTAGTCAATAAGGAACGGGGAAATTTTTATATAATACACCGCAGTGCACCTCTATATGTGTAAGATGAACACTCAACATAATATGTTGGCTGGACACGTAAATGAATGACTAGATGAGTGTAAATGGTACATTGTTTGGTTCGCATTCAATACATAATAATCATCAGGGAATATTTTCAAGAACGATTACGAGAAATAAGAAAGATGATAACTTGTTACAATGGAAACTAAATGCTGTGGTATTAAAGATGAAGGAAAGATATTTGTAAAACATATTTTTGAATTCTTACATGGCAAAAATTTCATATGAAAAATTAGTCTGGGAATATGAGTATACGAGAGCAACTTGGAGTATCCAAAAATATTGTAAATTGTATGATCATTTCTATTATACTGGATATATTTCCAGGTCAGCAAAGATGTATGTGCATTGTGGAATTGGTCCTATTAAATGCAATATTTTTGGCAGCTTTGAACTATTCTGAGCAATTTACATTTTTGTGGTCACTTTTCACATCAAATCTTTCTGTGTACGGCCTGCAAATGTTCAACCATTACAATCAAGCACGCAATAACACTAATATTAATAAATTATTGATATCATAATTATCTATTTCTATTCACAAATTACTAATTCGAATCGCTTAACAATTGTTACGACAACCTTACGATATATCTATGTTTTGTATTTTTATACAAAATTAGGGGATAGAACTTTTGTCACGTAAATTTAAAGGAAACAATAATAATACTTAACATGACTAATAATGTAATATTATTGTGAAAAATCGCGTATAATTGAATATTTACAGAAATGCAAGAGTGCAGTGTGTAAAGGAATACCAAAGCAAAGGAATACGCGGCGAATCGTGTCAGCCCGTTGAGGCTACTAACAAATATATTACTGTTTTGCCGAATGAAAAAGATAAGGAAAAAATTTTCGTTTTTTAAGTATTGCCTGTAATATATGTTCGTGTTTTTTTGGTTACTTATTCGTAATTAATATGCATAAGTGATTGTGAACTATTATTTAATAACTTCGATTTCTTCGTCAGTATTTAATTGAATCCAGGGCGAAGAAAAAATGAAATGTAAATTATTTTTAAATGTTTATTGTTGGTTGTACATTTTCTTCAATCTTTTTATCTTATTGAAATTAATGAATGGTTGGTCGATGACTGGATTCAAATAATTTCGCCATAATGAACAGCAGGAAGTATGCGAAGAGGAATATTCTTCTCGCATTCCTTCACGATGAAGATAGTTACTGTGAAGATATTATATATATGTTTACTCTCAAGCGATTAGTGATTAATTATTGTGTAATACTTAATTACATCAAAGCTTATTTCGATGTGAATGTTTGCAATAGTTCGATCGAGTCTATTTATTTACAGTACATTTATAGAGCCAAATTTTACGTTAGTTGATGAGAGTTTTTAACTTTAATGTTCACCATTCATTATCAATGTATGTTATTAAGGATATTCCATCATTTGGAAGCTATAATATATTTATTACGATTAAACGTCAAATAACCATCACCAGTTTATTGGTTTTTAAATCATTGCATCGCAATGTCTTTCATTTTATCTGTGTTCCTGTTGAATACTGAGGAGTCGGCTATTATCATTTGATTTTCCAGAACTTGAAACTGTGTTTGCCTCGTCTACAACGGCCACCAGATATGAATGTATTTTCACGTCTGCAACTATTTATCTATACTTAATTGTTCTCCAAGACCGGTTCTGAGAGAAAAAGTCTATGTTTATAGTCCATTCTGTTTCTATCAGCCTGTTCATCCATGAGAGCGTGATTTTTCATCTCATTCCTCTGGAGAATTTGATTCTCCAGAAGATCCTGATGATGTATCAGAGCCGTTTTCTTCATTAGACTCCGTTTCTTCATGAGAGTTCGAATTTTCAGAAGAATCAGATGATTCATCGGGTTCCGTTTCCTCATGAGAGTTCGAATTTTCAGAAGAATCAGGTGATTCATCGGGCTCCGATGATTCTCCAGAAGGTTCTGATGATTTCTGAACGTCGCCTTCTCCATGCGGAGTCAATTTTTCATGAGGCTTCAATTTTTTTGGACTATCAGAAGATTTATCAGACTTCGATGATTTTCCAGAAGGTTCCGATGATTTCAGAACGCCGTCTTTTTTATGTGGAATCAACTCTTCATGAAGCTCCAATTCTTTTGAACAATCAGAATATTTATTGGACCCAGACGATTTTGCAGAAGGTTCTGATGATTTCAGAACGTCGTCTCTTTTATGTGGAATCAGCTCTTCATGAAGCTCCAAATCTTTTGAACAATCAAAATGTTTATCGGACCCCGACGATTCTCCAAGAGGTTCTGGAGATTTCCCAGCGTCGTCT
This sequence comes from Meteorus colon, assembly GCA_030523085.1. NCBI lineage: Eukaryota > Metazoa > Arthropoda > Insecta > Hymenoptera > Braconidae > Meteorus > Meteorus colon. The sequence continues at coordinate 150,702 of JAPYZH010000100.1, forward strand.
ATTTTTGAAGAATTGGTTGATCTATCAGTGTCCGATCCTTCAGAATTGGTTCCCGCACATCGGCCTTCCACAGTATTCCAAGACTGTAAAATATGCAAATCAATGGAATTCACCAATGAGATATTATCCAAAAATGAGATGGTATATTTTCATATTGTTGTTAGTTCATAGATTTCAAACCTGAATCACACCAACGATTAGAAGGAGCAAAGCCAGTTCACGAATCATAGTGGAATCTTCTATCGTATCGATTAACTTCAAGTAGTCGTGCTTATTTCCCGTTAGTGATTGATTAATGGCTTAACTTCGAAACTAATGAATATGATATATCGTAAGGTAACGCAATTCTGTATTGCAGTGTTCACTGTTCTTCTCTGCTGCTGAAAACTAGAAGAACTAAGTCACAGGAAATAAAAAAGTTGTGTGGAAACTCACAATGTAATTCGTCATCAATGACGATGAATTCCGTTAACTCTCGTTTATATAGAATAGAATTAATAATGATTCTTTTGTTTACAACACACACCTTTTTATTCCTGCAACAGTAATCAATTTACCACGGAACCCATATCATTGCTCTTCCATGTGTAGATAAATGTAATTTCACGGAAACATTTCAGCATGTATCCAACACGTTGAGAAAACAAATAAGAAATCAACTACTTTCTGGGCGATAAGATACTTTTGAATATCGAAGTAGGATGTATATTTTCAATATTTATGACACGAAATGTTTTATTCGCAATGTTTGAGTCAAGCAGAGCGATTATGCAGCAGTGATAATATATTTTGAATATATTAACCGTTCATACCATCCATCACGTAGAGAATCCAGTATCAGCTGTAAAATATGAAGGAAAATGATGAACTATGGAACTTCAACGATATTTCATAGAATAGTTCTTAAAAGAATAAGTAATGGAATTTCCCAATTGTGTCCATACGAGTATAAATGAACACGTACGTATATTATTATTGATATGGAAAAAAAAGTCGATCTCCCACAATCGAGATGTGACGTTGTGTTGAGAGAAAATATGAGCTCAAGAAATGTGATGAGATCAAATCTTTCATACGATGGCTTCAAAGTTAATTCACATGTACATCAAGTGGTAGTATCTTTTTGCCTTTGTAGAATATAATCAAGTTACAACAAAACTTGTTACATCATTCTCTACCTGCGTTTACGCGCAAATATCTATGAAATAAATGTGATGTTTTCGCAACATGTTAGTGTATGTCAGATGAACAATCAACGCGGAAAACAATTTTAGATTGAGATGTGCTTGTTGCAAATAGAAGTGGGGGATATAGATCGCATGTATACTTCAGGTAATATGATGAGAGATAATAAAGAAAAAACATCCTGTCACTGTTGCTCAATCATACTATCCTAAAGGATGGGCTTTTGTTCAATGCCATGATTCAAGCAGAATGGCAGTCCGCATTAAATTTCAGTTGATAATAATTCAGGAAAGCTGGAAGCAGCAGCAAATGGATAAATTTTTTCTTCGTGACCACATCTGTGCCTGTTGATGGCGTAGAGTTAAACGGCCAGCGGGGACATTAGATAACTTCTCCAGATGCTTTTCATTTGTGCATAATCACTCTCTTGATGCCATCTTATATCATGGATTAGAGAAAAATTCTGAACAGATCATACCTCATTTAATTATATCCTACATGGATTTTTTCCTATTACAACAATCAGTGTTGAGTGTCAAGTTTGAATCTCAAATTGAAATTAAATCACTATAGTTCATTCGGGAATAAATTGTAAAATCTGATTTTTTTATGCTCAAAGAGATTTATTTCCTGATATCTGAAGATATGACATGTGTATTTTGATGTAGATGAGGAAAACGATCACTGTGAGAATGTAAATTAAATATTACGTATAAAATAATTGAATATTATTGTCAAAGTGGCACATGTATTGAATGAGGAACAACACATATCAATGAAAGAAAGAAACATGATCTCATATGTGAATGTACCTCTGGATAGATTTTTTGTATTAATTACCTATTTTAATTGTTATCTTCTTTAAAATATCAGTGAAAAAATCGGAGAAAAATACTGGAAAAGTTGGAGTTATAATGCATAAAATAGATATAAATATACGAAGGAAATTGTTTTCTGATTATGCAAGTGAGATTGAATTATTTGGAATTATTTTTTTTTACTCTTCCCAAGTGTGAGCGTATGATGTTGCGATTGTTGCGCTATTTGCGCCTTCCTTCTGTTAAACTCCAATATATCATCTTCTAATTTTTTTCGACTCTCCTCCAATTTTTTCTTCTCTTCCATATGGTCTTTTTTCAATTTGTCGAATTTGTTGTGCAACTGGAAGAAAAGTAACTCAGTTATTCGATAGTTCAAGCAATTAAAATTTAATTTTTCTAAATTACGTTCCATCTTCACTTTCGGAAACATTAAGAGATAAAAAAAGTCTAGAAGACTGATTTTCTTATGTTACTTCTATTAACTTAGTTTTCTCTCACCTCTTTTTCAGCCTCTTTGAGTTCACTCTCCTTTTCCTTCACTCGTGCAACGAACATTTGCCTCATTTCATCCTCTTTCTGCTGGAGCTCTTGTAAATGTGCGGTTCGCATTGATTCACATGTTTGTTGGAAGCTCACAGGTTTATTCTCACTATCAACATCGCTAAAACCCATCTGAAACAATTACATGATTATCAGGTAATAATATCTGAAAAGGTAGAGATGAACATTCGATTTAAACTTGCATGAAGGATCAGTGTTTAATTACCTGTTCGAGTCGTTTTTTACGATAAAGCTCGTAATGACGACAATGAGTTTTTTCACGCATATCCTCCATGTTCGTTCGTATCAACATTTCACGTAATTTCACAAAGTCGCAGTGCGATTCGTTTTCAACTTGAACTGTTCCCCATGGATATTGGCGTGAGCGCATCATTTTATTACCAACACGTACAAAATCAGTACTTCCAACGACGGCAAATGGCACATGTGCATTCATCGATGTATTCATATCAGCAACGCTCTCATCGTCAGTTGGAAATTGGTAAATGTGGACGCCATTGCTTTGTAATTCAGAAATAATTTTGCTCTAAAATATCGGAAAAGGAGACAAATAGTTATAAGTTCAAGTTTAATCGATAATTACTCAATATTCTTATTCATTGACAAGAAAATAAGAGCAATTCGAAAAGCTGAATACCTTAAATTTTTGTAGTTCATTTTTAGAGATGGTGTCAGCTTTGGCAATTATTGGAATAATGTTAACTTTGGTATCAAGTTTTTTCATACAAACAAGATCAATTGATTTGAGGCTGTAACAGACGGGAATTCAATTTCTATGACAACATCCGTTTAGTTTTAATTACACAATATACCTAACAAAATTGTTGCAATAGATTTATTTACCCATGGCCAGTTGGACAAATGAAATAGAGACACACGTGCGTTCTACTGTCGTGGTATGTTGAGAGTGATCGTTTTATTTTGAGTTCTTCCTGCAGATAAGCTTCAAATTGTGCATCAATATAATCAACGACGGCCTTGAAACTGTCTTCTTTGTTTATTTGATCACCATAACCAACGGTATCGACAATTGTCAGCTTAAGTCTCACATTGCTCTCTTGCAATTCATATGTGTGAGCTTTTAATTTTACCGCAGGTAAATTATGTGGACTTGGATTTGATTCAAAATTGGTATTGAATAAAGAATCCATGAGTGTCGACTTGCCAAGACCGGTTTCACCTTTGGTGCCATGTTACATATCATTTGACAACATCGCAATGGAAAATAGAAGAAAGAAAAATATTATCATTTGCAGCAACGGAATTTAATACGTGTCTCAAGTAATGTATTCATTATGTGGTAGTCAACGTATATGTGTAGTAGCAATGATGACGTATCGCTCAACGGTAATATGGTATGCAAAAAATGTCATTCGATGGAACATCATGCGAAGAGAAAAAATGCAAGAGTGCAGAACACTTTATGATCATGTTTTTTACAATTACTGATGGCGATCAAGACAATTTTAAATTGTTTTCCGACAATTCGTCTGCAATTCTTAGTACAATCTACAGTGTTTTAATGGGGCTAAATCCCATAGTTTACCGTACAAAAAAATAAGTAAGATGAGTTTGCATCTAGTACAAATGTAAAGACTATCAATTAATAAAATTTTCGGAATGAAAATGCATACAAACAAATCGAGAAGTACGAAAACTGTAGTTTTCAGTCTTGCATAATATCATTACACAAGTTGTTATTCCATTTAAAGCACTCTAATTACAATTTGAAGTAAACCTCGAAATAATTTCTTTCTGATGATTTCCCTCTAATAACTCATTCTAAAATTCTCATCGCACTCACTTTCTAACTTGGAATAGATCTAAACTATTAATCAACATCAATTGTCCATATAAGTCAGTCTCTTGTTCGACATTAATTATTAATTTTTATGAGAACGATTGTCATCTGTGATTTTTTTCTGTTGTGTGTCATTATTATATTAAAGTGTGACGAATGTAGGTTAGGTATGACTCACCAATGCAAAGAATGTTGAAGACAAATCCATTTTGCACGGATTTATTCACTAACTGATCAGGAAGACTATCAAAACCTACGTGTCCTGATAATTTTAAATTACGTATTAACGCATCCAACTGGAAAAACAAAAGAAAATTAATATAGTATGTACATATATGTGGCTGAGGTTATTTTTATCAACAAATCACTGACGGTCATTGACATTTCTCAATGCGGTACATTTTTAGCACCATATTCAGAGTAACTATGACACTATTGTATATGTAGCGGTGACAGGATGTAGACCAACGCCCTTTATAATGCATAAATACACATTTTTGACACGATCAATTGTACTGATAATAATCCAACTTTGTCAATGATATATAAACGAATAACTTAATGAATTAAATAATACCAAAAACTCTGATTTTTAATGATTATTTTGTAAATTAATGACTCACCTTCGCACGATCAACTTCAACGGCCGCCATTTTTACTGGAACTAGTAAACTCACTGGACTGCTGCATGTTCAAAAGAGTTGAGTTATGGCGCATGCGTGATGAGGATGTTTATTTGTGGTGTTTAATTGTGGGAGATTCTCATGGTGAACATAATTTGTAGTTGAAGATGATTGAAGATGAAATTTTGATGGGGCTGGGGAAAATGTTTTGGCAACATCGATAATAGAGGTTTTTCTTCCATATCAAAGTTCGACCCTTTGTCTATTCACACGCAAGGACTCGCGCGCGAAATTCGAAATAGGTGAAGGTTGGATGATTGGCTAGATGCAATTGAGGGATTTATTTGGGTGTGTTATATTTGTTCGATTGAGGGTAATAACTGAGGAGTTGATTATAAAATGCGTGCACCTATTGCTACATGTCGGTGTTGATTTTGTTGGAGTATTTCATTTAAGCGTTTTTTATTATTAGATTTACAATGCCCCTGAAAGTGTAAAATTAAAAAAAGAATCGTTTTCATAAAATAGTATCGATCATTGAGCTTCCGGAATATATCGATCGAACTCATGAAGGAAGTTGAAATATCGTCATCATTGCAATAATGGAGTAAATTTGAATAAGATTGCAAAAAAAATTTCTCCCGGTCGAGCGTCGTGAAAATCTAGAATTTCTTATTGGAAATTAATTGGTGTAAAGGTATCAAAATCTTTATTTTTTATTGATTGGGGAATGATAGTTATCGCACACTCCCATATTCTTCCGTTTAACATTCAAACAAATCTATTCACAGTATATTATCAATGAAAAAAAAATTTGGCATTTTTCTAACCTAAAATAACTAAAAAATACACCATTTCCAGAAGTTAATAAAAATTATTTACCCTACTGCGATAATATACCGTGTGAATCAATCATTTTATAATATGAATAAATGATAGCAAAAACGGAAGAAAAAAGTATCTCTAAACATTTACAATTTACAAATTGATGAATATCCATCCATAAAATATATATAAATTATCAGATGTTACACGAAGAAGAATAGAAAGGGGGGAAAAAATATCCAATATCGGTAAAATACATTGACGCTGATGCATTGATAAAGTCCACAGGTGATAAGGCCGTGACTCATAAAGTTGTGTGTATGAAGTGTTGTGCGTGTGTGGGCATTTGCATCGGTGTATGTTCAAATGATCTGGATAGTTCCAGCGACCTCCGTACAGGTACTGGAGGGCGTTCATTCTTGTCTGTAATATCCGTGTGGATTCACGTTGGAACTAGGGACTTTGAGTACGTTGTGCTGGTATACCCCTCATAACAGTGTCCACTTTCTAACATGGCAGATCAATTTGTGTTGTATTATCATGTGACGGAGAAATATTTAATACGTTAAAAAAACGGCAAGTGCGGTATTATCATTTGTTTTTCGTGCGTGTTTTGAAATATTGAATTGTACGTGATACGTGTTTGTCACGATGGCGGACATGAAAAGCCCACCGTTCAGTGATATTAAGAGACCGGAGGAAGTTGTGGCGATGGCCATGAACGACAGCCTCAAATTTGCCGTTTTGATAGGTCTAATCGAGGTTGGACAGGTGTCTAATCGCGAAGTCGTCAATACTGTTTTACATCTGGTGAGTTTACTTACTAATTTTTAATATTTTATTCATACAATTTTTCATAGTATTTATCAACATTTTGTATGTTACAATTTTGTTCCAATGTCATTATGGTTTTGAAGGAGTTGCAATTGCCCGCGTGTCCTTGGGTATATTTGCCGCATTCGATTTGACAGCGCAAACTGTCAAATTTATTTGAAGACGTAGTGATTGTGTGGAAAAATCATTGATGGATTAGGAAATGAAATGAATGATGAAACTAAAGAGGAATGAGTGAAACTATTGAATACGATATTTTGGTAGTGAAGAATTACAATCTGTTATTTTTGGCTTATGAACCTTGACGAAGGTTCTGAAGGAGTTGAGAAAAGATAGTTTGGAGGTGACAATCTGATGAATTGTGAAAAGAGAGAATTTATCCAATTGATGATTTGTTTTGTGGTGAAAGTGTAGGATGGATTTCTTGTCCCATTTTCTCCAGTGGTGATGTCTTTTTCCTCAATTCTTTCTTTGTTTATTACCTCTTCTGATGTATTACATTCAGCAATATGTCCAGTATAATTCATCACAGTCATATACAATCGACCATGTGCCGGTATATATGAACTTTTCACATCGTTGTCAATGTTGTGCATTGTCCCCCTCGTTGTGATCCTGTTTGGCGACTCACCACGCCTCATTCTATGTCCCCAAGGCCTTTCCAGGCACATACTTTTTGGTCTCACTAACTTTTTCGCCCCTTTTCTTTACGTATTTCACTATTTTTTTTTTTTTTTACGAATACACATTCTCCTACCTTATTCTTGCGTGACTTCCGCCCACTTCCTCATTTCATTTTTTCCTTTTTCCTGTTATCTCCATCACTGTCACACTCGCTGTGCTCGTCATATTTTTTGTCCCCGTCACATTTTATCTATATTTTTTTTTGTCTTCATTTTCCCTCTAACTTTTGCACCCTCCCGCTTGTGCCACAACACGCGGTGACTATTTCCACGCGTTATTTTTTTGTCCCCCATTTTCACACTGATGCTTTTACATATCACTACTGCGTTTTTATCATTTTTCTTCTTAACATATATTAAATTGAATTCCATGGTTGCTTAAACTCACGCCTTTACAATCACCATCGCCCATTTTATTTTCTCAATAATCAGATAATATCATTTAGTCATATGCATCTTTCATTTATTCGAATCAATATTTCTTTGATCAATAAAAAAATGGAGGGCTCATTCAATAATCACAATTTCAATATTCAATGTTCCCCCATAATTATCAAGGAAAAAAAAACATGCGAAAGTATGCACAGTATTAATTAGAAAATGTAATGATTGAAAACAATTCAGCCATTTTTTGTCGTCCACATAAATGAAATGTCCAGAAAGAAAATACAGTCATACCTCTTATATGCTTTCAAATGGAATTCCGAATAAATTTACCGTGGTGAATATCGGAATTGAAAGGCATTTAATTTCACGATTTCCCGAATTCTTGGGATGCAGTATTATAATTGGTTATCATCTCTTTCCCTGTCACTCTATTTTCACTCGACTATTCCGTTCATTTTCGTTTCACCCAGATATTCAGACGTTATCAACTAAGCATGATTTATCAGTTTTTCTCGAGCATTTATTCTTATTTTTCACTGCATAGGATTTTCCGTTTATTCAATGAATACGAGGAGCAATGAATAAATGAAATAAAGTGATCCAACCTTTTATTTTCACTCCCAGTGAAATTACGTTGTGGACCAAGTATTGTTCTTCATATATTTATATATAAGAAAAGTATCAACGGGATTACATCTGCAATCGCAGTCGTGCCCGCAGAATCCTGATGACAACACGATATGTTTTGTATGGGTACGGTCACATGTCGTGTAGTCTATCCAAAGCAACTTTGTCGTTGGTATATGTACACATAGACAAATTCCCGCTCTCCCGTCTGACGACCTGAGCGAATCGAAGTATCCAATATATACATTACACACACACACATGGAAAATGACGTCGATATTATTTTTTTTGTGTTTTACTATCTTACATCCATTTGTATATACAAGAAGGAAAAGATACATTGTTCAAAATTCACAGCACGTGAAGTCGCTTAATCTCGCAGTTTCGCTTCCGCTTCTCTCGCTGTTCTCTTCCACTTCATCTATCTGCCGATTTTATTTTACCTTTTTCTTCTCTCGGTTTTTCTCAATTTCAATTCGTCATTTGCTTCTATTTTCATCAGGGATTTTTCTTCATCCACTATATCTTCAAGTTTTTATTCTTTTGTATTTTTTATTGTTAGATAATCTTCAGTAATTTCATCACCTCTTCTCTATTTTTAATGTGATATGCTTGGAATGAACCAATCTCGAGTATATATCGGTGTATATTGGACAATTGTAAATTTATCATCGACCCTGATATTCAACGAAGCATTATCGGGTATCGTATTTTGCATAATTTGTCTATTCATCGACCTCGTGATATAGACAAAGAGGTGGATAGTTATGTAGCATATGGAAAAGTGAGTGAACGAATAGGGCCTGGAGATATTGGCAATCTAGATGGGGAGGAGTATCGATAGGACTTTACTTTCACGTGATACATATAACCCCATAATAGTGGAACGTGCCAGAGGGTGATGATGGTGATGTTTGTAGTAACGCAATTTTTCATCGTAGAACTTTTAGCTTGTTTTCCACACAAAGTGTGTTGCATTTAACTTAAACTTGTCATCGTCAACGACAACAAAACATGACAAAAAAAAAGGTGAACGAAGATTGATGTTGTTACAAAACACTCGAGAAAATGTATGTCTCGATCAAGATACTTCTCTTTTTCACGCCCTGAACAGAATGGATAATCATTTCATATTTTGAGAGCGGAATTCTAGACCTGGGTTGAGGTTGGAATATGTAAAATAAAAAGGATGGAATAAAAAAATTGAAAAAGAAATTGGTAATTATAGATGGCAAATTTATGTTGGAATATTCATGCAGGACACACGCATCCCCCCTTTGTAATTAAAAAATGTGACATTTTGTTTGAACTTGAAATTATTTCTGAGTCCGAACGAACTTCTTCAATTTCAATGTCACAAAATTGTGATTTTTGTTTATGACTTTTTGATGATCATTCAATTATTTGTCGGAATATTACTTATCATTATGTTATTAATGACAATTTATCTATATGAAAAACTTATCTGAAATGTTGATTACCTGATAAAGTCCGTTGGATATATATCGATTTATTCAACGTGACCAGTCTTATAAAAATCGTAGTGAGAACACACATTCTCGCATGCATGCGCTGTCATCTTCATCGGTATGGGCTTGAATCCTTTTTTTTTCCACTGAAGCAACCACTTTGATCACGGCAATCCCGTGCTTTATGAACATTATAATGTAAGTATATTATCGTCTCGTTGGCATAAATGCGATGAAAAAATTTTTACACGCTGAGAAATTAGTGATCAGTGTACTCGTCGATTTTTTTAGTGCCGCTAACTGAATATCACTTTAAAGGCAACGAATAATTCTGGGGAATGGAAAATTCGATGAGCCGAGCGTAGTGAAAAAATTTATTACAGTGCATGTGAATAATTTTATATGCATCCAGTACAAATTACATTTAGTAAATTTTATTTGCCATAGAAAAATATTTATTGACTAATAAATTATCAATCGAGACTATTAGAATTTAGTACTTTGCGTGACTTCTGCTCTTTACTGATAATCAAAATGAAATTTCACCAATCGTAATAAAGGTACCAGATCTCCCTCAATGGAAACTACTTATATATATCACAGATTACTTCAAACAATTTATTTTCTGTTGTTCATGCGTGAAGCATACACGTGAAGTTTGTTTTTCTCAATATTACATACATAATGAAGCTACTGTGAGTAATACACAATTGTTCCGTTATCAGACAATCAATTGAGAAATCGATAGATCAAGCGTCAACTTTGAATAGAACGCGAGCTCCGATGCGATAACTACTCAACGATTGCGTAATGGAAACGACATTCGGCCCATCGAGCCGCAAACTATACATCTATATGCGTGCATGTATGCATAAATTCTTACAAAAACATTATAATAAAATTTATCTGTAGCCCTTTCGGAAGCGTGAATAGTCGATCAAAAATCACTTTTCAAAATCTCAACGAAAAATCAAACATTTTTATTTAGCCTAACACTGTTATCTATTTTATTATCTATTTAGACTGTAGTATTTGAATAAATCCGATAGAAACAGTGGAGGCTATCTTCATATCATAGGAATATATTTTTTTTTCTTTATTCCGAATCAATACGAAGTTATAGAATTATCTCCATTTCATTTACTTTATGTTCGATTATTATCAAAGCTATATACTATTAATTCTTTTCAAGTCATGTCCCACATAACGATGTGTCCAAGTCATGATGAACATATGCGGAAATATATAGAAGACTTCAGATTTTTGTAGGGAAAAAAAATCGTGAAATTATATTTTGCTATCCAAATGGAAATATCCCTTTAATGTACATAATTGTTAAGCGAAACGAGGTAGTTCGGTGTTGCATACATGATTGAACAGTATATGAATATAGACAACATATGTATACATATATAAGTATGAATATTCTCTAGAGCGAAAGCTATTATATTACGTTCCACTTTCAACTTACGAATGCTATGTATAGTGTACACATTGCTGCATATTATATGATTACATGATAAATGGCAATAATTTTGGTTCTACATGTGGAATTGTAAAAAACTTATATACACAGTTGTGTCGCAGTCGTTAGTAGGTGTAGAATGAAAAAATGATTTTTTTTTCCAAACTTTTACATACCACAAATCTGTCATGTCATTGAATTTCTTCTTTTTTTTTTCTTTTATGTCAAATGCGTGTGTTCATGTGAACATGAATAATATTTCTGGCATGTATTTTGCATTTAACCTATTTTTTTCTTTATCTGTTTAATGTATTGGAAATATTCCGATTTTCGTTTATGTTATGTGCGTTCTAATAGATATATTTTCATACAAAAGGGTAATGATAAAACAAATGGATGATGATATCATTCTCAGTTGAATATATAGGAAGAAAAAGAAAAAAAATTGGTTGAATACATATAACATTTTCCTGACAAACTCTCGTGTTTTGTCAATGAAATTGTTCTCTTGTTCACTGAGTAAAGAGTAAAATTTGAATTATGGCATGTCGATCAATATGTGGAAATTCATATGGGGATTTTGCGAAATAAAAAGTATATTCGGTATCGTTATTGTTGTATGATATAAAACTGCACATACGGTTGGAGAATGACTGTCCATGTATGTTTCAGAGTTCAATTCACCCTGGTAAACCCTTTAACTACCAGAGTTTTTTTGTTCTCCCCAAGGACTCGTTCAATTTTATTCCAAAATTTTCTATTTCATTTGCGTTTTTTCCACATTTTTTCATGTTCTATCTTTCGTAATGCATCGCGCTGATTTTTCTTTTTCTCTCTTCGTTCTCTTTATTCATTTTGGTTTTTTTTTGGTTTTTTTCATTTCCCTTTTTCTCCCTCCACAGTCATACCGTCTATATTTCTGTTGCTCTCTCCACTTTCCAGTTATTTTTTTATTTCTTGCAACAGGATTACAGGAAGGATTTTAGCGGATTTTATTGTACTTTCTTTGTTCGGATAGGTGTGCTGGTAGATAAACATCCGCTTTCATCCTTCCATATATGAATATTCGTGAGCGCGCATTTATGTGCGTGTGTGTGTGTGTGTTTATCTATTTATGTTTGTGAACATACATGTTGTACATATATGCTCATCAAAAACGACTAACAATGCTTGTTACAATTTTACACATTTTCTTTATCGGTTGTCAAATAAAAATTTCATGCATTTCTCTAATGCAATGTTTCATTTAACTTTTTCGTTTTTTTTTTTTTTTGCTAATAGTTTGCTTCTCACAACAAGGCAATACACAATAATGAATTTTAATTCCTGGCTTTCTGACGATGATTAAGTGAAGTGATTTTTCATTGCTTGTATCTGAATAATATCTCGGATGATTTTTCTCATGGGCAACCTTTTTTAATTTTTTCTTTTACATCTCCATATTCATTTCTATTCTAAGTATTTGTTCAAAGTGGCCCTTAATGCATCCAACATTACGTGATGAAGGGACATAAACTCACGTTTTGTTCTCTAATGTGCACACATATAAATAAAATATAAAAAATAATAATACAGCAATTAGTTTCTCAACTTGACCTTGATTGTTCTGCCTCTGTAATTTAACATTATTCTTTTTTCTTTGAGTATATTATCGCTACTGTATGTTGAGGTTGTCAGCCATGTAATTTTAAATTATAGTGAACAATAATGGAATTATTTCACCTTTAAATATTTTTTCCGTTTTCGTCTTTTGTTTCTTTTTTTTTCTCTTTTATCGTCATTAATATGCACTTTTTGGTATTCGGATGAAACAGTGATCAGATGCATGTTTTGTGTGCGCATATTGTCGTTCCATAAATATTCCACTGGTTTCATGCAAAATAGTATTGAACGAATATGCGGGGTGGAAAATATTTTTGAAATCTAGGAAAACAGAACATGAACTTCATTCGCTACAATATGGACAGGCTGTAGAAGTTAAACGAACCACGAATATCATAATTGGATTATTTTTCAGTATTTTTACTAGTTGATTCGAATTGTTTTTGCGCATAAATAGATAAACACATACACAAACCCAGAAATATAATTGAACATTTTAATGGAGGCATCAAAATGCACTGTGCCAAATCCAGTATTTTGGGATGCCAATGACATATCGGTGATCATTGAACGACCAATTCAAATCTATTCGGAACTAACATAAATATGTCATCGCGGTCTTCGTAATTCACATGGGTCTATATTGCATGAAATTACTGCTGATATAGAATTACGCGGTAAAGAATAAAAAACATTTCTTTTTACCAAATTGCGAAACATGATAATCACGTTCAATCGTTCGTGATATCGATGGTAGGGTATTTTAGAAATCATCTCTCTCTGCATTCCAATTAAGCTAATTTTCTCTTCATACTGCAACATTGATGTCAATTAGTTCATCGTCACTAATTAATTTCAATGTCAATTAAGTGCTTTGTTTTAATCCATCTTCTATTTCAATCTTTTGGTCCGAATCGTTACAATATAATTAAATACATTGGATCAATTTTGTTACTATTCTGATTCAATTTCTTTATTTGTTTCTGCGTCTCTCCATAAACGCTTCCACATATGCAGCGTTATAGTCGTGCTTTTATTGCACTCTATGAATATCATTTTGTAGGATTGCAAAATATTGTGGCCAAGATAGTAAATTTTATTTTATTTCACTCGATCGGAAGATGAAACAATAATGAGTGTGATTGTCGCAGACATTTGGTAATTTTCAAGGAAGCAGAGTTGCAATTAAAGTTACTCGAGAACGTAAAATAGAGAAACAGTGAGAAAGTTGTTCCGAGGTAATCGAATGAGGAAAATAATTCATATTTATTTTCATTGATCGGATGATTATTCATCCTCATCTAACAGTTTGAATAATTGACAAAAATCTATGAAATTTTTCATAGATTTTGATCATTGAGTCCACACCCATTTTTTTTTTTTTTTTTGATTGAGGACTGACGACAGGTCTTAACACTGCGAAAAATTTGTAACGTTGTGAGGTTATAACGTAAGGTTTTACTGTATTCAGTTTCATTTAAAAACGCGACTGCGAGGAACATATGTATTTCTGTGGCTCAAACAATTCCTGTCCTACTTTTTTTTTCACGCAATCATATTTATGCAAATATTTTGTTGCATTTATGTATACACACATTCAAATAAACAAATCAACACAGAACGTATTTGAATAGTAAAAAAAATAAGTGTATACGAGAGCTTGTTTTCCTATATTTTTTTGTGATTATCGTGAAGATAAATTTTACACACATGAGGAAATTTTTCGAACAATACACAAATCTGTATGATCATTTAGCATACGTAGTTTCATTGTTTCAGTTTACAACGTCGTGATGATAATCATCCCGTTACATTAGACATATTTTAATGTCATTAACGAGAAATTTCATTGCATGCCATTATTCTCTCAATTATTAACCTCGTCAACCTGAAGTTGAGTTAGTAATTCCACAGATTTGTCAAGTGTTAATTACAGAGAGATACACACAGATTTGTTGAATAGGCATCAACTCATTTGATTCGACCAATTAACAATTATTTGGTACATTTGCAAGTTTATTTTTCACAATCTAAGCTATTTATCTCATCCAGATATATGAATGGGCGATATTTATGTTCATTTGTGTTCGGATATACAAATATATATGCAAAATGTATGCATAAGCATTCATCCACCCGCGGTACGATTATCTATAGATACATAGTGTACATGTTTATGTAAATATATGTGTACGTCTATGTGTTGTCGGTCAAAGTGAATAGATGTGTACACGGGAGGTTACTAGGCACGTTTCAACTGATATGTTTGCATTCGTCACCCGACGTGGTCTCTGTTCGTTCTGACCTCACGCCGATGTCATTCATGATTGATCGTGTCTGCCATTCCAGTTATTTACACGCGATCGTCCGCTGTGTATTTTCATTCACGATATTATATATTTCTATTTTATATTTCTATGTGATAGGAAATATTATTTTTGAAAGATTAAACATATTGCTAATGACAATAGAGAATTGAATCTGTTATTCTGAGAAATAAAAAAAAATCTGTAAAATGTATTTGCATCACTTTAAATCTGATAATGGTCGGATATATTCTATTGCACAATTTCATTCGGAGAAAAATCAATGTTAGTGGTGCTACTAATGATTCCACCGTTCTAGGGTGATGATGTGGGATAAAAACTACCGTTTCAATCGGTAAAAAGAAAAAAGGAATTACTAATATAGTGGGAGGAATGTATTATTTTTTGTTTTATTGTGATTTTTTTTTCTTTTGAATTCGTTGAAGCGGAATAGATTATTCGACTTTATATTTTACGAATTTAAAAAATCATTTTTTTTCCTATTATCGTTGAGGCGTGAATTTTCTCGTCATATTTTTATTTCATCCGTTTTTTCTTCCTTTCGTTTTATCGATATTCATGCATAGATATACAGATGGAGTTTTTTATGTTCTCAAACGGAAATGAGTTTTCACGTGGTCAGGAGCTTTTTTTCTTTTTCATTCGATGTTGGAAAAAGTCAGACAGATACAAGCAAGCTTCCGATATTATTGGTCAGACTTTTTATTGAATACGACGGTCCTATTTACAGGAGACCGTTCAATATTTATTTTTGTATAATTGTGATATTTTTTGAAGTGACAAAATTCCTGACGTAATTCTACAGCTACCAAGTAACGAATCATATACATACGATGATGCTTATGATATAAATTAAAAAGAATATCAGCGACTTATAATTTATGTGTCACATTAAAAATTAGATTAGACATGACACGATACAAATATTCATAGATATGCATATAATGCCGGAAATATCAAATTACTGGTGAGACAGAATTATCTTGCTGAACAAACACTCGTTATAACACAGAGTTGGCAGCGTTAATTGCTATAATCTTGCATAAAATCGCACATGTGTGCGTGCGAAGCCTCGGCCTGCATACGATTATATATCTATTTATTCAACCTATAAACGTTCCCGCGTACCAGGAAAATCAATGAATTAAAACTGGAGATAACCACAAGTGAAATTTTCAACCGATTTATAATATTATGTTGTCACTAAAAAATTTCGTGGCCAAGTGATCATTCGCAAATTAATGTTCATCAAAGCATGGAATTGAACGTTCACATAAAATACTAAATAAAGAAATATGCAATTCGCTTCTTCTCCGTTTCTCGGTTTTCACATGAATTCAAAAATGAAAGTAGTCCCAATGAGAACCAGCTCTGATCTATATTATCTGTAACATCAATTCGCGACAAGAATGTCACGACAATAATTGAACACGTACTCGCAACCATGAAATAATCTTGAAATATGAAACAAAGAATTTTCTCATATCGGTTTGCCATGTTTTATCATCGATTTATGCATTTTTGTTCTTCTCATATCTTTCGATATTCTTCGGTTCACTTCATTTCATAATAGAAGAGTAAAACTTCAATCAGATATTCCGTATATGACTTGGTCATGCTTGAGCTAACCATAATGATGAATTTTAATCACATTTTGAGCGTGAGAATCCCGCAATCAAAACAATATACATAATCAATGACAAGTATTGATATATATATTGATATAATATTATCCGTGTTGTGTACTCCTGAAAATGAACGAATATAACTTGGAAACATCAGCATATGAATCATATTTCCAATAATATATCAAAAGTATATACATGTACTTGCTCACTTGGGTTACAGTAAATCCTTGCGTTCGCGTTGTGCGGATAAGAGGGAAGTTATAAAGCTACGCAGAGGTCTGCAAGATTTAAATACCAGTTAAGCTCACGTTCTTGCTGTCGACACTGCAATAAAGGAATCGAGTAAGGGATAGTGAGTGTGAGAGTGAGCGAGAGAAGAGGAAGTAAGAGAAGTCGAGGGTCGCTTAGGGTGAATTGCGCGCACCAAGAGTGCTCCTTCAGGAGCGCTCTCTCTTCCATCGAGTAATATAATACACGTGGGATCCTCCTCTGTTTAGACTTTCTGGAATGCTATTTCCCTCTGCATTTTTTTTGCAAGCCAAAAAAACCTTTTTTGTTTTATAAAATGCAAAAAGAAGAAGAGAAAAAAATAGCTGTAGAGTTATTCGTTTTTGAAATAGGAAATGAAAGATGGTGATTTGTTCAAAATTTTCGTCTTTTTTCATGTTTCATTGCGAAATTGGATGCAATGAGTGGCATAGATATAACTACTCGATGTATTGAGGGGTTGTGAGGGGTTATAGGAGACTATCAACACCCATGTGGGGACGATGAGTCGATATTGGTGAACGTGGCAAGCGGTTGGTTTCGATAAGTGCCTTTGGTTTGCCATTCAACTTTTCACCAATGCTGCTCACGATTGTTGCAATTTCTCTTATTTGGAAACCAACTGTTCTTCTGAAATCGTGTCCCACCCTACACTTCCTTCCTATCTGAACAGTCTTCCAAACAACGCTTCTGTATTTGCCATGAGTTCCCCGCTTGGCTTTATTGGAAACTACGGAAGCCCATAGATTTGGGGGGAAAATTGTTTGTTACTTTATTAACGGAGAATTCTCCCTTGCTCCTATGGTAACATCTTGGTGGATCATACTGGACTCCCTGGATGTTCTTTATCGCATTCATATTATTAAAATCGATGAGAGACTTGTCGCATGATGCCGAAGATATAAAATTGAGGGAAATCACTGACTTATACATAATGATATTCAATAGTTACTTTGTAATGATGGAGATTGTCACCATTTGATCAAAATCATAATAAAATTTGAAGAAAATTTATTTCTGAACTGTGGAAGAATAACAATTTCTTCTGTTTCTTTACCAGATAAAAGTTACTAACACATCAAGTGGATTCTAACTGCACTTTGCCATACTGTTCACGTTTTTTTTTCCTCTTCCAACAATTTGAAAAGTTTGTGTGACCGAAAACTTGTCTACCAATAACCATAACAATGAAGTGCTGGCCGCACATGCATTTGGCAACATTCACTACTTATTCTGGTACTTGGAAGTGACGGTTTAGGTGTTTTTGCTCTAAAGAAAACTCAGTACCAGAAACCATTCACTTTCTTTTGGCATTATCATGGTATTTCATACTTTAACACATTATTAGAAAGTTATATTTCACTGCGTTTTTTTTTCGTAGAATCGCCGTTTGGGATAATTCATTTACATATCAGGGAAAACCAATTGTGGAAAGTGAGATTGATATCATGCGTAAAAATCTATGGAAAATTTGTCGAAGAGTTGAATTTGTTCATCGATAGTTCTTAACCAAGATGAAGTTGTCTCTTGTTCTGTTGATTTTGAGTGAGCGTCTTCATTTAAGTTTGAACAGTTGCTAAAACCTGTACAGAAGTACTAATTTATTGGTAGCTGTACTTCGCGTACATATATATAGATATATACATTGGTGTAAGTGGTAATGCAATTAAAAAAACAATTAATTCGTGTCTGTTTCCTTCAGTTTTATTACAGTTTCATTCACTTGTTAAAATGAAAAGTAAATATAGATATATTTTCTGTGCAATTTACACAAGTTTCTGCTCAAACTTAGTGGGATATGAAGAAAGTAGCTTACTCAAGCGGATTTTGAACTATTCGACAGTGGAAGCTAAGCGTCTTTGCCGCATCGCGTTTTTTTTTCTCTTTTTTTTTTATTGGTCCTTTCTTTTCTCAGTCTTTCTCATCTTTTTTTCTGGGTTTCTTCGCTGAGCTCAGTGAAGAGATTTCGTCTCATTCTCGTAAATTGAATTCTCCATCTATACACGGTTGCTAACTAGTCATTGTGATCTCATGCATAAATTTGCGAGAGTGAAAAATTGGGGAAGATGAAGAACACGATGGTGTATTCGATCAAACTTATCTGTATTTCTATGATATATATCTTTATATCTAAAAATTACCTAATGTTTTCTGTTAAATCATTGAGATTAAATTTTTTGACATGCATTGAGTGTCCATTGATTTTCCAATCTGGAAGAAAAAGGAGACACGAATCATTTGAAAAGTACAAATTAAGGCTGCCCATGGAACTCTTTTCACATTGAATACACAAAGTAATTATACCCTCATATTCACTTTTCTAGTTCCTCACATTCTAACGTAATTCTGTTTGTCTACAATTGGTAAAATCATAGTAATCAATAAATCACATGTTTAAATCCAGTTCCGCTCGAAATTGTCACGCCAGCTTACCATAAATTCGCTTCGAGTTCATTTTATTCGTTGAAGTTCAACTCACAGTTTTTTATGTATGTACGATCAATAATCCGCTCTCAAACTTGAAAGCATATGTCACACAATGCTGTTTGAATGATATACGGATCACTTTGAAGGGATCATTATTCCATGTGTGATATTTGCAAAATTGAATTTAGTTGTAGCATAAAATCAAAATCACAGTAGCAGTGATTGTATATTGTGACCTCAAATAACTGAACATAGTCTGAACCATGAACTGCAAATGTTTGTCACCGATACTCGACATATTGACAGCCTATACCACCACCAAATTATATTTTCGCAATACTTCTATGTACCTATATCGTTTTATACATACTTGTTTTATACACTATTCATCAATCAATATGCGTCAAAAGCATTCCAACATGGACATAAAAATGTAGGATAATCTGCGGAATATTTCCATTTGGTTTCGGTCGTTCGGTGTTTCTCCTGCATTCCTGCTGTATTCTATTGAAAAAAATAGCTAAAGAATGCTTCTCTTTGTCCTGACGTGCAACCAATTCTTGTAGTGTTAATAGACCCAAATGATAGTGTCATCGCAGTATATTCTCATTCAACTTTTATACCTGGATTATTATTCTATCATGAATATAAAGATGGGCCCAAATTTATTTGATTTGGAATGTAGATTATAAAAGAATATTAGAAGTTGTTTAGACATTCCGATATTAAATCACGAGAATTTTCGAGTCATAGAGAAGCATGTGGATTTTTTTCGAGGGCTTTTCACTGATTCAATGTTGCTGAATAGCCAATATTTCAAGTAGAATATAAAAAAAAGTACTCAGAATAAATTGTCAATTGTATTCTAGTCAAGATTGATTTTTTTCATGTCTCAGGGTTTTCATATCGTAAAATTGTAATACTGGCACTACATATATGTCAAAATTCTCATGAGGACACGAGATCTTTTTTTTACATGAGGTACGACATCGAATCAATAACATATACATGTATTTTTATTCAATTCAATCAACGGGACTAAATTTTGAGGCAAAAGAATGATTAAGAAATAATGGCAAACAATTGGTATTATTGAAGAATTGCTTTTTTTTTCGCAAAAGTGACTTTATTTGATAAACGACTATGTCATCTTCTATAAAAGCATCCCTCGAGTATTAAAGTGGTAGCGCAAGGTGTATGTTCGTTCGATGCTTTAAACTCCATCTCATTCTTCCTCTTCTTTCGTAACTCTTTCTCCTTATCTCCTTCGCTCTATGCATCCAGTCTTGAAAGCATGAAAGGTAAAAAGCGATGGAATATATACACACAGATGCATCTTGTATACTTTTGTTGAGGTGTCGCATCACACATAGACCATTCATTCTTTCGTCTTTTTCACCGACATTGTCTCCTCACTCTTTTTTCAGGATCGAGGGTGTGTCATCTATACAGTATTTTATCGATTGGCTTATATTTGTTATACGATTTCCCTTTTGTCGTTTCATCTGTTATGGAGAAAATTCGAACGCTTTATGCGGTGTTATTGCATTTACTTAAATCTCGTTTGGAACGATCCAATGTGTAAGAAATGACTGGATGAAGTTTATCAATTTGTAATTGGATTGAAAGTCAGTTCATTACTTTTATTACTGTTTTTTCTTTTGTATGAATGCCTTGAAGGCTCTTATAAAATACGCTGAAAAGTTTGAACGGGAGTTAGTTCAGAAATTTTGCATTTAAGTATACTACATAAATATATAGATAAATATAAGGGTAGGTATAGTTACATTGAATAATTATATAGGGTCGGTCCTTACTGATGAAAGATAATCGGTTTACGTCGCCTCTTATCTTTCGCTGCTGTTTCTTGTGGCTCCTCCATTTCATCCCTTGTTATATTTCATATTTCATCCTGTGGCACTTGTGTACACATACAATTTGAAGACTTTTGTGGGCTTATACTATGATTGGTTCAGTTATTGTTATTAATGTCAGAAATAGTAGAGCAAGAAAAATTCCTTACCATTAATAATCGCGAATAACATCGCATGAATGAAATATTTATAACTCGGTAAAAGTTGATAGGAAATTGTGGAATTCAAATGAAATGAATAGGATTGTTTTGTAGTGAATGACATCAACGAACGAAACTTTACTGGAAGAATTTTTTGAATCCATAATTTTTCTCTGATTCAATTCAAAATTCGTCCAAGAGAATATTTGAAGTTGAAGGAAGTTGAAATTGTGTTCATAATGAGTGACGTAATCAGAATTGTTTTTTTGCTTTAAGAGTTGTCAGAAGTCCAGACCGTTCTTCTACTTCAATGAAGACATTTTTATTGGCGAAAAAATAATAATTCATTCAATTTCATAAAGTTTGTAGAAAAGTTCGTCGTAGTTTGAAAGTACGTCATCAAAAATTTCGATTTGATTTTAGCAGAGTCAATTAATTTCACTTGGGCGGATTTCTTTTGGCAATGATGGAGATGTACTCTTGGAGATGTATCAAAGTGTTCGATTTTTATCCTCATGATTCCCTTCTTTCTTTATTGCTTCTTCTATATATGAGATGGTATTGAAGTATATGTGAAGATGATCGAAGCGGATGTGTAACCCTCCAAACGATTGGTCTTTTTGACTGTGGGTGAAAAATTTCAATTTCACATGAAGATCTGGCTTACTGCATTATCAATATAGAGATTCTTCTGGGAGGTTCACCGTATACATATGTATGTTCGAATGAAATTGTGAATTGCCTTAGGGACCGCATGTGCGGAGCATACTACATGAAATGTTATTGATTTTCCTGCCTTTTTCCTTCTTGTTCCATTTTCATTTTGCAATCGATTATTGGCGGGTTTTGAAATTTCATTTTGCAAATTGAATTTCCCCTGGCAGATTTTTCTAGGCGACAAAATATATTTTTTTTTTCTTCACTTGCTGCGCTCTTACGGATTTTCAATCATAGGGGTGGTTATGGAGAATATATTTATTGGATTTTTCATGTTTGAATAAACCTATGAACAGATATACATTTTTTTTCTAAGGAAGAGCCAAGTACCATAAGTGAAAAAAAACATCGTCTTTCACCCCGTCTTTATGATATCGTACTTAGTTCAGAATTTTGTAAGAAAAAAAAATTGTATTTGACTTTCAAATATTACCTAAGATATATTTACTTTAAGTAAAAGCTGGCACTCTTGAGGTTGTTCGTAACTTTGATCATGTTTCTCTTGAAATTGCTTTTTTCTATTTGTGCACAGCATAATTTTGAAAATATATGATGAATCAAGCCTTCGCAAACGAATATCTCTTTCATTTATTTCCTGTTTTAAAGTATGAATTTATAACTTCGAAGCGGCCAGAAATTTCCGATAATTCCCTCAAATATCAGGAAGATGAATGTTCTTGCATACACCTGAATCGGAACCTATCTACAGCCATAGTTTTAATTGTTTCCCTCATCTAGGTCCTAGTAGACTTATGTTCATCAATCTTACCATAATCTTTTTGCACCCTTCAAACAATGATCATAAATCTAGCGTAAACGTTCTAGAAATAGACACCAACTGAGATGATGGCTATTTCAACTTTGCTACTGACGGATATCCGAAGTGGATTTATATTGAAACAAGATACAATTTTCTATTTTGTGAAAGTGTATTCCATTTTGCTTCTATGCCTGCTATCCCGTGTAATATTTAGTCTTTCTCTACGGTATTTCTACCGTTCCCTTAGTCCCTTTTGGTAATGCCCGCAGGCATATGACGCTCGTATACGCGCATTGATGTATATACATGAATTCATGTATACTGTGTATGGATCTACCTTTCCAGCCCCCATGAGCAAACAAAACACTGCATATGTTTCTCTGCCAATTCTCATCTCGCTTACTCAATCTCTCGCTTGTGATTTTGCAAAACGTACAGAATTTCCCATGAGTGTATGTGTGCATTTTGGTTTGTATGTGTTTGCAAGTATTTTTGAATATGTTGTAGCTGTCTCAGGTTGAATATCAACATTTGAGTACAATCGTTATTCGACACACATGTACTTCACTGTACTCTTTTATGTCGACTTTATTGGAAAAAAGCTCCAATAATGTTGGAAAAATATGACATGATATCAAATATAGCTTTGAGAGAGTGAGGAATTGTCTCGGAAACTTAAGAAGTTCAATGAAATATGTGGAAAGCCATCCGGAGTTCTGCCAATAAATATCTGGTTTCCGGGTCACAAATCCAATCTTTCATGGCTGATAAAATGTAGGTAATTGAAAAGTATCTCATACAATTTTCCACAATTGTTCACAATAAATACTGGTGTGACATGTGTGGCAAGTTGTTATGTCATATAAGTTGTGCTATAAATGAGATCTTATAAACGTTTGGATTACAAAAAAAGTATATTAATCAAGAGATTTTCACAACATTTCTGACATTGCGGGTTTTCTGATACAACATTGCAGTCGGTCTTTGTGTGTAAACGTTTCTCATAATGCGAAGATATCCAATCTCCATTAAAGGAAAGCTCTTTAGAGTTCGCTTTTATTCACATTAACGGAATGAAAAGTGGTTGTCTATGTCATCGGATG
Organism: Meteorus colon; assembly: GCA_030523085.1. Taxonomy (NCBI): domain Eukaryota; kingdom Metazoa; phylum Arthropoda; class Insecta; order Hymenoptera; family Braconidae; genus Meteorus; species Meteorus colon. The sequence continues at coordinate 174,828 of JAPYZH010000100.1, forward strand.
CTCTACACATATCCAAAGTTTACTATTGCAACGGCGTTTCTAACTACAGGTTAAGAGAGTTGCAAAGACATTGAAATCTAATTTGAGTTGGACGGAAACACTGCAGCTATAGTTTTTACATATTCTAAAGAGGAGATCCCTACCGGTGAAAATGAATTTAGATATGAGTAGAACGCGAGTTCTGACACAAGACGCAAACTTCTTCCAACAACGTATAGTAGTGTTGCAATACCTTTACTCGATTTTTTTGTGATGAAAAAGGAATATCGTGCAGTGCTGAATATTATAAGATCTGACTTTTCCCATCTCATAAATTTCCAAGCTTATGCATTTTAATTATTAATAATTAGAGGTGATATAACGGAGAATGGATTATCTTTATTTTCTGAATCACGTCCCCATATGCTCTCTTAGAGAAAACTTTGTTTCCTTGACATAGTAGAAAGTTTTGTGATTAGACTAACACTATGGTTCTGTTAATATATTAAACCCAATATTATTATTGGAATTAAAACGACTCAAATTGCCTTTTCATTCTACTTGAGAACTGGGCAATGTTCGAGACGTAGGATAGAAACATTTCGATACGTTTAGGTTTTGCAGTGTTTGAGAAGTTTCACAGGAAATGGCGATTGGAATTGCACATAATGAGAGAGCTTTGAGCTTCAATATAACTGATGTGCGTAAATCCTCTTTCCGTCACTAACGCATGGTGACGATACGAATTATCTATTGGAGCAAAGTTTCTCGTATATGGTAACCGAGCAACTCCAAAGTAATTGTGTTGAGCATCCCTTGAACTCGTACATCTGCGCATTGTTACCAAACACATATATTCACATCCGCACACAAGCATGGAACAAGAGAGAAATAGTGGGATAGTCGAGTTGCAATTTATAGCTCATGACGAAAGCTCCTAAATACCATAGAAAAGCCTCGTAAAAGCTTCGTGGCAAATTCGAAGAATTATTATACCCCAACCAAGAACGTTTTAAGTTCGATTGATACATGTGTTAGAGAGAGCACCATGTAGAATTACGAGAAATCTGTAATTAATTTTAATTTCTGTTACGGTCAACTTGCAGCCTGATTTATTTTATCTGCCGATATTGTTATCAGTGGGCACTGTGGCCACGCATTCGCATTCTCTCCTCTGCGAATTTCCACTCGGTTGGGAATACGATATTCCAAATAATAAAACCATGAACAGACGACAACTGTACGTAGAAATGTATTTTATAGTGGAATGATAAAAGCTACATAGATTAATCGATTGAGTTTCATCAAATTTGCGAATATAACAGGGACGAATCTTTCTCGTTTAGAAAATCATTTCAAGAAGGAATATATACATATAAGATGATAATTTCATCACATAATTTGATACTTTTAAGTGAAGCAAATTCTTTATCAGGTTTTATGAAATTTCGCATGCCCCGATGAGGGACTTAATTGCCATTGAAGTACCGCAACAACTTCTTGAAGTCAAATTTCAGAATATATCAGGATGTTCTAAATTGTTCAGTATGGTATACATGTACAATGTAGACATTGCAGTTTCAATTTGCGTCATACATCAAGAAGCTCTTGGAGAACGCGGGATATGATATATATATATATATATAATGCCCTTTTCCACGATAGCAATGGTTTACTTTCTGCAGGGAAATTGAATCCCTCTGAAGAGACAGGGGGTGGTCGGAGGTTTATTCTCGGTGTCTTTCATGATTGATAATAGTGGAGACTGCTGCTGAGTGCTCTGGAACGTACGCGACCTCGTTCGATAGCTTCTGCTATACACTGTGATGGAATTCCCATTGCTTCCATGTTATATGTAACGTGTACCATGTCATCAGGGGAACAGTATGAGTTGTAGTTTAGGTATGTTTGATTTACTGAATTGTTCATATTGCTTTTGACAATGGACATTTATGTGAGAGTACAATGGAAAGTTCAAGAAATTGCCTTAATAATAATTTCATCATTTGACCTCAATAATTTTCGATGAATTGAAAATGTATGTGGGGTATTTATAATGGTAGAATCAATAATTTACAACTGTGTAGCTCTGGAATTGGTGCGACCGAGTACTGTTAATCATTCCATTTTCTTTTCTTTTTTTATTCTTTATTCTTACTGGGTTTGTATCTATATATCTACACCTGAAAACCATTTAATGTTAGTCTGAGATGAAAACGGCTCTAGGAGAGTGATGAAAAGAGGTGAGAAAATAGTGTATGAGGAAGAATAGGAAAGACAGAGAAGGTACAATTTATTCTGACAGTAAGTCTGACGGTAATAGAAAATGCTTCTGCATCTTATCTACAACTGGGCGAATTTGACTCAGGTTGGTTTTGCTTTCAGTACGTGAGAGAAAATCGTTGAAGAAATAATTTTACATGGTGATAGTGTCGGTGAATAGCACGTTGCATATAGACATACGCCATAACTTCGGGGATGGTATGAAAATTAATTTAGTCAGTAGCAGAGAAAGATATGAAGAAGGTTGGAATTGCTTCATTTGAGTGATCTTCACTTCGTTAATATATATATATATATATATATATATAAGAATATTGATATATACAAAGTGAGCCATTTCAATTTTGAATTATTACATTGTATTAACATCAAGTTATTACTACTTTTCTGATGCTTTTGTTGAGCTGAATTCACATTGTTTCCTCCACTTTTCCTCATTTATGTAGATGCTTCGTTATTCACTCGCAAAAAAATTACTTCCTTCATATAATATAACGGTGAATACATTGTGGAAGTAATTTGGAATTTTATGCTTGAAATAGAAGCCATTGTGAATGTACAATGACGCTAGTGAAATGGGGAGAAGAAAAAAAATTTATTTTATTTTATATTGCATTATAAATTTTGTCATGAATTTGTCAGCCTCAGAGTTGAGCTTTAAAGATAGAATTTTATCTTTTCATCCTGCGCGTATCTCTCTGGTTTTGTGGCAGACACTCCAAGTTTATATGTATGTATGTTCTATCATACAAATTCAACGAGATCCAAATTATAATAATACACTCGCGCCTTCGTGAGTGTTTGTTGTTTCGCTAGTTTTCCCAATTAACATAATGTTGATGTAACTTCGAGTGAGCGAGAGCATCAATCATACGTGAGTGTTTAATTGAAATATTCTCTATGTATCCAATTGCGACAATTTACAAATTAGTTTCATATAATTAATGATATATTTGATAGTTTTAAATGTTCATGGTTCTTTCAGTCAATTTCGATGAGAAGTTCATTTTGATATATGGGTATTTGTTATTGCGACATTGAAATTACCTATATGAATAATTCAATGTTCCATGGAAAATTTAATTACCAACATGAATAATCCAATTTTCCATGGATAATCGATGACTATCTGATAGAATAATTTTAGGTCATTGGGTGGGGGTAATTACCTACAGAAAAAGAGATCAGAACATGTAATTGTCGAATTGACATACCATGAGGAGGTTCTTCAATATTTTTCATCTGTAGAATTTTTTCGTCAATTCAATTAATGGGACAGCTGTTCCGAGTGTATTTCTCATTGAGATTTATCACTCGAATTCATTCATAAGAGCAATTTACTAATTTTTCGGCGACTTTATGCAAATTACGTGGGTGGAGCTGAAAAATGACTCTTCAATCTAATCTGATAATTTTTAAGTTCTGAGAATGCGCTTATGTCATTACTATGAATTTCCTGTTTCATACTCAGATTCATACGAGCGCAATCTCAGGTTTGAAATGGTTTTCAAGATGGTTGCAGTCATTCTTCACCCATTTCTTGTTTAATTTTTTCTGCAATTCATTTTCGTTTCTTCTTTTTTTATTATTTTTCTCTTCCACACTCTTAACCAACAATGTTGTATCACCTTCTTCCTTCATTCGGTCGTATTTCTTTTTTTTTTGTTTTGTTGAAGCCACGGAGTAACTTGAGCAGGTGGCAGTTAACCATCAAGTCTAGGGTTTTTCACTAGTGGCGTGACGCGAAGGGTCGTTTATTCTTTCCTATTCTGCCTCTTGTTACAATTTTTCTGTATTTCTCTGAGATTTTCACTTGGTCTACTTTTCCTTTCTCACTTCATTATTCGCCTTCATTTTCCTGGCTGGCAATTATTTCAATCCATCATGTAGACAGAAATACTGTGTAGTGTTTCGAATAAATAAAAATAAATGAACAAAAAATTAGAAAAAGTTGAGGGAAAAAAGAATTTTATAGAATGAAAAACAAAAATTTACAAATGAAAGGATGCACAAGTGAGAGAACCGATTCCAACTCATGCAATTCATAGTGAGATATAGATGCACTCAGCAATGTATCCCGGTGTGTGGTGAAAGTAGAGGTGAAAAAAAAATTCTAGACAAAGTTTTGAATTAATTTTGAGCTCGAGGGAGACCGTTAATCGAGAAACTTCGTGGCGTTTTAATATGGGTGTACATGTATATGTATATATACATATATAGATATACGGGAGCATGGTAAAATATATACTAGAGCTTTGGAGTGGAAAATGTGTGGTCCATGAAATAAGTGGCCCGTCGTCAGTTTTCCCATTGCCAACCCTATATCCCTTTATATCACTCGCTTCCGACATCGAGTGTCACTTACTAATTTCATGTTTACGCGTTCGCGCGACGATGGTGATGAGCGCGTTTATTAAATCTCGAGTGGCTTTTATAGAAATATTTGTAAACTTTCCAAATGTATGAAGAAAAAATTTGAATAACGGACAATCTTGAAAAGTGTAAACACGAAGAAATTAAAAGCACGATCGAATTTCCTTCATTTTTTTGTTTGTATTTATGTTCCTCCACTTTTTTCCATGTATTTAAGTCTGGAAATTTATATTCATGCTGTAACAAAAAAAGGATAGCATGTTCTTTTTATGCTGGAAATCAGTATCGTTTTATTATTTGAATAATAATATTGCATATTATGCTATTAAAAGAAATTAAAATATACTTGATGACAGGTCAGATTTTTATTGGAGAAGAAAGGCAAATATATATAAACCATCTAGATAAGAACAGTGCTTTGATCTCGTGACGGATTTCATAATTGTTAACACTAAAATTTGTGGTCGACAACACACATTTTGATCAATTAAGCGTCTTATAAGTTTTTGTCGAGCTGTCTGCAGAATATTATGATGTCACTGCAGTGAAATTAAAAAGTCATTGTAAATTCACGTGGACCTCCTCATCGCATTTAACTGTATTGTGATACCTCTATTCACAGTGATCACATTGAATAATCGTTGTAGCTTCCATTGTTGAATAATCATTCGGTTCACGTGACGAGAATTAGCATGAAAAATTTTCAGCATAGATTGACGGAAGAACAGTAGGATACAAATTTGCTCAATCATTTTCGCTTATTTATTTCAATTTTTTTTCTTCCATCAATATTACAGACGTGTCTTTTTGACTATTATGTGGATGTAACGAGTATTGATAACGATGAAAAAACTCTTGGAAGAATTGAACGAAAAACCCACACGTTTTATTTCAATCGTTTCACGTGTCCTCTTTCACCGCATCGTACTTTGGCAATTGTCCATTATCACCCTTCATTGATCTAAATAGCCACATCTCACTTTATCCACCCAATTTTTCTCCATCGCAATTTTTTTTTCTACAATTTCCCACATTGAAATCACCAGAAAATACCCTGAACAAAATTATTCTCAATAATTTTCGAATTATTATAAATATTATAAATATAACAAACGAAGATGGATTTTGTGTTGGGTATCTATTTCATTATTTTTAACGAGCTCGAATGTATATGAAGTAGAGACAAGATGCCTGAAACCTGTACTGCCAACTAGGCCAATTGCAGAGTTCTTTGTGGAATGAAAGGAAAAAGAGATGAGAGAGCATAAGCGCGCTCAAATGTTGTCTGAGAGTGAACAGAAGAAGAAATATGAATAATAAGAGACACGCTAGGATGAACGAAATCAACCGTTTCATGCACACAGGCGCTTCTATTTTTCATTCGCTAAAAATATTTCTCTTGCAGATTTTTGTGACTCACAGAATAAATGTCTTTCTGCTGTATACTCATATTTATATATAAGATATACATGAAGAAGAATGTTTGCACGAGCTGGGTGCAAAATAGCCCATTGGTATTCGATCTCAAATCCCATGGTGAACTATATATTTATATAGTTGAGAGCTTTCTCGTCGTGTATACTTCTCTACAGGGCATAGGATGCACTGCTGTGTGGGCTTTGCGTATTATGTATGGGCAGACTAGCGGGTAACGTCGTGTGAGAATAGTCCCTCGTAAATTTAGCTGACTTACTGTCGCATACTCGTAGTCTATATATGTATAGATATTGAACGGTAGGATTTCAGATCCCCTAAACAATTAAATATGAAGATACATCATGTGACGCACACCGGAAAAAAAGAAGTAGAAAAAATTCTCCGATTTTTAATAGTCTATTTTCTAGAAACCACATCACATAGAATTGCATTTTGTTAGTGTATTAACTGATGAATTTATTGTATGTATAAAATAAAATATGGAACTGCATAGCGGTGTAATCTTATGGAGCGCAGAAAAAGATCAGATGAAAAAAGAAAATAATGTATATGCAAATGGGAAATGACTGCATTATACACAGACTATAGAAAATTCAACGGAGAAAAGAGAATACCACTCCTTGTACATACGTGCCTCACCTTTATTTTCCGTGTAAATAGAGAAGGGACTTGAGAAGTAGCTGAGGGTTGAGTAGCGTGTGCGAATGCGCAAGAGTGAAGGAAAGCACCACGGAAGAAAAAAGAGAGAGAAAGAAATCATTTATAAAGGGGTGAAATGAATGGAAAAGAATAATAAAGAAAAAAAAGTGGAACGCAGAGAGGTTGGAGGAACAAGAGTAGCTATTTTGTTAGATATACGTACGCATTGGGCAAGGCAAAAGGAATGTCTGGACTCTTTTATATATACGTGCTGAACTTTATATCTTTTGTTAATTTATTAATTCATTCCACAGTGAATATTCAGAGGGTTATATATGCGATCTGATGGATCCCTATCAAAGGGAAACAGCCATTGATGGAGATAATTGAGAGTGAGATCGTTGAATACAGAGCGTTGTAACAGTTTCTGTTTGTCAAAGAAGTGCGTTATTCTTATTTCATATAAAAAAGTAGAGTGCAGGAAGAAACTTACAATTCAGACTTTCATGACCTATGGAATCGTGTCCGGGTAAATCGGAATTTATGTTGTCTTGTGAAATTTGATTGAAGAAAAATCGAAAAGAGTAACAAAGAATGACGGAGTAAATGAACCAAAACATTTCCAGAACAACCAAACATATGAGAAGGGGGTTGTCTCATATTCGAGTCTGACAAAATTGAATTCGTACTCAAACATTTCGTGAATAAAGGAATTTATAGTTCCATAATTTTCAATCGGACATTTTTATATCTCAAACATTTAATTTGCACTTGGAACAAGTTTACAATATGATTGCTGCAGCTGTAACATCCGGACCGGATTCGCAGTTTGTACGACTACCGTAACAATAATTCTACTCTCTTTGTTAATCGGAAATGTAAAAAAAGAGAGTCGACAGTCCAGGAGATAGTGTGCAACGAATCCATTCAGATCAATCTATAGGAAAAATGTTGACATATTGGCAAGAGTTCATGATTTCTTCTTGACTTTTTTAATCACAATCTACAGAGAAAAAAATGCAAATATTCATGGATCATTACAATTGTGATGGGGATTATTGAGAAGAGGGATACGAATTGAATGGGCTATGTTCAAAATTAATCAATACTTTAGTTCTCATGATATCACGCTCGACCATATAAAATCACATATAGATGAAATACTAAATCAAGAATATTGATTTCCTAGATTCGAAGTAATTCTATAGAACATGTATATTGTGAGGATTTTGGAGATTGAAGAAGGATTAATGAGTGAGCTCACTGTACTAATTCGACAATCAACATGTGGATAATAGTTGGAAATCGATAGTGGTGATTCTCTGCGTTTATTTTTATGTTTAAGGAATTGAAGTTTATCCACCTTATATATATATATATCTCTATTTATGCCAGCTATATTTTGAAGAAATCTGTGGATTCAAAGAGATAAGTGCGAAAAACAATGACAGCGATGAAAAAAAAACATCAATCATATTCAACAAACATAAAAAAAAACATATTCAATAAGAATAGCAACGATGATTTTATCAAAAATAGTTCAGAATTTCTCTCAATTGAGATCAGTTTGGTCAATGGATTCAGTCCAGGTGATTGCTGCATTCATTGTCATCATCTCTCAACATGATTTATTCGATTAATTGACTGGTCACTAAACTGATTAGTATTTCATTGTTATATCTTCATTATGATTTTGACACTATCGTTATCATTGTTTCTCATTTATATTACTATCCATCAGTGACGCATCGAGAATAAATATTTAGAGTAATAGATTCAATTCAAAATGAACAATATAATTATTTGACCAGTGATAAACGTCTACTTGAAAACATATAAAAAATCTACACTAAATTCTACCCTCTGTGAATCCATATGTGAATATAAATTTGAATTAGTCGTATCGTACTTACAGTATCATATAACATTTTTCCGCAAACTCATATATTTCCATCCGGTGACTATAAACAGAGAAATCGATAACTTCACGATTTATGAGTCGTGTATGAATTAAATACGTTTCGTATATATCCAGAACTAAATAGTCTGTATATAGTCTACTATTATTTCACATAACTGAGGACTTCATCCGGGTCATCAGTTTAAAAAGGGTATTTATAGTACATCTGTCCTAAATATTCTTCAGGGTTCTCTCCTTCGAAAATTTTGCACTCACCTTTAAACTTTATTCTCTTTCATGCCGTTTAATACTCGAAAAAACTTCTGCTGTGCGATTTATTTCAGAATAATTGAAAAAAATGAGGTGAAGAAAATATTGATTTTTCGAATTGGATGGAAAAACCAATGCTTCAAAGCAATTGTGTTCCATCGAAATCTCATACGTTTGAAATATTGTGTTCGTGAATATATGTTCATAGGTTGATATATGAATTCAATGAGAGGGAGTGCGAATGCGTGAATGAATGAAATAAGTCTGACCTGATAGCTCGATAAAGTTGCCGAGTTTGCTTTTGACCACGTCAAGAACTCCACTCCCTACTTCAACTCGGCTCTGGCATAGTGGAAATCGTCTTATCGATTAGAAACGACTCGATTAAGTTGCGAGGCCATTCGACTTGTCTCATTCCGCCCCATCTATTGGGCGACCCCTATACATCCGTATCTGAAATACACAATATATATTCAACTCTGAGAGACTATTTCCTGTTTGTTGGGTGTACATTCACTTTGTTTTCATTCCTTAATCGCTTTTTCAATTGTCGTCTTTTCTAAAGTCTTTCCTAAACGCATAATACAAGGTTGGTAGCTTGCGCAATCACACATTTACCACATTCATTATTTTTGGGAATTTCCAATGCGTCATTCATCACTCAATCAATCGATATGTTTAATAGTTTGCTCTACTATTTCAACATATTGTCATCGTGTCTTTCATCCAGAGATAAATTTTCGTGGAGAGGTCGCTGTTCATATTAATCATAAAATTTTCATTGATTATAAAAAAACTGAATTAATTTATCACACCAAGTGTTTTAACATTTTCATTTATTTATTTATTTCGTAAGTAACGAAGTGAAGCACCTGAAGAAAGGTGCGTTGATTAGTTCAAATGGTTTGACTGATTATCATTGTAGTATGCAAGATCCATCGTCAAAGTTCCATAGTTTTAATATTCTTCTCTCGTTTTCCCACTTGAAAATTGTATTTATGTATTGAGTGCATATGTATATGCATATCTATACTGCATAAACCAAGGAGGGCCCGCAGATGATCTCGTGGACAAGTACGCACTCAAGTTGGCGTGCAGTGACATCGAAGACTGTTAATGTCGTTCACTCGAGAATGTGTTGCGTATGTGTGATGGTTGAATGCGAGAGTGAGAGCAGTTGCATGATCTGCAGTGTATAAGGCGAGTGTGAGTATGGTAGTGAAGCTGACACGGTTTAACGTTCAAGCATATGCATATTCATACATTGGTAGACATGTGGGTGTGATATAGCAAGAGGAGGATTGAGGGGTAGAAACTCGGTTGTGGGTCGATATACGGCCTCTAGGCGACGCCACTTGCCCATTCTCTCCTCTCAATGGCGACTATCCAAACTCACGACACATTACCAACTCTGATATATCAATCCGCTCTTTATATGTCTGTCATGTCTTATGCTTTACCACTAAGCTCCAAGTTTTCACGAAGCTCTTCACGATTTGAGATTCAATTTGTGATTTCGATTGATTGATGCAATCTATTACTTATAATTGTCAACCAAGTGAATAAATGGCGAGAGGATAGTTCCTGTCATATTTATGAATGTAGGGGTTAAATTTAGGTTTAGATTCTAGGTGTTATCAATTATTGATTGGGCATAAAGTATTTATGGATATGGATGAGTAGAACTTTCTTTATGGCGTTAACTTTTCATATTGGATGGTTGATTTATTTTTAATACGATTGTTGTTGGATATATGTGAATGGTCACGAATTGTAGACAAAGAAGTTATAATATTTGTGTATTACTATTGAAGTAATTCTTGAAAATTGTATTTGAATGTTGTGTAGATCTCCATTAAATTTTTTATATTACGATTTTTCATATTCCATGTGGCAGAGGAAGAGATTCATACTCTCTGCTTGAGGTATTATCTCTCGCTACATTTTTTGTGCTGATATAAAAAGTGAATGTATGATGGCAATGTAATGAATTCATGGTTTCGTTTGAGAATGAAGATGAGGCATTAAATATTCTTAATGTGGCAAAAATATTGTCTCTCACATCCAATTTTGGTTCGTTTATCCTTAGAAATGTCAATTTTTAGAATCAAAAATTATTATTATTCTACTCGTGCTGTCATATGAAATTCGATATTGAGTTTGAATCATTTCTGGCGAGGGATATAGAAATAAAATGTTCCATATCAAGAATTCTGACCATTTAAATCCTGCCAATTTGGTGTTTCAGTATGATAATGGATTGGGGTGAATAATATCTGCATAATTGGTTTCTCCCTTTCAGTAGTCGCATTATAATCTTCTTTTAATCGATTCATCATCATGGAAAGAAATCCAATTTTTTATTCTCGAAAAACTAAACTTTCTTCTATTACATGTTCGGTCGTGTGATGGATCATGGAACGCGTGTGGATACAGTGGTAATAATAAAGGTAGGGTCAGACAGGTGGCATAAAAGATGAACTCATCGTATATTTTCTCAGACTGTTGATTACAAGCCAGTTGTAAGCTACTCTTAAGCACTTCATTTCGAATAACTATCAATCTAGTTCTTTCTTTGACTGATAATCGATTATTCTCATTTATTTCTTGGTACTGTTTCTCTTTATTTCGTTGTGATATGAAAAGTCCACTAATTGACAACAGAAAGACTCAATAAACGAGAATGGAAGATGAAATTTCTTATTCTTCTCATATTTATTCTTTTGAAGTTTCAACAATAACTATATAGAACTCGCTGTCTGACTAAACTTCTTTCGGAAATTATGAAGGATTGTTGTATTTTTGTTTTGTTTGACATTATGGTACATATTTTTTTTTCAAAATACTAAAAACGTTGATGGTCATTACGCTCTGATGGCTCACAACGATAAATAGAGAATTCCAGCTGTAAAATTTATCTATGAATGCATCCAATTTTATTTTCTCATTCAATATGATTATCCAAGTTGTTAATGTCGTCATAGAGTCGTAATCCTGTTGCCATCGTAAAGACTGTTAGTTGATATAGTTGAAGCGAATGAAATCTTCGGTTAGAATCATCCAAAGGATGTAAAGAAAAGTTTTACTACTGTAAGAAAGCGACAAAGACAAAATGGATGGGGAAAAAATCAATAGGGTGGAAAAGTGAGATTCTGGCGAGGATTTTTTCTCGTTTTTTTTCGTAATGTATCTTGTAAGAATTGTAAAATTTATCGAGTCTCTTTGCCATTGCCATGGTGAATTTTGCGTTTGTAGATGTCTCAATCATTTGTATTCTCCAATACCTATTCCACTGTATTCATTGTTCGATTCCCTTTCGTTAATCCCAGCATTTCAGATTAATGACTCAATTCTTGTTGGGTTTATATAAAAGAGATTGGTAGAGGTTCCCAAATTCTATCGGACAGAACTTTTATGAAAACAGTAAGTGAATGTACTGAGCTGCAGGTGTAAAAGTTCTAAATCCAAGTCTCCCCTAGGATGTCCCTCATAAAATTGGGTAGATCAATAAATTTTCATTGAGATGTTTGAGAGTACCCATAAAAAAAAGCAAATACTGAAGTTGAAGTTGATGCACGGCAAGAAAATGTGATAGGCATCAGATATTTTATTTTTGATCGGAAAATTTAGAAGACATGAAACCATATTCGTTTATAAATACAGAACTGCATAATGAAGATAATGGAACTTGAAAAAAATGCTCGTACTTATTTTGAAATCCGCTACACGAGCATTTTTTTTTATTTTTCTTCTATTTATAATTTTATTATTTATTTCGAAACTCTAAAAATTGCCAAATGTCTACCACATTCATACTCATATTGAAAGACGTAAATCCCTGAATTTTCGTCTTTCCTTCTGTGAGTTTCGATGATCGATTAGAGAAAGGGAAGAAAAATAACACCGAGAGTGGAAAAGTAAAAAGAAAAAAAAGATATTAATAGGTTTTAGGGTGAATAAATAGTACCCGGGGCACATACCTTCAGTCATCGCTGTCGTGGACGCTTTTATTTTCCTTTTTTTTTGCCCCGACAATTTTCGGCTCTCTATATTTTGCGGTGCATGGCAAGTGGTCAATTTTTTCCACCAGCTGCGTCATATAGCCCGGCTTGTGTAGAAATATGTGTGTAGATTGACTTTTGAAGAGTACGTACATATATACACATGAACGGTCGATGATAAATTTTGCAAATAGACCATTAGCGAAAATAAATCAACTGTTGAAAGTATTTCATATATTAATGAACTAGTCAAATATTTCCGTATGACATGATTCTCAGTAAAAAAAAGTTTAATCGATTTTGCACATCTCTATTCGCGTGGAAAACTACATTCAAATATTTGCATTGATGATCGGGGAAAAAATCTGTTTAATGGTTATGTATTTTATGTGTAAAGAGCATTTGTATGGTGAGAAAAGATTTCCCATCGACTTTGAAGACACAACTCATGAAGTAATTCTTGGTTCATACACGATAGAATACGATTCTCTCAAAAATAAAACATAAAACAATCAAACTCTGCTATTAGATGAAAACGTGCGCAGTTAGGTTTTCTCATCTAGAACTATCTAATAAAAGTGATTCGCATAAATATAATTTTCTTATCAGTATTCTTCCATACCTTGCGAAAAAACTAGTGAATATAGCGAGTCATATATTTTCCTTTCACTCACTTGAAATTCATTATGACAGTCCACATCAGCATTCCAAACCGCACAATGATAAAAAGCAGAAAAAGTCAGTAACTACGACCATCTATCACGAAGTTTTTCTACTGGGAATGCCAGTCGGCATCTATGCTGAATCAAATCGATATACCTTCATGAGATACTCCGCATTTTAATGTGAACCTCGACTCAGATCTTCCACCAAGTATCTGTTCAGAAGATATGAAAGAAACAAAATTATTTAACTTCAAATTCCCACGTGATATTTGCTAAAACTCATATACTCCAACTAAAGTCCTGCCCCTCGATACATGAACTCTCCGAAAATGAATTGATTCCAATTCAATCCCACGGATGAGTAACATTTCAGTCATTGGACGAGGAAATTGTGTTTGAATAAAAGTAACAGCTCTAAATTGAAATAAAACTCCTAATTTTGTTGTATCTGCCGGCGCCGCATTGTCGGAAGCTTAACGGTGAGAGAACAATACCATCTATTCCCTTGTGTTATGTTATATTGACTCGTACACTCACTCACACAGCAGACACTACACAATACACGAAGTGTATACGTATATGTACTGATTCTCTGCACTCTTTCATCCCTTCCTACTCTTCCACGTTGTTCGCTGAGTACATACACGTTACGTTACACTCAGGATGCGCCTTATGGATAGTAGAAGCGTCGATCACCATAGTGAGTCTTCCTCTACGTTGTCTCGGATTTGTGATTATACCATCAGTGCGACAGAGATCGAGTGACTGAATGAGTAAGGGTGAGACAGACAATGAGATGAGAGAGAAAGAGACGTTTTCGACGTAACCGCACAGTGCCGTGGTTGATGCTAGGCTACATTAATGTCATGGGTGGTTGGCGTTTATGTCGTGATTTATTCAGGATTTAGAGGTTTGCATATGTATAGGCATATATATATGTGTCAATAAATTTGAGTTTGATGTCAGACTATTTTCAATGATTATCCTAATGCTTAATTGATTACTCAACATACGGTTCTCAACAATGTTTCACGAATTAATCATTCGTACTGTTGATGAGTGTTTTGAATATGGACAAGTGTACTCGATATTCGTTTGATATTACATTTTTTTGTTTCGTCATGTCAATGTCATATCGTGGTATTGACAAGTTGGTGGATGTCAGGGTTGATTACATTAAAATTGATATGCAGATGGAAATGTTTTCGGTTCAATAGAACTTCAATTTCATTGGATTTTGATTTGTTTTTTTTCTTTGATTTCTCGTACAGCAGAATTTTATTTGGCCATCGGTTGTAGTGTATTCGATATTTCGTCTACCATTGCCATCAATTCATCAATTGAATTCAACCATATTTCAGTAGAATTTTGTTTACACATAATGTGGCATATTGGAATACAAATATTGGTTAGTTACGCTATGAATGAATATCGAAATGAACACGGTGGGAACTATACATAGCAACGTCGATTGCACTGATTATGTCGATAATCAATCAGAACAGATAGATGCGGTGGCGATGAGAAATTCATCAATTTCTCATGAAAGATTAATTAAGATAAGCGTCGATGTAAATGAAGCGTTGGAAGGTTTCTGAGAAATGTCAATTCTAAAAATATAAAGTCAGGATAAATTAAATTTGTTGACTAGTTCACGAGTTGCCAGCTATAAATATGAATATTTGTTATGCGCATTGATTCTAGAAGAATT
This sequence comes from Meteorus colon, assembly GCA_030523085.1. Lineage (NCBI taxonomy): Eukaryota > Metazoa > Arthropoda > Insecta > Hymenoptera > Braconidae > Meteorus > Meteorus colon. The sequence continues at coordinate 190,086 of JAPYZH010000100.1, forward strand.
AATTCTAATTATATATCTCAAGTTAGTATCGTAGGCAGATATAGATATTTTAGAAAAATTAATACAAAGAAAAGTCGACCAGGTTCCAATGATTAAAGAGGATATTCACAAGTTTAAGTAATAAAGTTCCAATTTTGTGATAATGAAGCCAACACACAGGAATGAAATGTTCTTCAGCACGTGGTGGAATTTCTTTATTGTATTTGCGGATGAAAAAAAGAGAGAATATCGTACTGAAGGATGGACGATACAGAAGCAAAAGTTCGTGCACTGCGTATTTCTATATATCATGTGTATGTTTAACATCTAACACATAAAGTACATATTTATCAGCAAACAGGCTTTTACTTCTCTTGTTATTTTTACCCTTTTTCGTATTTTTGTTTATCTCCTTTTATTCAGTTCCATTCATTTTCTTCTCTGTTGATATTTGATATTCAATTCGCCTGCACCGCGGATATACATTTCAGCAATACTCTGTTTACATAAGATTGTTTGTTTCGGGGCACATTTTCTCGTTGTGAGACAACTCGCGCGTCAATAAAATGAGTGAAGAACAACAAAGATCGTAGTGTTGATGACAATGCAAAGTAGTGGCGTGGAAAGAAAAATGAAATGTATATACATTCAGAGTGAAAAAGAAAGGCAGAATTGTTTTTATTTTTGTGAAACTCTTTGTTTTTCTGTTTATATTTATTGTAATTTTCTTTCTCTTCGTATACATTTGGCACTTCATGTGTTGGCGTATGTATCGTCACACCCTTCGGCGTCTTTTCCACTATTTTTATCGTGTTGCGCGCGTTTTATGGAAGACGAGTTTTCCCATTAAAAGAAATAAAATCGCACGGCGATGGAATACGCGAGCACTGAAAAAAGGGCGATAAACAAAAGAACATTGAATATATTTCTTTCTTGATAGCTTTGAGAAAATTCATTGCACGGAGAAAATAAAGTCTTGGGTTATATGGATGAAATCAAATTTTTTGGCTCTACACAGTGATCAGTACTGTCACTTCAAAGAAATACTAATATAAACCCGCATGTCAAATGATTACATATTTTTGTCATATCGTTGAAATGATACTCGAATCCCATTATTTTTCCCCCTTAGGAGTAATGAATATTGGACTGGAAGTGTTGTGGTTTTATAAAATCAAAGAATAAAAACATAGGTATGTGGTTCAATGTGTTTTGAAACATCTGTGATGAGTTCATTCGAAAAAATTGGTTTGTAAACAAAAAATGACGATACTGTTGCTTTAATTACCTCACATTTATTAATCGCCTGCTCTCATTCAAGTTTTCCTGAAGAGAAGGTATAGATGATGAGGGATTATAAGGACGAATAGCTAATGCAATAATGATGATGATAGAGCTGATAGAAAATGGAGCGAGAAGCTCAATTGAATATTTTTTCCCAAGTACTTGGACTGAAGCGCCGTAGCGAATTATTCATCTCTCAACAAGTTGCTTTTACAATATCCAAATTGATAATGAGCAGCAGCCGCGCGTTAATATTTATATTCAGATGAATATACATCTTTATTTCGGATACAATTAGTTGATGATAATGGTATGAGCTGAATGTAAAGTCCTGTGGTGAAACCAAAGTTGAATACAGGAGAATTGTTCACCAAACTCGGATTTCCAGTTGTTAGGTGATTGAATCGAATAATGATCAATAAAAGCAGGGAGTTAATACACCGGGAACATTTTTATAGAGTTTTCAATGCGAGAGTAATCAAATTGGATAAAGTTTTTTTAACTTTCTCAATGTTTAGTTTGGCTCTGTTGGAAAGGGTTCTTTTTTTTCGCTTGTTCTCGTGGAGAGGAAGTGGTAATAATTAACGTATTACCCTGGGCATTCAATTTCAACTTGTTTGTTCGAGACAAAGCGATGTTCATATACGCGTATCCCTCGACCATAGCTATTTAAACTGATGTCGAGTACGGCTGGTATTACGGTTCTTCAAGCAGGGTTGGTTTGAAAGTTTTAGAGGGGTTCTGTGGCTGGAATCAAGAGGATTTTATTACAACTCAATAGGGTAGAATCAAACCGGCATTACAACTGGATACCTGATGTGTATGAACGACAGATAGTATTGTTAGTTACATTGAAGTGTACTGGAATTATCACTGGTTGATACTTTGCTTTAGCAATCAGAGATTTCCAACTTTTTACAGAAAAATAATTTTGAGCGATTATGCGCACTGTGTTTTGTATCGGAATCGTAAAAGTTGTCAATATTTTTATCATAACTCTGAAGTATCCTAGTACAATTCTTTTTCATCATACTGACATTGATTACTACCACGATTATATTGCGACATACAGGAATGACAAATATTTATTTAATATTTAACTCGTGCTGTGGAAAAGTACGTGGGTGTGTATCACGATGCTATGCGTTTACAGTTGGGAACTCTTTTTCTTCTTTTCATTCTTTCATAGTGCCTTTCTTTTTACCTTCATTTTGATAAATCGCATCGTGTGCGGTTTCCTCGAAACTTCGTAACGAAACTTTTTCACCTGGTAGAGAAATTTTTTATGTTACGTGTTCGTATAGACACACTTTATATATATATATATATATGTCTAAGTTCTGACTTTGCTGCTTTTTGTGCTGGTTAGAATTTAGTTTTATTTTATTTTTCTTATGGTGCGAACAAAGTAGTTTTCTTTTGATATGCATAGTTTAATTTAAGGAGAAACTTTCGGTGGCTTCGGAGATGTAATGAAAAGAAAGTTCTTGTTCGACAATGTGTGTGGATGTGAGAAATACTGTGGTAAGAGCAAATAGTAGTTACTTTGTCAGATCGCACATCTTTCGATTTCATAATTCCTAAATGAAATGTTCGGTTCATCGAGAAATATGTGAGAGAATGTGTCATACTTTTCAAAAAAGATGTACATATAAACTTTTCATTAATTTACACAATCTACACTCTGGTTTTCAGCTGCCATTAGTAATGAATAATGAAACTAATTGTATTCAAAGCGCAAAGAAAAGGGGGAAAAAAAACAGAAATAACGTAGCAGACTGAGTTTAAAAAGTTAAACCGGCAGTCATTGCAACGCAGTGACAGCATTTTCCCTTCATCACTAGACGTCGACGTCGTTAAACTCTCTCACAACTTTGGTTTGTCATCTTCCGCATCACCATTTCCTTGGTATAGGGGATGAGAAGAGAAATTCTGTCTTCTCTACCGGAAGATATAATTATCGAAATAATTTGGAATAGTTTGCCCAACGTAACTCACATTCTGGCCTATTTTTGGATTAATAAATACATTTGATTTACTATTGATCGTGTCACTAATGCAAAAATTATATTTGCTGAATCGTAAAATCTCGAACGGATTGTATATCAATGTGAATTCATGCATAGATTTATACAGCAAATGTATATGCACTTGCTTGGCATGGATGTTGCGGTGAATTCGAATTTACTATAATATAGAGAACTAACGAGACGAGAGAGTAAATGAGTTGGGGATTCCTGGATATGCCCGCTTGGTTGGTGCATTATTCCATGCCATGTATTATTATCGCGATGATAATTAAAATTCTAATTTGCGTCGTGACTGCCTGAAAATACTTGATGTTAAATCCACCCTCCGAATTATATTTTATCCACAGGCGAAACATAAATGAGCGTCTATCATTAATGAGACTAACAGTCTGAGCTGTGTATATGTACATGGAGCTTTTTTACATGTCCAACATAACGAGTCTGATCTGGAAACTCAACACGTATCTGAAATTAGAGATCGTAAAATGTCCATACGGAACGCATACTTTTTTATTGAACTAATAATATTTTATGAGGTATTTGAATTGTTGTAAGAAATTTTTTGAACAAAAGTTTAATGCAACATTCATATTCAAAAAATAATAATCCAACACCACATTCTATATTTGAAAGTAAAACTCTTCTATCAATTTTTTTTTCCTTATGAAATTGCCTATGAAAATTACCTCACCTTTTATTGTCTACATCCATGTACTTTTTTATTACTTTATTTATTCATTGATTCTTTTATGTACGATATAAAATATCGTGAAATATTATGTATTTATTTTTATTTTCTGTTGCTCATAACAGCAGGGGTTGCATGATAAATAGCTTCTATATACTCATATATACATATTCGTGCATATATATGTGTGCATACATCCAAGCGCTCGCAGACCTCGCATCTATTCTCTCCTCCACCTAGTGCACCTCACGTGCGAGTTCCATTTTCTCGCGTATTCTATTTTTCTTTCCACGTTGTTTTATCTCGAAATAATAAAAACTGTCCGATGGAATTCAAACATATGGTGCACTTCGACAATAATTAATTTTTCTCGGTATAAATTCCAATTAGAGATCAGAGAAAAAGAAAAAAGGGATAATAAAAACACAACATTGAAAATTCATTCAACATTGTCGTTGATTCATGTTTTTCAGCCTGGCCGCATCTTTAGAATTCGTTGAATGACATTCATATTTATATTGGTTGACGTTCTCGACGACTCTCTCTCTCTCTGTATATATTCTTGATATTTTTCATTTTTCTCTATCAACAAGCAAATCCACGATTATATCATTCAGCGAAGCGTGAAATTGAATTCCGTAATCTTTTCATTCGTATTTTAATTCCATCGGGATAGTTCCAGAATATTTTGGCACGACTCACATATTTTCTGTTGAATTCCATAATAAGTTGTAAGATGTCTTTGTCCGTCTGTACTCTATGCGTGTCATAGTTTTTTATTTCTGCTTCTTGTCTTGTTCTATTGGTTCTTTCTTCTTACCTCACTTCTTGTGATCTCGTCCAATGCGATTGCAATGGTGGTACAGACGTGCATCTTCTATAAAATAGTGCCAGCAATCTTCCCTATACATTGACTGTAGTTCTCTTCCAAGCGGTCCGTTTCGATTTACCGTCAGTTCTGTGTGCAATGGGTCACGAAGTCTAGGATGTAATACGGAAAGCGAACCACCAGAAGTTTCTATATATGTATGAGTCTCACTGCTATAGCTGATGTTGCTCCAATCGATGGCAGCAATAGAATTACACTACATAGCTTTGCTGTCACTTTTTGCTTTTATGAAATTTTCATTCCTTTGCGTTGAATGGGCAAACTGAATTAACCAGATGAAATTGATGATAAGCAGGAGTTGAATAATTTATGGTTATATTTTCAATAAAATCTATTTGTATTTATGAAATGAGAAATTCATATCTCAGTTTAGCGAGAGAACATGTTACTTCTGGGTGATAGTTCGATCATGAGAGTGAAAATTGGTGACGCCATGGTAATATTTGTCTAGATTTGGAATGATTCGATTCTGATCTATGGCGAAATTGAATGTTCATGGTTTTACGACCATTGCGACTCATTGGGTGGAATAACGACCATCCACTCGAAGAAAATACGATGTAGTTGACTATGTGAAGATTGTTCAGGAGTGGAATAAATCGTCTTAGTGCACTGCACCTTGTATCATAAACTTACGATATATCATGATATTGCTGTCTTCAAATTCACACTCTGTATTTAGACAATTATTTCTCTCTTGATATTCTCTGCAATTGAGATAGGATAATTATCACTGTCTCACCATACGCTCCATATCGTTCTAAAGCTTATCTGGGAACATTATTTTGTACGAATTACTTCTTGTGTATATGAAGAAAAAAAAATATGTCGAAGGATTAAACTTTGTGTACAATTCCACTTCGCTTTCGACCTTTGGAGATCCTCATTCTGGCTCTATTTCATTTTTTTTCCCAACATTTTCACTTTGTTCGTCTCGAAAATTTGCTTTTAGTTGTTACTAACGTTCACGATACACGTGAACCACATTTATTGTCTAGCAGAGTCGCCCAACTATTTTCCCTTGGACGAGTTGACTGATGACATAACGACTGTCTCGTACGCCCTTTCTACCAGCCATTTATTTGTGACAAAGGGAATCCCAGTGACAAAAGACCTGGTCGTGCAAAATCAGTCTTTGCATTTTGCTACAATGTTTCGTTCATGCACTCATGTGTTGCGCACATACGTGTTGACACAAAATCTTTATTTATTTTTCTTAGAGTGTTTTACGTTCATTTTTTCATCAGGAAGTTCAAGGTAGAAATTTAAGGAGTTTGAATTCAATTTGATGACAATTCTCAACAGTTATCAATTATTACTTCACATAAGAACATAATGGTTGATAATGCAAAGGTTTTCATCGTCATCCCATCTGTATGTTTGTATATATCGAATTTGTGTGCATAATTATATTAATTTTTCGAGATTATTCCGGCCATATACAAGAAAAAAAATATATATGTCGATGTGAATATATGTTTTCTTGTTCTATTAAATTGTCAATGTCTACATATACGAGAGTACGTTACTCGCTTCTAGGCGTCTCTACACGCATCCGAAATGTAATTATCGGAAATTCGTGGAGTGTATGCTTGCTTTATTGAGCGAGCGTATCGCCACAGAAGGGGTGAGAGCAGAAGATAGTGACACAAGCAGAGAGAGAAAGAGAAAGGTAAAGATAGATAGATATGGGGGAGGAGTGGTGGAAATTGGAATAGGTGTGAGGGAGGATGAGCGTGCACACGCGAAATCGTTTCGTAGAGCGAACTGGACGTCTGCCAACATCGTGGACGGGACATGGTTTCTCTTTCGACGAGGTGCAAACAAAGGGACATTTCATTAATCAACTGGCTTCGAAACACTCCTCATCGGTGGAGTAACAATTGAATGTACAGTAACGGCACAGAATTCACAGAAAGAACGCTATGAATGAAAATGAAACTGACGATGGAAGCAAAAAAAGAAATTCTATTGGAAAAAATATCATTGTCATGTTGAGCGGATAGCAGTTTTCATAAGACCTTTGGGTGCAAAATTATATGCTTTCGATTTTTGCAGTTTGTATTAATCATGTGAAACTCTCTGAAGGATGAATTTCATGGGGAATATCGTCAGCGCTGCGAAATTTTGTATAGTTACACACTAGGAATGCACAAAGTGACTTCATAATCCATACAGACAGCCACTTGCAGAATGTTTTCACTGGCGCCAATGTTTCATAAAAGTGAACCGATGTCAATATCCTGTTCCTCTTTTTTTTCATAATAATATGTTTCCTATTATGTTCATAATAGTTATAGAAATGAACCAGGAAAATATGGATAACAATCTTCTGTGAACAATAGCACTGGTGAATTGAATGTAGGTGGAAACAAAGGTCCCAATTTCAAATACATATTTGTGGCTTTTATTTTTTTGGATAGTTGCGTATCAAAATTGAGAAAAAGTCATTGGTAGACCCGAATATCAATCTGAATTGATGAATATGACTCCAATTTGATACTATTGAATGAATTCTGGCATTGCTTCTGTCTAATGACTGTCAATAAGAATTCATACGGTGGATTTTGTTATGAGGAATATGGAAATATGCTGATGAATTTCAACAATCATATCAATATACAATCATAGGATGAATAACTCTGCAATGCCAACGTTATGTTATGTTTATGTATTTGTATATATTCCCTCTTAAAATACATGTTTGCTGCAAATTTAGAACTGTTCTGCCGATGAGAAGGAAAATCTTCGAACAGTGAAATTCATGATCGGAGAATAACTGCAATGCTGCAAATTTTGATGTGTATTCTTTGCGCATTTATGCATGGGCTATGAATACGAATGTGGGAGTGCGATATTGTATCACTTGTTCAGATTTGCATCCTCCAAAATTGGTACGTGGATAAATAATTGCACGTGAAGTTCTGCAATATTATTGACACATAATTACTACATAAAAGAGACGTTGCATATTCTCAAATTGCACATCAGAAGTATACTCGATCATAAATTCACGACGATCTAACCTATTAGGCGAGCCAGAACGTGGAGTCGTTGCCAGAGGAGTCGAGAGGGGTGGGCGAAAGGGTTGTGTGCTGGATAATTTGCTTCCCTTGTTGTAGCAAAGCCCAGGGGTTTTCAGCAGAAAGGTACAGAAGGAAGAGAACTGGATTGAAACGGAGTGCATGTTGGCTGGTAGAGACCATTGGGGCTCACGACTGTGTGTTGAGTTGAAACGAACTTTTTATGGGAAGGGATGGAATGAAAGAGGAAGAGAATGAATAGTCGCATTAACGCATTGGTATGTTTCATATTATGAATGGCTAACAAGAATTTTTCAGATTTTCAAGCAGATTATCATGATAAAAATGGAGGTATGCGTTTAATTTGTTTGAAACCATGGGACTGTTGAAAGTATTTCTGCTTCTACGAGACGTTAATTAGTCTTGATTGCTCTCTGCGACCTCATCTCGGGTGTGGGGAGTTGGATTCATCATATCGAAGTTCACTGTATTCCTTCCTCATCTAGTAATTAGCTAATGGAACATTTCCCCATTGAAAGATTTCATTTCCTACGTATAATTGTTGAGTTTTATCAATGAAAAAAAATAGTATCCATTTTATCAACAATGTTTCCTTTTCAGCTTTATACCATCACGATAACTCTTGGTAAAATCATCCCATTGTAACAAAACAATAGCTTGATATTCCACCATTCAACGCCATTTCCTCCACTTCTAGCTGTTAGCTTTTTTTTTATCCTTTTCGACCTTTTCTATCACATTTTACTCCTCAAGGGAATTAGAATAAACATGCCCACATCGGATGATTGCAAGTGGAGGGAATGAATTTCTATGGTTACCTATATGGGACTGCAGTGCAATAACGCTAATAACGACTATGCTATCATTGCATTTTCTCTGTTCTTGCTCCCGTACATGCTCGTGAGCTTTTCTCGTGCCACCGACTAAAACTGTTCGTTATTCGTATCAAGCCCCATGAAACACTCCAAGAAATAACATTTATTTCATCCGATAATTAAAAGATCTACCGTCAAACTTCAGTTTTGTATATGAACCATAGCAAGTAATTATGAAAGTGATGAAAGCCGTAGATGTTAGGGTGCACTCAAGTTCACTGCTACTTCACATCGGATATTGAGGCGTTGATTTAAGTGGAGTCTGAAGAGAATCATGACTTTGCAGGCTTTCATGGCAACTGAATACTAAACTTACTATCAAAAATCTGCATAGAATATCTGCATGTTGATAGGGTTAAAAGAAAAAAAGTGGGAAGTAATGCACGAAAACGTTTATCCAATCCTAACAATTTAAATTGATACCTAACTGTAATTGTGTGTCAGTTTTCTACTTTTGAAAATTATGTGCAGATACTTTTAGTTATTCATACAGACAAGCACCATTCGGTACTTGATTTTAGTGTTTGTTTTATATAGTTGAGTATGTGTTTGGCGACGATGAGACGGGACAAAGCATCCGTAGCTGGGTTACTACCCAATTAGTGCGGCTGTCGCGTGAACTGTCACTTCCACGCCACTCTTGTGGACGTCCCTTTATTCTGTACTCTCTATGGATTTCTCATTTATTACTGGTAGACGTGGGAACACAAAAACTTGCAAGATCCTTTGACCTGAGTGCTTAGGTGAAAACCACGGGGGAATCAGATTTATTCATAAGGAGACTTTTAAGTCTGGCTGGGATGTTTAACTAATGCATAAGCCATTAAGTCTTTCATACGGATGACTCATACTTTATTGGTGAAAATAATTGTCATATATTTTGAATCAATGGAAAATTTGAATAGATAAAATGCAGCTTTTAAGATGTTTGGGCAGAAACTTGAATATCGACTTTCAGAGCTGTATCGTTATTGCACAAGAGGTCGTCAGAATGATGTCTGACAAGGTCCTCGAATATACTACTCGTATATTCATGTTTACTCATGTATTTATTCTATTATGATATCGTGAAGAAGCTTGATATTTATAAATCCACGAAAAATCATGTTGTCGACGATATAGATAACAATGGACAATTAAGTATAAGTTTGACATAAAAATTCAACATGCGTTGGTGTGAAAATATTGAGATACCGCACAGTTGATTATGATAAATTTTCTCATCTGATTTCAATTGTTTCTTTTTAATGATCATCACTGATGTTTCCTTTCCATTTCTGTTTCAGGTAAGTGACACGACAGCAGTACATATTGAAGACCATGACTTTGATCAGGTGATTAAGTCGATTAAGTAATCTCACAACAGAGATTAATTGATGTTTGGAAATAATTCCAGTAGGATTTCAACTTAGTATTGAACTTCGATAGAATTTGTCTTCCAATCACACGGTTAGAGTGTGTAATTATACATATCATACTCTGAATGTCAATATTCTCATCATTAGCATATTTGGAATTTATCTATACCAATTCGAATGGTAGTGGGTTCGAGAATCATGGCGCTCTGTCGCTGAGATGACTAAACTCTTGCAGAGGATTTGATACACGCTTAATGATGTATCAAATCCCGTGAAAATATTGCAGTAATCTTTTCAATGTCAGTTCCATACAATGAGATTATTATGAAAACTCATCCACTTCACATGCTGTACATAACAGATCGAGGTCAGGAGCATTACATAATATTCAATTAAAATAATTGTGTCTATATTCAACAATCCTATTGACATCAATGTCACACTCGACGAGGAATTTGCATAGGGGATTTTACTAATGTCCATGCCAAGTACACATTCCCAATGATTTGACAATGTCATGACCCTACAATGCCATTATATTCACGTTGGATAGCATCCGGAGATGAATGATCGGACATTTGAGTGAAACCACATAGAACCTGATGAAATGATTAGGGGATGATCGAGCTCCTCTCGTCAACAGATTACTCACTGCAAATTTCCTAATTAACTGAGCGTGTCATAGTGTTCAGGATCAACGCAGTACTGTTGACCACCGCATCAACTCCGTATGCATACCGATCCCCATTGTTATATATCCACTGTGACATGAAATCATGTAGTTTATTCTATACAACAGGTACAAATATTGTGATGTTCAGGAAGGGAAAAAGTTATCTTTTTTTTTATCTATAATTTATTCAACTTTCAATGCATCGTGCCAATTGATTGGACTGTTGTATGGGTGGTTTAATTACAGAGATGATCAAGTGCTGGGAGGGAAAGTGGGTAGGTCTGTTTGTATGCGATCGATTGAAATGAATTTGGTGGTTAGACCGCGAACAACATTGTTATTGGGGACTTTAAATTCACGTAAATATATGAATAATTGCTGATATATTCGTTATATGAATCAAACTACTCTCACAATACCATCAGAATTCCAGTATCTCTCTACAGCGTGTAGAGAATGAAATTAGGTAGGTATTGTTCTACGCATCGACTTGGTGTCTATAAATGATTTGAATATATATGTAGATTGAATATTTATAGTATGGTTCTGTATCATGAATTCGCGAGAAACGATCCGTATTAATTGGAAGTCGATGCTGAACCCAGTGCCCTTTACTTCGTCAGTTAATATACTCACACATACTCAGTGAGTCTGATCGTTGTCGTGGAATAAATGTAGGTGTGCTGTTTACCACTTCTACGGTGTCTCATAGGTTTGTGATCGACGACAATTCAAGCCACGCAAATCGCTCGCCACCCCTTTGACAATAGTTTAAGTGGAAGAAAGTGTGAGTCTCCCGCTGTGCATTCACACGTATACAAAATGACATGTTTTCATTTAAGAGTCTTCAAGTAGTCTACTAAATTTTATTATCATATTTTACCTTCGTCATTCATCAACATCCAATACATTAACTTCTGAAGATAGGAAATTGAGTATTATGTTTATCTTTAATTAACATAATGCTGGATTTTTTGGAATAAAAAATCTTTCATCTCATTTCATAAGTGTATCATGTCAATCCATTTTTGTGTTGTCGGTGTTCATATTGATTATTCTAACTGTTGAGTGCACATGTCCAAGGTTTCAAGCATGTATATATGTGTATGATAATCACATACGTGGACGGAATGACCAAGTGGTATTACGATGTCGTGAAATCGATATTTATATGTATGACCAAGTCGCGCATGTGTACCGAGATTAAACTAACGAAGTGACCGAGCTAACCCATTGAGTTGACGCAATACATTTGAAATTGCCGGTCGTGGATTCAATTGTGACATTATGCTATGAAATATATCGTCTATTTTAGCAATTCTTTTCATTGCGTTACTTTGACAGGGTTCATCATAGTTTTTTTGTTGTAGTTCGCCATGCATATTATAATGAGGCGCGTCTAGGATGAACGTTCATTATTATTGAGAATTGCACATGTTTGCGTATTCCATACAGAAAATATTTTTCACACGATTTTGTCTTACTATTCATACTCTTTTATCTCTGCAACTTTCATGCCCTCGTGAATGGATGCATATATATATATATATATATATATATATAGTTATGTATGACCATTCTCATTGAATGTACCCTGGTTCGATGAACGTCGGGTCGATTCTGTACTCGTCCTGAATGCTTCGCTTTGATCACGGCTCATTCTCTTTTCCTCCATATTTTTTTTTCTTTATCTACTGTCACTTTACAAAAGGGAAAGTAGTCGCCATACATGAAAGTTAAGGGGTGAGCTCTTACGGTCGATTTTTACAGAATTTTGAACCTTTCATCACTGCTGCCTGAAAAAGTGAAGAGATAAAAACTTTCGGTACTATCGTGTCTTCTGTGACATTTGACTTTCTTATTACTTCTTTATTTTCTTCTATTTGATCATTATCATTTGGGTGGAATATTGACAAATGTCTTGTTGATTGACATTAATAGACATCTTTACGTTTATACTGACTGGTTATTCCATAGTATGATGTAACCAAGGAGATTAATGAGGATATTTCTCTTCACACTTCCATACCAAGATTCATCCACAACCGTGATCTCGTTATATCACTTGCTACGTTATAAAGAATGACTATTTACCAGTATTTAATAGTAATTGCTGCAGTTTGAGGGTGGAATATAAAGTCGTTTACATTAAATGTAGGGTGGAGGAGAGAATTATTTTGTTTCACATCACATATCTTGGATACTTTTAGCATTTGATGACGGAGTTAACCCTCCAGACATTTGCGCCCTCCTGTATGAGTGTGTGTCGCATAAATCTGGCAATTTTTACAATTTTGAAGTACATAAATAAATTTTAGATAGAAGAAAAATCAAAGAAATGCTCATGTGAAAAATTTCAAAATTTATTCAATTCTGTTATCTTAATTATTCAGTCTTTTCATAAACAAAAATGGTATCATGTCTGCTAAATTTGCACCCATTCCTCTGGCATTTAATTCAGTGAGGGCTAACTCGTACTACCAAGAGTTGGCAATTCTTCATCCCTTGAATATTGCCAAACACTTTTGAATCTACCCATCATGCAATTGTCAATAACTCTATCGATAAAGGTGTTGCACGGTTCTGAATTGAGGTTTCCCTGTTGAACCGGCTTCGATTGTTGGTAATATTCTTACCCCTAAAAAAAGTCACCCCTGCAGATACAGTAGATTCCTACATTTTCGTACGCCGGCTACAGGCCGATGGAGCTTTTACTTCGAGTACAGTGACAACTGATCATTCATTCTGCTATCCAACTGGATAGTAGTTTTCTCCAGATGTTAGATGGGGTGAGCGTTCTTCAAATTTTTCGGCTGCATTTTCCTCAGGTTGATCGATTGGGGAGGATGACTTGTCTCCTCTTCTATACGGATATTGTCATGTAACGTCTCCATTAATTCACACCCCATCGAACGATAATTGAATCAAGAAAGATTGAGACATCTCCACCTTGAAGATCATATATCAGTCTAGGTTTCAGTTGTTTGTAGTGTGAAAGAATGAATAATTCACGAGGGGAATATTGATGTTTGCATAATCAAGGAAAGAAATATGGGAAATAATGAGTTGTACAATTATGCACAACATTTACAATTTCAAGTGGACAACCATGCATATACATAGATAAAGCAACTACTATCGTGAAGACTTAGTTATAGTCGGCTACTGTTATTCACGTTTTTCTATCACTAACGATGCTAACAAGCACTACTCATCTTCTCTTCACTTCTTTTGTTTTCTTATGTTTTACCTCTGTTGGGTCATAGACATCTCACTCACCTATGAGAGTATACATCACGTAGCGTGTTAATGTGATTGATTGAGAGCTACGCCATTGTTTTCTTCTCCCCATAGAATATCAGTATGCAAATATAAACAATTATTCGTCTGTAAAACGTGTACCGTGACCACAATTGATTTGCATCACATAGTGACCTGTATTTTTGCTACATGAATATAAGAAATAGAACTCAGTTTTTTAATTCTGTTTGAATTAGTATTTATATATACAAACATTTATGTAATTTGTGGTTGAACAAGTTTTGAGAAAGTAATTTGGCCCTGTGAGAACAAATTTCATTCAGGCTATGAGTTCATTTCGAAGCTTTATTTTCTAATGTATAATTTCAGCGGATATTAATAGAAGTTATTGTTCCTTATATGACTATCAATATTCTCCAAGATTCACATGGTTATTTGTTTCCAATGTATAACACTGGAAAATGTAATTCACTACTCTGATTGAAAATGTATGAATGTTTAAATAAAGATGAATTCACATTGTTTGCCGCGGAACTTATGTTGTTGTGGGCACAAACATCATCCTGCAATCCATAGTATAACGATAATATAACAGCCACAAAATTAAATGCACTTGGATTTAATTATGATCGTCAGTTTCGCATCACTGCGCGGTACATCATGTCCGAGGATTTCAGATATACAAAGCAGAGTATGATTGCAATGGAAAATGAGAGGTGCATACATATGCATATATATACATAACAGTATATCTAACTGTATACAACGAGATGGAAGGGCGGACAATGGGTTGACGCTTCCCATGAGCGTTTGGTCGTGTGACATTTTCGAGTGCACAAGCCGCGGGCTCAAGTGCAGATTAACGCAGGTGCTGTAGCACGTGCAGTATTCGTATATCTAGCTATACATATATCTATGCTCATGTAAATACATAACGCTGGAATGGCTGTAGACGGCATATTGTTCTGGTATTATTTATTATTTCAAGCATCACCCTTCACAATTCTTATGAAGTCTCATTTGTTCGTCACCAGTCAATTACATTTACTTAGAAACATAAAAAGAATTGATGTTATTCGCATGGTCTAGTGACAATTTTTCAGAAAGAATCGATGTATGATTGGGAGAGCTAATAATATTTGTTCGCTGAAAACATGCCTATTCATTGATGAATCAGTGAAGAATATTTCGATAAAAAGATTGATATTTATGTTGACTTGAGAGATCGTGTCATGAAAAAGGTTTTTGTCTAGTTTGCGCAAACATACGTGTTATAATGGAGCAATTGGATAGATGAGAAAGTGTTAACTGAGTTTGAAAGAGAAGTTCCTCACTCCGTGATGAGGCTGTGAGAATAACTTTGCGGGTATAGGTGGGTGTGTTCCTCTGCAGATTGTCAATACCAGGCACTATCTAGAATCATCGACCCACGTTTTCCCACTCCTCCTAGTTCAATTGTGTATAGATATGAATTTGTCAGATAGTCAGAGTTTCTCGTGTTAGCTTGCTTGAAAGAGGGTACCACGCTGAATTCTGGCGTGTCGTATCATAACCATGCTCGTCTATAATAGGCAAAGGAATTCTCAAGAGCTTCCCCCTTTCCCTATTTCAATCGAAAAGTCGACTTGAGGAACTATTCATACGCATAGAATCTCAACATTCTGTGGAACTCTACCAATCTATTTGAACTTTGTCTTATCAGAAAAACCATTTAGAAACTTGTACGTGCGTGAAACAGACGTGATGCGAGTCACCGAACATATTTTTTGATGTAGTAGTCATTTTTCATTTATTAAAATGTTCTGAATTAAAAAATATGCTTTCGTCTGAATTTGCAACTAATAAGGTATGATATATTCGTAATTGTCGAAACTAAATTGTATTTCATGTGAACATGTCCATGAATATGACGTACAATTCATTAATACCCAGGAGAGTGAAAGCGATCGAACATTCGAATATGTCTATATAGAGTGAAGCCATTTATTCTTCGCTACTCTCGAGAGATCATCATATCTTTCCCTTCGCAGCTCCATTTTCTCTATTACTCTTCTTTCGAGATCAGTCAAGTGTACAAGAAAAGTACTTTTGCAGGAGTGAGTCTATGTGCTCGACGAATATGTCCTGTCACCAAGCAGAAGAAAACAATAGACCATATATGGACTTTATGAGATTCTACAAGCAATAGACAAAAAAAAATAAATTGAGATGCGAAGAAGAACGAAATGCTTTTTACAATGTGTCTGGTTCAGGCTATTTTTTTCAAGCAAATCACATGATATTATATTTGAAGAACAGCGTTTTTGTGACTATAAAAACGAACAGTTTGATGAAAGTTTTCATAAATCACCGACAAGTATGAAAAAGTATTTTTAATGTATTTGATTTGAAGTTACGTTCGAAGTGCTTCAAAGAATGACATAAAATTTCGTGCACTGTTTGAAGAAACGGCGACGTAACATAAGTGATCTCACTCGAACAAGTGGTCATACAGCTTTAACTTTAAGTTTCAACATGAGGAAATTCTCTCAACATCTTCAGAATAAATGGCTCACCATACATTACAATCTGACAGTGAAAGATCTGAAAGACAAATCTCTGACTAAGTGCAAATGCAGAAATAGTGATAAAACTCACCGAAGAGTCACGAATGCAGTAGTTGAATACGTCGACGCATAATATAGGAATGCTAAAATGGTCCCAGACTGATTTTTATTGTTAATTTCATACATTTTGATTGAACATAAATGTTACCGAGGATGAAAATGGTAAATCAAGATTTTTGTAATCAGCCGTAGACAGGAGCTTAATGTCGTTTTTTTTTTCATCGCTCTGTCATTCAGTATCTCTTAAATCCACGTCCCAGTGGAAATCAAACTTCTATGTCCAACACATGGTCATTAAGACAAATCGAAACTAAAAGTCGATGAGAATTCACATAGTGAGTTCACGACTCTTTATCCAAGTTCAATTTCCAATATTGGCTAGGCTTTTTTTTCATCATCCCTCGTAGATTATTCGTCGTAGGCTCGCGGGTGGTATGAACGAGTGGAGGTATATAGGAACAGAAGTTGAGCAGGATGGTGAGGTCGATGAGCGTGACTAGCGGGAGCCACGCCATTTTGTTTAGGTATTATCCCGGATGCGCAACGAATCTACGATCCCGCATCGTTGAAGGAAATGCTTCTTTCTATATTCCATCAATTCTGCGCGTAACGAATAACTATCAGTTATTTATTTTTTTCTTATTTTTACGTAGAAGAACTTATTATTACTCCATCTTTATTATCGTATCGATTTTGATTGATGATATTGCGTTGATTTTGCCATTTTATTCAATGAAAAATTATTCAATAACTCATTATATCGAAGAATAAATTATTCAGGGAAAGCATGAAAGCCCAAATAAAGAAAGATTCCTTTTGTATTACAGTTCTAAGTAATATTTCAATGCATAGTCTGTAGTTCATCTGATCTTTCTTCTTCTGCCTCTGTTATTACACGTATTTTCATTAAATTATTTGCCCTTCTGCGATCTACTTTTTCTTCTATGGAAATAAAATCCCTGTCACAAAGAGGTATTGTTATGGTCCATCCCGGCAATTTGGTAAACTAATTTAATAAATTTTCCAAGAATTTCATACTTCTATTATTGTATAAGGGAAGGCAAGGAATTGAATAACAGAATGAATTGTGAAATATAATATAGGTAAATGTAGAGGAAGAATAAAGTCGGACCTGTAAATCAAATTCGTTTGATGAAACTCAATGAGCCATAGTTTCCAACATGCATCACTTTCTCATTATTTATTCGACGAATACAATACTGCATGAGTTGAAGCAAACTAAAAGCTGATGAAAATATGACGGAAAGATTAGAGAGCGCTCAAAAGATGTCCATGTTAAAGAGTGACTGGACTCGGTTTCTCATTTGTTTAAAACAATCTGGAGCAGCATCATAAGTAAAGCGATTCATCCTCGCTCAGCACAAAAAGAGCGATAAAGACTACCCTCTTTTGGAATCACGTATTTTTTTTTCTTCAATGTCAAACAATGTCTGATCTTCATACTATTGATTGAATGTCCTAGCGACACTCAACGAAGAAGACAAATAAAAGCACTGAGATTGTGAATTGTCGATTCGATGCGACGTAGACGGCGAATGAAAAAGAGAGTACGAAAGATTGCGCTGGCACGCGGTGGATGAGTGCACATGGTGGAAAAGAAAATTGAGCAAGTGAGATAGGTCAGAGAAAATGCTAGATGGGAATCGAGAGGATATGGTCGTTTCAAGCTCCAATGCAATCTTAGAAAATTGATGGTGCACTTATCTATCCACGTGTCTGTGTATGTCACCTTTCTAAATGTTCTCTATTATTTTCCAAACGTATTTTTCTCGAAGCACAATTGATTTCATGCGACAATGCAAAGAAAGTTCGATGGAATTCAATGCGTGTGGCGATCTAACCCAAAAATTTTCATGAAGAGTAATATCTGAAGTATCCAAGGGAAGAAATTAGAACAGTTTTCCAACCTTTTCTGGAGTTATTCAATAATAAAGCTTATAAATTTTGTGAAATTAGTTTTTCTCGTAATGTACGGAAGCTTTTGAATGTGTTCATAAAAATTCCAACATTTTATACTAACTAAATTTATTTTTAAGATTTTAAGGCATATATTAGAAAGCTCGAACAATCAGACGTTTTTCAATCTCATCAAGAATTGATTCAGACACTGGTGGTCCTGATATTCTATTTGCTCATATGATTCATTGTACTGTGGAAAACTTTATACGAAAAGTGAACTTTTCATTAAGTTGCGATTGAACGTGAGTTCGCTTTTGCAAAAAACTTTCCTCTTCGAATCGTCGGCAATTTTCAGAGAATCCTTGTTGCTCAAACCTATACCAGGTTTCACAAACACAATGAGATTTAGGTGTGTCGAATTTGATCTCTCAAACGGTACTCTCCGCGAGGCGTTTATAGCTTTCTTTTCATTTTCAGCATCATGATAATATATGATCCCCACTGGTTTAATTGAAAAATAACATTGAAGAAAAAGTCTTTATAATTTAGAAGCGACTCCTGTTTTTGTTAACTAGGCTATTCATGATTTTGTCAATTGTATATCGTATCGCATATTGAATAGCTTTTGCATGAGTTCCGATGGAAATTGCTAATAGAAACGGTGGTTTTTCTGAATTGTCCCGTTCAATTATGATTTGTTTAGAAATTTTAAGATCATGTTGATTTATTGTATATTAATGGAGTTGATTGATCGACTTCCAACGGTGTCGTCCGAACGGCTGATAATTGGAATGATTTTCTACCATTCCTACGCAATTATCCCCTTCATAGTCGGTCTTGAACTAATGGGATCTCGATACTGGCCTCATTAGTGTCTCCCGACTCGATGTAAAGTGCCTTTGCTTGCTCTTTCAATTTCAACTGATTATGCGTAGGCTTCATTAAAAGACAATTGAATGCTACTGGAGGTAGCAAGTTAGGTAGTAAATTATGAATGGAATGTTGAAATTGCGCATTTTGTGTAATTGCGAAAGATTCAGTAGATAAAATTTCGTTTATGCACAAAATCGCAACGCAATAAATGAATTCCCAATAGTCAGCTGCGCGTGTAATTAATGATTTAGTAGTGAAGGTTCCTAGATGTAACTATGAAAAATCAGTCGTGATTGCGATTACCAAAATAACGTAACGTTAAAAGTAATTAATAATAAATTAGTTAAACCTAATTCAATTGACCAATTATTTCATGAATATTTGCTGCAATTAGAGTAATTTCAAAGATAATATTCGTTTGCATGCAGAAAATACAAAATATATGATCTGACATTAATGAAACCATTTCTTTGATCATTTTTATCATAACTTAGCTTGCATTGTGACCAAAAGTTGAATTCGAAATTGAACTTGTACTTACCAGCTAAATATGCAATTCATTATCATCACGTTACAAAAAACTGAGTAAGCTGCCCGCTTGCCAAATTATTCTAACATTATTCATAGAAAATATTAGGGCAGCACAATCGCGCTGAATTATAATGGGCGCGGTCGGTATCGACATTGCTTCCCACCATCTGTTGTGTTTGTTCCCACCATCGCCTACGTCACGGCAATATTAATCCGTAGATAATAAAATTGGAAAATCCATTATCGAGGAGCCACAAGCCCATCTAGGATACCCGTAGTATTTTATATCTATCAGCTCAATTTTATATACGTAGAGTGCACTAGATTTTTTGGGTTTCCGAGTCTATTTTGACTTTCATTAACTAATAACTGATCATTTACTCGAGAATGAAATTCAGAACGCCGATTCGGGCTCCTGAATTTTGATGATATTACATATATACAGCATTTTGATGAAGTGATTAATGATTTTCGAAACTTCATAACTGTTTGATTCACTCTGAACTCTTCGCTAGGGGCGTTCAGTACCTGCAATGGCCCTGTTTCGAATTTAGAGTTGGTCAACATAATCCTTGATAGCTCGCGGCCATCTCATGCTTCTATTGATTCAATTTACCACCAATTTGTGGAAGACGGTTCTGTCAATTCAACATCATCATTTCTGTCTATTTTGAATCTGACGTTCACGTAGCTGCCATTCCCCTGTCCGTACACATATTGGAATGCAATGAACATACTCATTCCTCATCGTGTCCTTCCACGACCACGTAGGTTCAATGTACTTCATTGTCCTCATGATGTAGGTCATGATGGAAGTTGTCAGCATCTTGCAAAGTCAATATTTTTGTATTCGTTTGGACAACATTTCCGTTCCTCTTCCGTTTCTCGAATGGATTCATCAGATAAAATAAATGATACAGAATTTGTGATCATTTCTGAGTGCAGGTAAAAGTTTTGATAGAATAGAATTAGGAAAAAATAAAAATAAAAATTGAGATGAGAAAAACTTGTGGATCGCAAAAGTCTGTTAGCGATTGAAGGGCTCAACGAGTTCCACGAGAACTGTTATTCATAAGAAAACTTTTCAATTTACGTCAAGTCTCAGGCAATGAGTCTGTTGTTAGCGAAACGGAAAAATGGGAATGAGACTTTAGCCACAGCAAAAAGTTTGCATCGTCCCAGGATTGGATCATTTACAACATTGTCGGGATACGTCATCGCCATCACCTCCAGCGACAGGTTTAAAAACAGTGACGGGAAAATGAGGGTCAACAAATAATGGTAGTTGTTCGAATGAAGTGTTGGTGATAATCTGACTTTCATTCGCTTTATCGGCAAACTGTTGTTGGATCACTGTGAAAGCTATACAGCAAGCTGTTTGTACTAGTTTTCGTCAAAGTCATCAGGAAAACTGAATATTTACTTTGCCTCGCATCCGTTTCTGATCCTGATAAACAAACTGAGTACTCATTCCATTTATATCGAAATTTATACATTAATTCATGGAAACATGCATAAATGTGGAGAAATATTGAACAGAGTTTCCCCGAACTTGTTCAAGAGAAAACACCGGAGGGTACTAGAAATTGCTATGCATACAATATTGACAATTAAATGAGTGATATGTATATACATATATATGCATTCAGTATTTATCTGTTATACGGTACAAGCAGTAATACAGCTGCATTCACAAAAGTCTCGAAGTTTATAAAAGTAAATGTGGAAATTCATAATTCAAGTTTCTCACTGAAAGCCTTCCTAAATCCATGAAAGTTTTCTGTATTAACATTTTCGACCTAAGTTTCCAGTCTCCAAAAATCCCGAACGCCGTATTCCCCAGTCTTCAACATTGTATGTGAGTTTCAAGAGGCCTCGGGCTGTATCTAATTTTATTAAAACCGATTCCCCACAAATCCTGATGGAATTTTCAATGTCGTTTCATGCAAAAAACCGCTATCGAACGGGAAATGTTCCTCAACTATCTTCATTATGCATTATGACACGGCGAAATTCTTAGAATGTCTATCAGCTTTGTGAATAACTATCAGTCATTTTAAAAATTCATATACTGTTTGATATTGAGACATTTTCGCAAAATATAATTGTCATCATATAATAATTTAATATTCCATATCTATGCCCATTGACCACAGAGATTATAATTGTGCGGTAAGTGGTCCGTTTCGATTCAGTAGTTACGTCAAAGTTGTGGGTTGTTAAGTTGTAAAATCATCTTTCAAATGCCATTCACTATAATTGGATTGTAGTGGAGCAAGTCGGAAAAATTCATGGGCTTTGCGTGTCATTATTTCCCGGATTCCTATTCGTTATTAATGTTGTTAGTTCATTCATTTTTAGCTCAATGTTAATGGTTATTTCATATGAGATTGTGAAGATTTTCACGATCTAATAACTTCAGTTGAATATATTTTCGCATAAGAAATAATTTTAAGAGACGGAGATAATTATCATCTTAGTTTTGTATTGCGTCTATATATTAGATTCTTATATTTGTCAATGCAATCATCTATCACTTTGATTCAACAAAGTAAATTCTGTATAGTAATGGGATATTTATAGATAACGCAATATATACAATAATTTCGTGTTTGGATATCGATATGCATATTGAAATTATAACGTTTGTAACAAGTTGGCTACGTAAATTCGTTGAACTTGATGGTGTGAATGAAGCACGAATTGCAGCCAGCTAATTGAGAGCATGTCTCTCGTACTCTTGAACATTTCCTCCCATATATATTCCTTAGTTAAATTGCTACCAGAGGAATTCAACTGCTACTGGATGTGTAACAGCAGTCAATGATTTTCAGTTCAGACGTGTCGAATGTTAAATTACTCAACAGCTGTTGAGTAATAAACTGTTGATACAGAGTCAATTGAAAGAAGTTTCAAATAAATCTTCATTTTGTGCATTGAATCTCAAATTGTTGTGAGTTGTCTTTGATAAATGCGTCAAAGAGTTCTTGTTTGGTTTAGGATTGATTGTTTCACGTTCAGAATAATATTCTTCACGCGTCTTCTCACAACTCTTTCTATGAATCATTGTCACGACATGGTACTCTCGGAATAGCGATGATATTTCTATGTCAGATTTATGGATTACAACTTCGCACTGCATGGAAAATCTATCTGTAAATACAATCATTAGTGAATTAATATGGCTAAATGGCATGACTGCTATTGATTTTGTGGAAATAGTGTTTCGTTCACAAAAGTGTGGATCTTGGTCAATAATTACGTTTGACAATTGAAATATTCATTCAACAGCAGTGGTTTTATGCAAGCATGATCGAATTAGCGTCACAACATTTCGATCAAAGTGAAATGAGATATTCATTTCAGTATAGTTTTCGTAATATCCAATTTAGTCATGTGCTTGAGGTGATTCGTGGGGATGGCATTGATGCCATGATGCATTTCTGTTGATGACAAATAGAAGGGGAGAGAAGTACATTCCTCATGATTCGGGCACATTTATGAAATTTGTCACAATTATTATTGCACAATATTATTTCTAATAAATGTTTTATCATAAATTCATCCGAATATTTTTGAATTCATTAATTTTCGCTTAACAATTATAATAGAGGAATTCACAATGCTCTCTGTTTTGAAATCAATTATACTCTGGACCTCCCGGCTAGTTGGTGTCATTCAATTTAATTCATAATTGCATTGTGAAATTTATTACATTTAATGCTGGGAAAGAAAATTCTTATAATTGATTAGATTTTAAAATCAATTCACTGATATTAACAATCGAAATATTAATGGGACTCCGCCTATGCCAAATTGAATTATGCCAATATATTTCATTGCAATCAAGCTATGCGATCATGGCGTCATACACGTTCACCTCACTGAATATTCGACATATTATGTGCTTCATTTCCCATTGATTCGCAATGAATTCAATTTCATACGGTTGTATAGATTTCCGAAAATGCGTCTAATTAAGCTCAATGAATTGTTGTAATTGTCGTGTTGATGGTTACAATGAGCAACGAAAATGCCTTTTTTTGATCAAAAATATCTGTACCACTTTCCCACCACTAATTTTCTCCAGTTATCTCTCTTGATTATTCCCCGGATTTATCCGCGCTCTTCTGGTCGAGCCGCAGGTACGGATATTATGTAGCACGTCAAGATGTTGCGGATGAGCTCATACCGAGATTTCATAGTGGTGGATA
The DNA here is from genome assembly GCA_030523085.1 of Meteorus colon. Lineage (NCBI taxonomy): Eukaryota > Metazoa > Arthropoda > Insecta > Hymenoptera > Braconidae > Meteorus > Meteorus colon. Next base: position 214,311 of record JAPYZH010000100.1, read on the forward strand.
AACAGTCCGAGAGGGAAAAGGAGTAGGGGGTTGGAGTAAAGGGCATCGTACCATCCAAGAAACATTTATTATCTAAGCCATGGGATGCGCGCGCTACTCCAGCCAAGATTTATTATAACGTGTTGTAGAATGTTATTTATGCACGTCCACTGGTCCTGTAGCAGTGGTCGACTGTACGAAAATTCATTCAGGATATTATCAAACGATTTATTCGCAATGAGGGAGGTGACATTTTCAATCTCAACTAAATGAAAAATTACGGCGAATGATACAAAGTCGAAATTATTTGTTTGGAATTCAACTTTTTCCCCGGGTTACCAAAATTGAACAAATAAAAATTTCACTTCATTAAAATCGATCGATGTTACTTCAACGGACCAGGCAATTCGTTGATTAATTACAGAGGATTCCACCTCATACTTTCATTGAGAGATTGACACAATATTGAAATGCAATGCATACTATCATCCATCCGAAAAAGTATATCCATCCAAATGGAACGAAGCAGATCCATTTGAATTCTTCGACATCAATATCGTTTTCACCAACACGCAAATCGGTGACAACGAAACAAACCTTCTCCATAGATAGCACACATGTAAACACTCAGCGGCAGAATTATTGGATTGCAACCAATCATCGCTCATCGATTGTAAATAAAAAGTCATTCATACATAACCAACACTGCCATTTGTTACATCGAGAACATTACTATTAGTTATAGCTTGACATTTCCCCGAAGTATTCTTAAAAATTTATGATATCAATTGGATGATGATTTAATCGCGCATATGGAATACGAGCACGAAATGACATTACATAAAACTTCTCATTTCTCTATGCAACTAATTTCTCGAATCAAATAATTTCTATTAGATGAAATCAAGATTATCCTTTGATGATTTGTGTATTTGAAATCGATTCGCAGCGGATTATTCAAAACCAATTCCGCCACCTAGAGAGAATCACGCTACACAATCCTGAGTTTGTAGGGCACCATCACAATTGAATACTTTATGAAACATAAAATGTCCATTCCCAGTTTCCAAATGGTTTTATTTATCTAATACTTGAATATTTCTTGTATTCCACACACACACTCACTCACATATATCCCTGATACTTTATTCACAAATATTTCGCTCCGCAGTGTTTATGCATACTAATGTAGTTTTCAATTCTTCCATCCTATGTAAATGTAGGCGAACCAAACTATAGATACACATAACAAAAGAGAAAAATTTTCGAATAAATGTAAACTCACGATATGAGGAATATACATGGACGTGATTGTGCATTATTCTGGCACACAAATATATTTACCACAGTGTACTCATGAACAACCGTACACATATATCGCATATATATTTACGTTGATAGACATATATACATAAATATATTTGTGCAGAGTCACAGAATCTCGGATATGTATATTCATCGCTCCAATGCGCTGCTCCATGAATGGAATCACGTTCGATTCGCCAACGAGGTTATCAAGGAGTATTGTATTACCATGTTGAATGATTGAGTGTTGGAATTTATTTTCATTTGCGCTTGCGTCACTCAACAATATGTTTGCCAATTCAGATATACAATAGTGGAAGTACATGTAGATAGATTGAGAATGATGAGAGAATGAGAGAGTGGGCAAGAAGCGAGAATGAGGATGACGGAGAGGAAGAACGAGAGATGATTGGGAACAACGCAGAAAACTGGGAAGTCCTGTGTGCAATTACTTTCATTCGTTCCAATTAATAAATGCTCTTTGCACTATATATATATATATATATTTCTACTTTTTTCTCTTATCTTTTTCTCTCACCAAATCGGTAGAGAATTACAGAACTCATAACGATGTGGATTGTTCGTTGAAGTTGGCCACGTTCATAATAACTTTCATTTTTCTCCATTCTTCTCGTTTTTTCTCTTTTTTTGTTTACTCTCATTTCTCTCTCTTTTTTTCATTCTCCTACAGATTATGCTTTGTAAAATTCCACAATATTGCTCATGATTTTATGCAGATTATGAATGTATATATTTTTTAACTGTACAGTAAAATCTCTTCTTGTTACGATTTTCGGGACCTACGTAAAATCGTGAGGGGTTATTTTTGTCAATTTATGCAGATATAAAGCAGGGAAAATGAGTCTGATCAGAATTTTTATAGATTTTGATCATTGATTGACCTATGATATCTCCGGATCGATTTGAAATAGAGGAAAAGTAAAAAAGTTGTCTGGAGGTAATCGGATGAGAAAAATAATGCATATTTATTTTTATCGATCGGATGATTATTTATTCCTATCTAACAGTTTGAGTAACACTACAAACTTGATAAGCAAAAAAGGCTTTAGGTAGTCCAAACCCTTTTTGTTTTTAGATTGGGGACTGACGACAGGTCGTCGAAATGGAAAAATTCGTAACATCGTGAGGTCGTAAGAAGAAGAGGTTTTACTGTATTCAATTTTTTCGATCCAACGATGGTTGTGCTTTCTCTGAGGGCTTCTACTGACTATTTGAGACAAGCTCAGAGTCCCCGGAGCATTGTGTTATGCTGAATCTTATTTACGTATGCATCGATATTTCATGGAGTATGTGCAAGATGAGATTTGTGACTAATCTACACTTACATGTTGATAAAATCGCAAATGTATTTTGTGAACATTCTCATCTTTGATTTTTTTCACTCCTCACACTTATTTTTATAGCTACTTTATACTCGTCTCAAGTGCGTCACATCTCGCGTTGTCGATGGTGAAGCAGCAGGAGTTATGACTCGCATAAAAATGGAACGCAACATGCATGTAGTGAATTTATTATTGTGATAGATAAACTTTTGTTAGAACGTTTATCTTTTTGGCCGTTTAATATTTTTATCTATCGACATTCTGCAATGTGACACCATACATGTGTCTACACATGGATACTGATGTTTGTGCTGTAAATTCGAGTGTGTCCCTTTTCAACATCTTCCAGTGTTTGTACATCACGTAACCCATTTAACGTCCACAGAAAAAAATACTGAGATGAAATCAATAGAATACATTATTGTAATACGATGTTTCTATGGATGTAGTAACTCTTTGTATCTTCATCCTTTGCAATTTGATGAGATTTTATGGTTGTATGTTTTATTTATTAATTTTTTTTTGTTTTCATGAATATGACTATAAAATATTTGAAGCGAAAATATCACGAGTTTTCATGAAATCCAGTATATTTCAAATGAGTTTTCCAATTGATTTACTGTTTTGTACATCGGGTTGGAATAAAGTTCAAGGATCCTTCATTCAATTCTGAATACTCGAGCACAACCTCTTCTCTTTGGATCTATCGAATAAAATATTTATGCATTGTGATACCATTCACCTCACTCGCTTGGTGCATCGCTCTTATATTCAAATCTGCAGGTATATTTCTACGATGAATATATATTTTATATAGAAAATTTATATTTCTGTTCATGTACGATATACACGATCGTGCAGAAGATTTTAAGCACTATAATAATACAGCTACCAGCATCGTGCTCCTCATTTAGAATCGTAACCTATAAACCAGAGAATTGCGATCAGCATTGCAGATATTGCAGATGATACTGTGAAGAAGATACGTGAAGTTAGATACGAGTGTATATTGCACCGTATAAATAAATTTTTTTTCAATAATTAGCAAAAACACTTTTCATTATTTGAGACGAGGCAATACAGATATATTTGCGTAACATCAACTTTCAATTATCCGAATCATTTTAATAATTGAGTTCGAGTGAGTGACAACATCTCCGCTTGTCTATTCACTTTGATGAAACATATATATCTGATGCCGCATGAAACAAAGACATCCTTGTTATATTTGAGATCTTACAGACCACAGATTTTTGTATGCTTGTAAAGGGTTGTGCGGCTTCAACGTCGTTCATGTTATTCCATGTTTTCTCTATCCTCTTATTTATCTCGCAACCTTTCACCCTGTATTTCATTTCATACAGCGCCAGTGTGGTAGAGAATACCGTCAGATTTCCACAGAGATTGGATTGTCACGAGCAACCACAAGATACAACTGACATGCGCGCGTTCTCGTCGTTGTCGTGTCACTATGGTGTTCGTGTTTTTCCCTTCACTCACACATAATACTGATAGAATATCTTGAGGTGTCGAACATAAGCGTACATGGACTGGACTAAGTAAAAAGAAGTAGATGATAGGAGATTTGAACGAACGAGCATAAAACGCGAATGATGAAGCACCTAAAGGATTGAGGAGAATGATGAAAGAAGGGATGAACCAGACGTGTGGAAAAAGAGGGGGCAATGGCGGATGGGGATGGGGATAGAGGAATGACGTGGATTCTTTGATCTGACCACCTGCGGCTAAAACACTCTATCCACTCCCTCTCTATGCTGCTTCCCCTTTACTCTCTTGTTCTTCCGCGCGTGGTTATATAGATCTGACATTTTTGTAGCCAGTGTGATTAAAGATTTAAGTATAGCACAGTTGCTTCAAAACACATTCACTATCAAAATTGATAAAATGCACTCACTGCAGGACAAAACTGATATTTGAATGCCCTCTTTACTTTTCTATTGATTCATATACTAGACGAATTCACTACCAATTGCTGTAGAAAGAAATGTTACCATCCAAAGAAATAATAAAACGTTCCATTCCCTACCATTGACGTTGTAGGAATCGCAGTAACTTCCTAAACACTCACAAATGTTACAGAGAGGACTACAATATTAGAGATGAGAAACAAACTTTTATGTGTTCTGATTGAGACCCTCGATTTTCCCCACTAAGAATGAATCTGAAAATTAGTAAAACTTCCCCTGACATCTCAGGATTTCGACATTTTATCTTGTTGATGGGTGCAGATTTTGGCTTCATCCGAACTGATGGGTTTCGGAGAAGTTTTCGATAGCTTTAAACGATAAATATTTATTTTGTAGAAGCCGTAGAGTTATAAAACTTGACGCAACTAAAATTGATAGGTTTTTTTTCAGGAGGTGTTTTCATGGGAATAGGTAGAATTTCATGAGTATCTACATTAAGTTGATGGGATCGAGAAATTGGATGTTGTGGAAGTAATGTATACAAATGTTATTTTCATCGAACAGTAAGAATATTGTGCATATGAACAGATATACGAATAGCAAGTGTCTTATTATGCTCGTATTCATACTACTGGCGATTTTTTTTGTCTCAATTCTTTTCTTTCTCTCCCACTTTCGTTTTGTTCAACTCTACCATTCTCCCAGAATAGTCGTAAATATCTCATGGCCGTGTTGGGACGTGACAGCAAAAATGCTACAAGGAGAAAAACAGGGAGGTAGAGAAAGATATAGATAGAGGTGAGGGAGTTTCATACCATCACGTAGCGGAATATTATATCTCTGAACTAGTTCGTATGCTAACTCCCCTCGTATTTCATTCCCACCAGTTTTTTTTTTAATCGGACCAAATGAAATGAAGTGTAAGATACTTTTTCACTTATTTCGCCTATTTTTCATATTCATTTTAAAACGAATTCTCGCATCTGATGTAATGTGCGACCAATTATTCAATCCATTCTTGTTCCAATTCAACATCTTCGTGAGTAATAGAATCGAAAAATTCTATTAAAATTTTCACAAAGTATTCGATATTTCTCATTCACTTACGATAGGTTTTTTCAACCCTTATCCGATTGAGTTTTTATCTTTCGTTATAAATTTTAATTAATGGAAAACCCATTCCAATGAAAATTTTTCGAATCAATCTAGTAAAATATGATTTTTTTACTAATGACGTAATCATTACAACAAAAATATCAAATGCTCTACAACGTAATTTGAAATACTTTGTTTTATAGAAAGATTCGGCACAGCCATTTTCCTTTTACTCGACATTTTCCTCACCCCTATGAAAAACTTACCTTAAACTTTACAAATAGGGCTTTCGAACGAAAAACTTCGTTCCATCGCGTACACCTGAAACTTTATGTAAACAAAATCAATTCGGAACTGTTTTGTGTTTCATATATTCTCATGAACAATTAATATGGAATATATTCGCGCATATTCTCAATGAATGCAACGTATGAATAAAGCGCAACAAGAAATATATTATCAGAAAAAATGACCACGCGGAGAAAATAATTTCGAAACTATTTTACAACAAACAAATTCCTGTTGTAGAATAAAGTGGAAAAATATGTAAATTTTTTTTGAGTTCAATGGAGGATAGGGAAATGTGAGATGCATCGTGCAGCACGACCATTAAAAAATAAAATGCGAATAAACTGAAAGAAAACTGAATACCTAAACATCCGGAGGAAAAAAAAGAAAGGATGAAAATAACAAAAATATTTTTAACGTGTGTTGTCGTAATCGCGGTGGGGTAACGAGGCCAGGCTGTTACCATAGTATATGCCTCTGGCGTCCATTTACCCCATACACATTCAAAGCTCACAGGAATAACGAGATTCTATATGATACCAGTTATTGTGAACCACACGCAGAGATTCCGCAGTAATAGTCGTTGAATAAATATCATTCGCTGGCTCCCTTGTGTTCAACTTTCTCTATATTGCTCGAATCGAAACCCAAAAATCCCTATGCAGTATTTGCAAACAAATGAACGTTCCCATATAAACAATTAAAGTTCATCAAGTATTGTTGCCGCATGTGTGAATGTATAGCATTTCCAAAGGGAGAAATCTCAGATGAAATGATGTCTTGAAGATCTAATGCAATGAACAAATGGGAACTCGAGGAAACACATTACGGCGTGGTGCGGTTAGGCGAGGAGAGAATTAGCGCATTCACTATTCAGTCTATGTTTGTTCAGTCATGTTAATGCAACTCATGTGTGGAGATAAGAAATTAATTTAACAAATGGATCGAATTCTAGCAACAATTCTAAACATATTCAATTCGTAAGTTTTCAAGTATATTTGCATTAATCATTCCGGATTTCAATAAATTGAATATTTCATTTGAACTTTATGTGGAGAGATTCAAAGTTATAATGGAAATGCATAAACAAAATGATGTGTGAATAAAATAGTAATCACATAAAGTTTTTCAAATTTTTATCGAAATATTTTCATTCAACTGTATGTACTTGAAAAGAAAATGAGGAATGTAACTACACATGCAAGTGCAATTCTTGCACACACTGGTTGGCAGATAAAATGTAAAATTAAAAACAAAGAGGAAAACGGAAATAGTGGGTCGTGATAGTAATATTTATGTGCCGTAAAATGTGTGATGGAGTTGATGTTTGCGACGCGCGCACCTCTCAGTGCCAGGTGTGCGAATATCGTTGAATACCATGAGAATATATTTATTTATTTTTTTTGGTTTTTCAGTTACTCAACGTGCATTTTCATAGTACATATCTCGCATTTTTATTGTTGTTTAAGAATAATGTAGTATAGAGAACATAAATGTTTCGAGGATTCTAAATTAGGAATATTTTTGTGTCTCAATAATTGATGAGATTGAATAAAATGGAATATAATAGATTGAATCAAGATTAGATGAAATATTAATTGCTTTCACTAGTTGTAGAAGTCATATATATTTTTTCATTTACATTTTTATTGAAGGTACAACACACACTTCCTATGACATTTATCCCATGAAAACCAAACATCAAATCGTTTTCATACTTATTACAAGTCTGACGTTCGTTGAAAGTGTCTCTGCTCATGAAATTAATGTTGTAAATTCGAAAATTCAAAGCAGCCGAATAAGAAACGCTGCATAGGGTTCGATAATTTCTGATAAAGCTGATTGATCGCAAACTCTATCAATTCTACAATGAATTAAAAATATTCAGAAGCAAATAGGTGTGCAAAAACTTTCATTATTGTTGTGGATTATTAATATCAGTGGACCATGAAGAGCCTTTCTTCTCAATTAATAATCTTGAGAAAAGAATTATCTTCATTTTCTCATTGAGATGATAATCACTGTGGTATTTTTAATATCAGTCTGCATAATTTTTTTGTACACATTCCCAGTATCATGCTCACTTCAAAACTTGTATCATGAACTCAATTTTCAGTTGGATATAAAGTTCTTTGTTTTGTTGGATATACAACACCACCCCATTCTCCATCAGCTCTATAGTTGAAAGGCAATAACAGAGTGAGTAAATACCTAAAAGTGCGGACGATATTAAATTAATTTTGTGCATTCTCTTAAATGAGAAATGCTTCGAGTAGTATATCAAACACAGACATGGAATGTTGTATTGAGAATTTGGGAGGAGAGTTTTATTCATTCATCGGTTGGATGTTTGAAAATTGAGAAATGGTGAGTATTATGTAGGAAGCCACTATGTGAGTTGGATGAAGGTGAGGTGAATGAGGGGTCAAGTAATAGCGTCGTGATAGACATCATTGCGTTCCATACAGTGATCGTCTCAGAAAAAAAAAAATGTCTAAATTATAGCAACCATCCATAAATAATTCAATCTTGATAGACTGTAGAATGTAGTTGCTATTACTCATATTATTGTACTGATTTTTGTTCGTTTTTTTTTCTTTTTCGTTCGTTTCAGAATGTGCACTGTTGCACAATTTATTTCACCTCCAAATGAAATGGAGTCGAATTGTGAATTCATCAGAATATTCCTACGAGAGAAAAAACTGGAAAATAATTAATGCTCGTTTTTTTTTTCTATTCGTGCGTCGTATTTACAAGCTTACAGAATAATTTCATCGTAGACAGGTATCATGTCGTTGAATATTTTACATTATCCACTCAAGCAATTTTACCCAGCTGAAGCTGAAACTCATGTTTTTCATTTTTTTTCTTTATGATTCGCAAATTTTTCTTCTCTTTTTTTTTCTCTTCACATCTGTATTCTCGTGATATATTTTCCGCAGCTTCTCACAAATTTATGAGAGATTCTGCTATATTTTCCATCTACAAGTTGCTCATCGCTCTGTGTTAGTAATAATTCAGTTGAGTGACAACTACAAATACACGCCGGTGTATCTCTATTTAAAGGGGTGAGATATAATGGGATAATATCGATTGACACTGAAGGAGAATAGAAATTTATACGTCAGTCAGCTGCCTAGAGCGGTTGACCACTTAACGTCCTTGACTACTGCACCCACATCGCTGAGAGTTTCAAACCATTGGGCTTTGGGATTGGTACGGCCGTGATGACCAAGATGATGAGGTGAACATGGCGACGAAGTAGATATATCAATAGAGTATCCTCTATAGGATGCAAGTACAGGACACCGTTCAATAGTAGGGTTTGGTGCAATACACATCTTGTTTGAATGTTGCGTTAGCTCATTGAGTGACATCAACTGATTTGATGCTACTCGATGGGTTCAAGAGAGGAAAGTGAATCCAACGCTTAATTAGCGAATCCATTAACGTGATACATTCAGTGATAAGGATAAATGCATCGATTAAAAAATCTGGAAAAAAAAATTATTACCAGAGAATGTAATTCAAAATATTAATATCAATTAGTGAGAGATTGCGAAGGAATGAAATATTTTGTAGATCCATTTGGTTCTCGAAAATTCTTTGGCTTATCAATTTTTTCACTTATCGAATTTTTCATGGAGATAATAATTCATTCCACATTTCTCCACTGTATATAAATAAACAAATTCTTTTCTCGGCAGTTGTTGATTCGGTCAATTATTCGAATCGTCAACAGAACAATGTTGAACAATATAGAATGCTATTATATTTCCTCCACAAAATAAATATGGCCGTCAGAGAAAATGGTAAATTCCACGGGTTGTGACCTGCTATCAACGTGTATATGTCTCTATGTGAATGCATGTATTTCTGATTGTACTACACAAGATTACTAGGCAAATCCCAATTTGAATGGCACATCGCTCGCTCGTGGTTGCATTGATCGCCGTGATGCATTCTATGAATTCTATTGGAAAACTTTTTTTTTCATTCGAAAACATTTTTATTCGGCTTTTTATTATACTTTTTCTTCGTTCAAAATTCATTGTGTTGTGATCCCTCGGACACGCGCTGTTCCATCAGAGTTCTATTTTTTCCTTGTTTTCATGCAAATATACGGTATTTCTCATCCGATTAGAGCAAAAAAAAAAGTACATCAATACTATTGTCACGACATGAAATATTTTTTTTTTCCCAAAAACAATAAACCAAATTCGATAGTTTTTCTATTAGAACTCCATTCCCGTCATGCCTCTTTCTCAGTTCATTGTTACCATTGAACATATACATTGGTGAAATTCGTGCAACATAAATTTATACGTCAACAAAGTGAAAACATAAATCCAAAATTCGTTTTTGTTACAAATTTGACCATCTCACAGCTCAAATCTTCGATTATTTATTAGTCAAATTTAATTTCACGATTTTAAGTTATATTTTCCGCTGATCTTTCAGAATACCACATAAAACATGGAAGATACTAGTTATATTTCTCGTGAACTGAACAATTATTCAGAAGGATTACACATTGGGGAAATTCGTATCACATATATAAACTTTTGCGGTTATTTATGAAGGTTGTGTGTGCAATTGGCAGCAGTGCGGCATCGACGCGTTCGTAAACGGGTTAGAATGTTTCCGAGACTTGAAAATGAAGAGGTATCGTTCCACCAACTTGATTAAAAGCAAGGTTTTACGATCATTCCTCCGCCCAATCTGCGTGAAGTGAGATTACGCGGACTCTATGTATGTGTGCATTGGTGTGATGTGAGTATGTTGTACGATGGAGGATATACTGTATGTTTCGTACCGTCCAAAATGACATCGGAGAAAAAGCTATTTGGAATGAACAATCCAGTTCACAAGAAATAACATGGGAAAAATAGTATTACGGTTCCATTCGTATACCCCAACATTACAACAACGCCAGCATCAAATGTGTGATAAATTGTTCTTGAATGGATATAAACGTGTCGAATGTATGTTTCTGATAAATGGTTTTCCGTAAACTCTCTACTTTGACGAGCGGGTTTGATTGCAGTCGAATGTCTATTGAAGTATTCTCTCCATAGACTATTCTCAGCTATTTGCAATTATGAGATAATGAAGAGATAAATTTCAAACTGATTCATTCAAGAAAAAAACGACGGGCTGGTTGGTTCAAGATATAGTGTCGAAGCGCTGGACCATGGCCTCTCACATTAAACCAAACGTGAGTAATCATCGGTGGAAAAGTTTGACTTCGTAGTTCTCAACTCGTGGCTTTTACCAAGTCACCCATTATTGTAACAGTGACCGGGAACAGGGGAAAGGCCAAACTTGGTACCAACTTAGCAAACTTTCCTTGTTTTCATTGTTATTATCTGTACGTTGAAGTATATCGAGTATTCCTTTTTCTCCTCGCACATTAATAACAAGAGTTATTTTTCTATTTTTTTTATCTGAAAAAAATAATATATAATAGAAGAGATTGCTTCCACAACAGACGAACAGTGATCCAAAAAGTTTTCGGATAAATATATGATGAAAGAAAAAATTGAAGAAGAAAAGTAAGTTATAAAAGTCGGACATTTGTGAAAGCGACAGAAAACTTATTGGATGTTTATTTGGACACAATATACGATTGCAAGAATATGGATTCTCACTTGGGGTGATTGTGGGGATGGGATAGACCCTTTCTTTCTCATTGCTACGCGGATTCACAACTTATAAAGGAAGTAGGGCACAATTGTGTGTGATATAAAAGTTGTAGAAAGTGGCGAATGGTAGATAACACACATAACTGAGATTGGAAGCTCCTCTTGATATTATCAGGGCCATTGACACATTGGTGTGTGTTCTATAGGTCAACCAATTGCTAGTTTCTTCGTTTCTTCTTTTTAAGTATAATTACGAATTTTTATGATACGAAACATCTTGAATGATTCTCAATATAACAAAAAAGCTATTTCTAGTTAGGTTCGGCTGATTATTCGATTGATGTTGGACTGGTTCTCACAGTCCACCTCTGTGTTAATCCCCATCGATATCAAGTGGGCATAGCTTTACAGTAGAAGAGAGGATAGGAAAGAAGAGAAATAATACAGCTTAAATGTCGATCAGCAAAAAATTGAAGAGAACTTATCATGAATTGATACTGCCTCGTTTGTTTTCCAGTGATTTCCGTTCATGTTTTCCTACCCATATTCAGATATTTAATTCTGTCATTTGACGGATTCGCCGGAGGCGTTCTGCCAAGCGACAAAGCATAAGCGCATTGATTTTCATGAAGGATTTCAAAGTTCATTCGCGAAATGATCAGAATTGGTAATTAGAAGACTTATGGAAAAGTCCTCTTAAATTTTATGTCCCGATTTTCCCAATGGGGTCAACGGTAACAGTGAACGAATATCAATAAAACAAATTGGAGCTGCGGTCATCAAATAATGTCTGGAGAATGAAATAATCACGGCAAATTATTAGCTTTAATTTAATGTCTATCAGTCTGTCAATACTTCAAATTGAAGAAATTTTCACCAATTCTTCGACGGATTATCCAACATTGTCGACTTGATGAGGTCCAACTAAAACTTTGACGTCAAGTTTCATACTGTTATAAAAACAAAGAAATTCAAAAGTTGAACTTAGTTTTCAGTCACTTTGCACGTTCTTTCACGTCAGCACCTTTCTTAATGTAATTTCAATTTTTTTTTCCTCTACTGTTCTGAGCTAATCGTGATTTGATAAAGTTTAACCTGACTTCAATCTGCACTAGTTTCTCAGTTACCGACCAATGTCTTTGATGGTGACACCGTCCATTTGGGATGAGGTCATATAAGACGCTACTTGCTCGATGTATATCCCTGAAACTCCACGTTGCTGTTAATTTATATCAACAAGATATAAGTGGAACAGTTGATATTATATAGTCAACAGAAATGCTCATTACAATTTCAAATATTTATGCGATGCAGAATTTCCTGCAATACACAAAATTTTTTGGTGAAATTATGTTAACGAGGATTGAGATCATCAGTGATATTTTAGAAATGAGGTAATGAAAGTGCCGTGACAAAAAATCAATATAAGCTAAAATTGAAATGTATGCAATGAAGGACCAACATGGACTCCTTTGGGCATCTGGATATATTCTGAATGTTTCAAAGGGTTCGGAAATATATGTGACTTAGCTTCGTTGTGCGTCCGGCATTCTACCCAGAAGTGCCAGCGCATCCGGCATATATTATCCAAGAATATTTTCTGGCATTTTTCCATCTATTCTCACTTCTGCATTTGTTAGTTATAACATGATACAGAGTCTGTGTCCGGTGACCTTTTTGTTAGTTCGAAGAAAAAATCCTTATGCATCAGCATGAAGGGAGTACAATCATTTAGATTAATGCTTATAGTAATAATTTATTTAATCCTAAGTCTTAAACAACATTTGCCATTAGAAAATTATTTGGAATTTTTGTGAATGAACTGCACAGCGATTGTGATTCTATGATTAATGTTTGCCACACGGAGGAAATGGGGATAATTATAAAACAAACTTCTCAGAACGATGACGCCGATGATGAAACGATTACGATATCATAAAGGTCTTCTACAGGCTACCACAGGTTTACCAAAATCTGGTGATGCCCCCAATGCATCACCCAAAGTTGCCGGCGAGTCGTAAATGTCGATATATATCAATAGTTGTACAAGCACTAAATATCCGCGGAGGGGCGAGAGAGGCGAGAGGGTAACGTGCATTCATCCCTAGAGAGTGAACAACCACCGTCGGCGCCGCCAGCGACGTCTATCGTTTCGTCCGCCCGGTGAAGTTCCGACGTTATTGTATGTTGGGCCTTCAATTCCGCTTCTATCGTCGTCAACCAAGTCAATGGAAAATTAATGACGCTCTTACACTCATGCATTGTATATATTCCAACATACTGTGGCATGACGCAATACATAGAATCATAATCGCTAAATCATTTTCGTGTATCAGTTATTATAAATTATTATAGAAAAATTGATACATAAATATTTTAATTCAAAACTCCAAAACATTTTCAAGGCGCACAATTTTTCTCGAGTGAACCTGAACTCTCAATGGATTAAAGATATGGATTTTGTAGTGTTAGATTATTGTGCCAATGAAGTATATGGCCCTCGTTCCAAATACATATTATTGTTCCTCAAACATACAGAGAATCCATATTGTAATAGATTAATAACTGCGATCGGCTTGACATAAATAGAAGTTCGAAGGTGTTAAGGCCAAGACGACAATTATATGGGTCCATTATTAATATTTACAACAGTTTTCGTGTCATAAATAAACGTCTTAAAGTTTTCTACAGAATTTTTTTGATACCGATTACGTTATTGTGTTAAAAACAATAATTACTAAATAATAATGAATCCACAATTGATTATCCAAATTGAAAATTCTCCTCGTTTCACTTCATATGCAGAATTGTACTGAATAATATTTCATCGACAAACAAGAAAAAAATGTTGAGTATATCAACACTTTTTTCTTTTTCTTTGTGCAATGTTATAAACTAGCAGTATGGCGAACGTAACCTTGGCATTAGGGCTATTTAAATGGCTTCGGATGTGATTGATGAGTAATAAAGGTCGTGTTCTCAAAGCGAGCTCATAAATTAGGTTTACAAACGAAGAGATTATGAATTCAACGTGGATCAGTGCATTTTTCTTGAAACGTTTTCCAACATATACACAAATACAAACGCAGTTGCGAGAATTTATCCTCAACTGTCGCTTGTCGAGTACACAGAGTCTGTACTAACTGTAAATCTCGTTAGTGTCCGTATAATCGAACTAGAAATACACACTATCGAAATTGAGCTCGATTCTGGCTTGTCGATTCCTGATCTGCACGCCTTTGTTCACGTGATTAAGTACACAGATGCTGCTTTCTATCAGTACAATCCTATCGTCCTCTTCTCTCGCACTCTTCACTTGATCTGTTGATTTCACTGTGTCCTACTGCTGCTGATGAGTATTTGCGATTATGCCAGAACTAATGAGACGCAGACAGTCAAACACATGTTTGTAAATTTATGCAATTAGCAATTACGGAATACAACTTCCTATTGCTACAAAATGTTGATTAGAATCTCATGTAGACATGATCAACTTTACCTGAGAAAAGTTTGTTCCAGATCTCATGTCGTTTTATTCTTTCCACTCTACTTTGTTCTATTCCATGGAGTGCAGAAGAATAAGAAAAAGTGAAATAAGAAAATAGACGAAGAATTAGCAAGCAGCAATTCAAGTTCCTTCGTAATCGTAGACTAAACTTGGCGGGTAGAAGTTATCTCAATTCAACCGGTGAGATTGAATAAAAACTCTTTTACCCGAATATCCGAGAGAGTGTTGCTTGACTATTAACTTGACTCATCACATCATTGAGTTAACATTCAAACTTACAAAATGAATTACTCATGATATTCTCGTCTAAACAGAAATTTTATATAAATATTGTTCTATTGCTTTTATCGCTCGTTCTCTATTAGCCTTAACAACAAAATGTGAATTGAAGTGGAAATATATATTACTGAGACGGAGACGAAACAAATAAAAGTGTGAATATATATAAATATATATATGAAGACAGAAATACTTTGGTGAGACGTAAGGTTGGTTGGTAAAGTGAACAATAAAAGAAAGAAGATAGCAAAGGGAGGACAGCACGGCATGGTCGTCGACGATGGTCGGTTGGCGACGTGGGTGGTTTGGTGTGGGGGGTGACTATAGGGTGGCGCCGCAGGCCGCGCCGTCGCCCAGCAGCCCCCGTAACGCCCGTCTTCTGTTGAGGCGCGCCCTCTCGTCGCGTATACTCGATAGTAGTCATACGTTGGCCCGTTGCGAGAGA
Source organism: Meteorus colon (assembly GCA_030523085.1). NCBI lineage: Eukaryota > Metazoa > Arthropoda > Insecta > Hymenoptera > Braconidae > Meteorus > Meteorus colon. Next base: position 230,126 of record JAPYZH010000100.1, read on the forward strand.
TTGCGGCTTTCGCGCGCTACTGAGCACACTTGCTTTCTGGTCGCACGTTAGCAATATCTTAAACTGATTGCGTTATCGTAACTGATATCATGAAAACTTACGTGATCTACAAACACCAATTTGCTTATCTGCCAATTGAGGATTGAGATAATGTGACAGTGAATTAATTCATTAACTGTTTATACGTAGAAATCAACAATCTTTATTGCCAGCTGTTGTGAATTATCGTTGCGATTATTATGTTTACAATTCAATATCGTACCTCAATGAATTGATGTGCCCCTTCGGAGAGTGATCAAAGGGAATCTTGTTTGACAGTTGACATAAACATAGGATGATTAATTTGTCAACGTTATACTTGACCTCAAATAGATTCACGTGTACGTTAACCAGTGGACTGTAAATACACTCCAAACACATGCTCGGCTTCATGGGATAACTGCTGGTAGTAATAGCCTGCATAGATTCATCATCATCATTAACACCTGCACCCAACCAAGTATTACTTACAACGTTTGTGTTGCGTTAGTAATTGAGGAGACAGCATCAGTAGCAGCTGTGATGCAAGTTATAGCACCCTCATTTGGACCAACCAAATAATTTTCCATTGAAGTGGCGAATAACGATTGTGTTTGTGGTACTGCATATGACAATAATTTTTCCTTCATCGACTAAATACATAGCCAACATCTCCAAATTCTGAGAAATAATCAAGGTTTGGAGTTATATCTAATCATCGACATGGATACATTTTTAATAATTGGTATTTGCTTCCTCTGTTATGAAGTCTGCGATTTGATCCGACGTTATGCAACTCCAATAAGTAATTCACAAGAACTTGCACAATCAGCACCACCATCACCAGGAGTTTATTCCATATCTCATAAAGTGCAAAAATCATCCACATGTTGTTCACAATAAATAATACTCGTGAACATCGCTGTTGAAGTAAAATCTGACGAGATATTTTCAGCGAATTAAGTCGAATAGATTGGGGTAATAATTGCTTAACACGCAAGGTTTGTCAGTCAACAAACTCAATCTGTCATAAAAATCATGCTAACTCAACGTGAACGGGAGGTAGGAACCTTTCTCAACTTTTCAACCCCTTGCGTTTGAAACACCAACGTTATCCGTGACCCCGTCACCACCATCAAGTGAGGTCTACAAACTCAAGTGAAACTACTCGGAAGTGAGAGCGGCCACAAGCGCGCCGACATCCACGTTCAAAGTCCATCTCCATTTACAGCCTTTCACATCATCATTGAATTGGTATTGATGTGCGCGTAACCGTGAGGAATTTAATTTGGCAATCAATTATTTCTTGTGAACATGGTACTGCAATTGATATCTACCTGTCCACCAGACATTTCTATCTCAAACACTATATTTGAGATCGGTACAATTTATTCAGCAGAACACTGGGACTGAACTAATTGCCAGAACTACTATTGACTTATCTTTCATTAGCGACCGTTTCTTGTTCTGATCAATAATTAATTACGTAAGACTGTAGTATAAAAAAAAGAAGGAGAGTGTTCGCATCAGGGTGACTTGATACTCGTTCATACAGTCAGAATAGCTGAGCGACTTCTGTTCTATACAAATCAGGAGAGCTAGCTAATCAACATGTTTATCGGCACACATTGATCAGTGTCAACATTGGAGTATTTACCATTTGGATCAAGTTTGACTAAAGTGATTCCTTCAAAGGTTTCAATTGACTAACAGTTAACCAATCTCTTGGTCTGGCATCATGAATTCTGATCATGCATAAAAACATTATGAAGATACAACCCAAGTTGCTCGATATAGTGTCGTTTTTATGATGACATTTTGTATGGTAGAATTCGCCAGATTTATACATTTTTGAAGTTGGAGATACATCTAGATTGGAGGTATGGACTCGTTGGAGCGTTTGATGAGTTCTGGTCCCTATCCTCCAGCTCTCACTGCGGCATCACGTACACAAAACGCTTTTGTCCAAGCGAGTTTGTGTTCCGTAATCGGGCGCAAGGGTCGTCACTTGACAGGAACATTCTGCCTCACTGGTGACACTATGGAAGGCATCATCCAATGTCTTGTTTTTCTCAAGGCGTTCTCGGTAAGAGTGTGATTGCGCCGTGCCAATACATGTACATAATTGAATGTGTATGTTTCTGAGGGCATAATGTAGCATTGGGCTTCTTTTTTCGATTATAGCAATTGAATGTTTCGAAGTTTCGCAATCGTATGAATTGGTATAGGTAGGGAGAGGTTTTTTGCTCTGAGTAGAGCATTATTCGTGGGAGTATAGACTTTGGGGGTGACCTAAACGGGACAAAAAAAGGGAAGTGAAGAATACCTATATTGATGGTGGGGCGATAAGAGGATCACTTTCGAGTATGCCGTTCTCAGCGAATTCAGGGGATGGAGCTGCCTCATTTCTACCAAGCCTTCAATGACAAAACAAAAACTTTTCTCGATGAAGGCTTTTACTTTTATATACCACTTTTTTTTCTTCTCTCTTTTTAAGTCCTCACTAATCTCTAACTTCTTCATTGATGCGTTCACTAGTTCCTAGATCCTTTCTAGTTGAAACGGAAAATTTCAGCAATCTATACATGTCATGTATTTGAGCGAGTGAGTGTTTTTACATGAGAGTGAAAGGAATGAAGGAAGCACTACACACAAAAGTCTTTCAAGTTGCATTTTGCATGTGTACGTAAAATATTTCCAAATAGAAGAATCGTCCGCTTTCGTTTGGAACTCATCGACTTGAAAGTGCTAAAATCAGAGAAATTAGGAGATAAAAGTAATGGAATGTATGAAAGTATATGTTAAGGTGCTGGAACAACTCAGTAACCACGAGTAGCGAGGTGTTTGCCCACGAATTTTTGTTTATCGAGATCCTGTGTTGATTGAGATTGTGGATAAGAATACTGTGAGCTGAATGTGCACCAAACGTGATAGAATAAAGAGAGGGAAATAGACGGCGAGGTAACTTTTTTGTAAAAAAAGTACTGAACTACGTGCAGCTGATGGAATCATTTGATAAAAATGTCCTGAATACTCATTCGCAACGGTTCTCGCTCACCTCTATTTCTTCTTTTTCCATTGTCACACATATTTATTCTATCATGATGAAAGCCATTGGCACGAGGATAAAAAATAAAAAAAAGTTCGATTTGAAAAATTGCGGTAATTAACATTCACGACACTTTTTTTACTCATAACGCTTGAACAATCACTTTGCGTTGTGTTAGGTATTATTGATTTTTGCCATAGAGGTAGAAAATATTGAGTAGAAAAGGAAGGAAAAATTCCTTGCAGAACATCGACAATTTTTTGTTCGTACTTTTATCAAACACCCGTTCATATATTTACGTACATAAATTGAATTGCCACTAGAATACATGCTCAATATTTTCAAGAGGTATATTATTGTTTGAATTTATAGAATGCTGACTTTTACGAAAGGTTCATAGCTCTTCCGGTTTTTTTTTCCTCATTTTTCCCCATTCAAAATGACGGGTTTCGAAATGATCGATGTGTAATGAAAATGTAGGAATTAGTTCACATCGAATGTTTAAACACTGCACTACCTATTTACTTTTGTTGTCGTTCGTGTTCAATTACGTGATTCTATCATACAACGAAATGCGAACACGCAGTGGAAATGAATGATAGCCAAATACTAAAGCAAATCATATTGGCTTCTCTGTAGTTGGGAGAGAATAGAACTAGAATTTTTTTTCCTGCTACATTCAGTAAATTGTTTGGAAATTATGTTTTAAATAGAACATCTCGATACATCGCTCTGAATGAATGTTGTTTTTCTCCTGATAACTCGGAGTTTCTATTTCTTCTATATATATATATATATCAGCCTGTGAAATGTTGTGTGCATCTCTTAATATGGACCTTTCGGGTCAAGTGCCATTATGAATAAACCTTGATCATTTGTTATCACGATCGCTACCGCATTTCTGCTGCAGATAAGTGAGACAAATTTGTCTTAGAAAATACATAGTCGACCGGAAAAAAGTTTTTCATGTGGCAGTGTTTATTCAAGTCAATAGTTTTAAGCCCTCTGGCGTCATGGCGCCTTTGTGGACTGTCATTGACATTCAATATCTGATGTGTCGTTCAACAATGCATGAACGGGAAAAAAGATACAAATAGTATGTACTACATTTTATGTCCGCTCTCACTCTCAAACTTTTCCATTTCTGTAGATATATATGCATGACAGTAAAAGAGAACACCAGACAAAGGCGGATTTACTTAGTTTTGATGATGCATCTTAAAGTAACTCAACCTACTGTCAAAATATAGAACATGTTCCTTTACATTCTATCACGTATTTTATCGTACTTCAAAGTCTCATTTTTCGGAGCACACATTCTTCAGGTCGTTGCTAGCTTCTGAAATCGATAAGTTATTCGAACAAATTATTTGTTTTAATTTAACTAGAGTATGAATTTTGGTGATATCTTGATTATAATTTTCGATAATTTTGGACTATCACAACCATGAAATTTTTCAAGGCGCAAAAGCACGCAATATGGAAAACGACCTCAAAAATAAGATGCTCTGAAGAAACACTACTCTCTAAAAGATTGAACAGATTTAACCGTAAATCCATTCATGCCACATCAACTCCATATGTTTCACCCGGTTATGTGATAAATTCGCCTGGTTGGGCGGGGATATAAAAAAAAAAGATTGAGGGTCGTTCGGAATATGATTTGGGATAACTGTGACATACCTTGACATATCCGAACTCTCAGTCGGAAAAATGCATTCTGTGATCCATGTGGATCCGCTTTATCAGTCTGAAAGCTTGTGTTCAGTATTAAAGCAGTGATTTCGAAAGTGGACACACGTAGGAATTCGAAAGTCAGCCCATATTGAGCAGACATCAGAGATGGATTAAGTAACACATGTTGTACATTTCGGACTTCCAATACTAAAATTAGTAAAATCCTCATCAAGCTTATGGAGATATTTTAGCGTGAGGCATGTAAAGGATTTACTAACGTGACACGCAGTACATGGAGAGTTGCGGTGAAAATTTTTGTTTCGACGAGATAATCCCAATGAATAACATTTGAACAGGTCCAAAATAATAATTGGTATATTAATTATCACAGCGATTCATCCCTCACAACGAACAATCCGTGAGTTACGAATTTGGTACATCACCACCGTACATAAATCGATAATACTCAAACACCCATATATATGTATATATATACTCGTGAATATGTGTACAGTTATGAATGAATGTGGGCGGAAAGAACTAATGACACTGGGCAAGAGTAATGCATGAGCGGGTACCAATTATTTTTTTTAATCACCTTGGCACAACGGATTCAATCGATTGTCATTAATTTCTGAATGAATTTGATCAATTTCAGCCATACGATTGTCCTCAGCCAACCGTGATCCAATAAATTCTCATCTAGAGAGCTATGTATGCAGTTTTTGCGGCTACCTACTTGCCCCACCGATAATTCAATAATTAGTTGGATAATTTAGAAGTCAACAATTGAATGATTTCATGCAATATATGAAACTAAATTTGAAAAATAGTTGGCAATATAAAATAACAAAGTTTTTGCATCTCCTGTGACATCAGGTATTAATGACAATGAATTGATGTTGTTAAATTCGCGTTTTATCATGTTTCATAATTTCCAAAACGTCAAAGATGTTCATCGGATTGTTATTTGATTGTTGTATAGGTTCCATTAATGACTATGGATTTTTCAAGCCAACTGATATTTCTTGATATTTCGATTAGTTTGATTGTGTATGACCAATCTCTGGGTCTATTCCAAGTTACAAAACAAAGATTGAAAATTATTGCCTACTGCTGATAGATAATCAAAAAAATTAATCTTCAATACGTTTATGAGACGGAATTTGGGCCAATGAATTTTCCCGATACTGGATATTCTATCAGGCAAAAGCAGTGGTAGGCAAAGGGACGTCAAAGTATTGATGTTGAGGCTATTAGCATTAATGGACGCCAGTTAATTTTCACACCGATTTTTTTTTTCATTTTATTCCTTTCTTTTCACTTTACTCCTGTAGAACAGAACGTTCGTGATTAAATGATGAAAGTACGTGTGTCTTGAACCATCCAGTCCAATAGGCTTCCAATCAAAATCACTCAAAATTTCTCACTATTTATTCAGTGACTCTCAACGCTTCTCAATCAACTCTCACTGTCGGAACCACGAAGAAATTCATAACAATAACTCGAAAGCAGAATTTCATCTGACTTAGGGATTGATTGTAACGAATTAGCCGATTTCTTTGAACTCTCAATGGCAGAATCAGAAAAAGAGTTCAAATGCATGATCATGAATTAAGTCCAGGCGAAGAAGCGCAGAAAGGCATAAAAGATAACCATGCCAAGATAGGAATGTAATAAAATGAAATACCGTTCCAATGAATGTAATTTTATGCTTCTGGAGAATTTGATCGTCTGTTTTTGCTAAAAGTTTTCATAGAGCGAGCAAGTAGTACACGCCCAAATTGTTGTGACTTTTGTTCCATCTATGAAAAAATGTCACAGGCTTGAATCATGCTCATTCGACATTCCTATGACAAAAGAGGAATTCGTTCATTCGCTCCTTCAATTCTCTAGTGTCATCAGAATTCCGTTTGCTGACAAAATTCTCAACTTTTTCACGTAATGAAATTTATTATGAACAAAAATATATGTGTACAAAGCAGTGATAGTAATTGAACAAAAAAAATGAATATCGAAGCAAAAAAAAGGAAGGGCTAATGAAATTCCAACTGTCTTTATTGATATCCTAACAATCAAATAGTTTATGTACGAACTCTTAACTTCGTAATTAACAGTCTCTGATGTCGATGTATAAAATTTTGCTTGCAATTCCTCGCAATTTAACATCCATTGACAAAGGTCTCGTCGATTTTTGATGCCAATCACTCTCGATCCATCGTTAATCCTCTCGTCCTTTTATTCACTGTTCGAGTAAAACCGACATGAAGAACCGCCCATTAATTTTAGCTTAGAACCTTTGATCGGTTTATCAAACGCTTGTTGTTTACAATGCTTCTGTTTTGTTGTTCGGGACCATTAAATATTTCAATTTACATAGAAGAAAAGAATAAAGACCCAAATTCCAACTACTAATGAAAACAGTGAAGAAAAAAGAAAAAAAATAATTCCTTTATTTTGCAAAAAATACCGAATGAAATGAGAAGAGAAAGAAGAAGATGGGAAAAAATAAACTGAGAGTACCGGAGTATGAGACAATGAGAATGTCCTGCCGGTCAGGACACGATGCGCCAGTTGTAGTTAACAAATTCTACGAATAGAAGAATGCCATATACACAAACGTACGTATGCATATATGTGTATATGAATATACGACAACTATCAGAGCGTTCATTGTTCCTGAAGACTATTGTTCACTAGATTATGACCTAACCCATATCCGAATGGTTTTTAGTGGAGATAAGAATACAACGATCGATACCGTAGGCGTCCAGTGTGCTTTAGAAAATTATGGCTCCCTTCATTATAGATCATATTCTATTATATTGTTCATTTTCTAGGGATCATCTTCTTCTCTCTCCTCGTATTTTCTTTTCCTCATTCTTTGTCTTCTCTTTTTTCTTCTCCTTTCTCATCCACTAGAACTCACCTCTCTCATTATTTCGCCTCAATCCCCATCTGTTTCCAGAACGCTTCACACAATATGAGCGTGACCCGCAACTCTATCATTACAACCCTTTTCGTTTTTTATAGCCAACTTTGTGGATGTATTTTTCCAAATCCCAAAACTATAAAAAGAAGGATAGTGTATACACCTATATCAGCCGCTTATACTTCACTATTATTGATTTATGAAAAAGAAATAAGTCTACATTTCGAATTAACAATAGTAGAGTATCCAAAAATGTGGAGAAAAATCATTATATAGATACTTCGGGTTATCTCGATAGATCATAACATCAATCCATAAATTCCAGAGGGAGAAGTTTCTGAAGTACTTGGTGCGAAATACTCTTTCGAGTTGAATCTTCGGAATGTATACACGATAAGAACGAAACGTTTCTCACTAGTGTTCGATAATATCACGCTTGCTAGAGTGACAAGAATTGCTGAGCATTGGAGTGAGCATAATACTATTACAATTGATATTGAGTCAGACAAGAGAAATGTTATCACTCGGATTGTGGTCGATATGATGTTATTATTATTATTAACTTGTGAGGGTCGAGTTAAATGACAAATTCATGAATAAACCTCACGGATTGATTATGAGTATTGGTGATTATGACTTTTCATCAAGTTTCTGTTTGCAACGATTTTTATAAGATAATGATAACACATCCAACTAATAATCATTGAGCGGATGTTCATAATGATTGTCTGGATAATGATGTGTCTGTCTGTGTCTATGACGGATCATTCAATTGACAATTCCGAATGGATAAAAAAAAATCCTGGATATGTCAAACATTTCATTCGAACAATGGTGACTATATTGAATAGATGAATGCTCTTTTCTGTTCCGGCAGCCATTTCTCTGCGAACTGAATACCAAAAGCTAAATTAGAAGGTGTAACTTGGGACCTTCGCAAAACCAATTGTCAACCACTATTCCCGATGGGTTGTTACGTTATCCCTGAAAACACATTGTGTGGATGTGAGGGTAGTGGTTCTGGTTCTGGCGAATTTCTTGATCATTCTAGCCCAACACATCGTGATCGGTCGGATAATTGGAAGACGATTGTTGATTGTATTTTCGCTCGCAATTATGTTGATTTTTCTTTTCTTCCGAACCTTTTATTGAACAAGCATCCTACTATTGTTCAATATTATTCTCAACAACTCTGAGTTGTTTCTTTATTCTCCGGGTAAAATCCCTTTTTTTGTCATGGCTAGTTCAATTCAAATGTGTTATCATATAAACGTTGTCTTTTTTTTTTCTTCATATGATCTTGCATGAGACAAATTTTAGAACGAACAATTTTTTTTGCATGATAAAAAGTGAACGTTTGGTGCTTTGGAAGGTCTTACATTAAAATTACGTTTTTCTTTGACAATAAATGAGTATTAATTATAGAATTTCATATATTCATCTGAAATGTTCCGATAAATGCTTTAAATAGGGTTAAAATGAATGTGGTTCAATGGTTGTAAAGTTTCATGGGCTATAATTGATCCAAATGGAATATGGGACTGAATTCGTTATGAAGTTACGTTGTGACTATTATAAAATTAAGGGATTTCGTCTATAACTTAGTGACTCTCTGTAGAATGGAGAATTCACTTGACAACAATTTAATGATTGCAGATTGGATAGTCACTTCAATTTCAGTTACTCATCAGTTCTTATAACAATAATTTTCATTCCTATTCAAGCCGATGTGGGTCACATTCGAAAATGTTTTGCCACGGCAATGTTAATGCGGTATATTATTCTACCACATTCTGTCGATCCGTCAGTGGACATGAGGTTAGCCGCTGTTGGTTTGTGAGCACCTGCAAATTTTGTTATTTAAGTTTATTCAAAACTAGGACTAACCATTTGGTACATAAAATTGCATCACAGATATATTAGTCATGCACACAATCTCGAGAAACTTTTAAAAATTTAATCAGATGATTAATTTGTTCCGAGTAAAGCTAGTCCAAAGTAGCTTATTGAATGTTTTGCTCAAGCCTTCAGTTACAAGAATTAATTTATGCATATAGCTTTATTAACGTCATCGAAAAACTAAAACAAAAAAAAAAGGGGAAAAAACGCCCATGGGACGTTCACATGGCTACTTATTTTGATCTCCGCCGCAGAATCCTCTCGACGTCATTAATAACCTCTAGCATTCTTTTTCATTTATGTTTTGTAATACATTTTCAATTTTTCATCACTCTGTCTGGAAAAGCTTTTTTATATAATGCCGTAGGTACAAGTCAGAAAAGATTAATAATAAATTTCTCATCTCATTATATTTATCATACATTTAGATATTCATATTTGTGTTCACATTATTGATTAATTATTATCTACATTTTACTTCGTTACCCATCACCACTTTTTTCTTATTATCAATATTTTCTTTTCAAAATACTTTGAAAAAATTATTTCTGCTCTCTAATCTTTGCTACTCATTTTTTCCTTCCATTCTTCTGTCTTGTCATAGTACTGTGAAAAATGTGAAAGCGCACGTTACACGGACGATTCATACTGAGTTTTATTTCTCTCATACGTTGATTGCTCTTTCTTATATTCCGTCGGGAAGACGATGAATCTTCGTCATATCACATAAAACCCATTTCTTTTAGTTCTTTCATATAGCGATGAAATATACTACTCGGTGAAATAAGACATGCGTATCCTTTTGCCCTGCAAGAAACATTGCTTATTTCACGAACACAACATGGATTTTGTAGTAAATCGAGTCTGATTTGCTGTTTGCTTTTACTACTTACAAATTCACAACATCAGCTTTATTCTATAAAATTCTATTATTATTTATTATTTGATAATATCAAAACTACATTGTTGTGTTTTTTTGTTTGTTTCAGGTACGTATCCGTTGTTTGTGATGACTTTCAACTAATGAAATAGCACCGCTGATCATACCAGAGAACTGTAAAGTGTATCATATTGATAACGAATGAAATCATCCACAGAGGAGAGAAAAAAAATATATAAAAAACCTATCCAAGTGTGTGTTTCAGTGTAATTGAAAAAATATAGGATTTCATTGTTATGAAATGTGTATTTATGTCATCTACATATTATTTCTCTCTTTCATTTTTTTATTTTTTTGACATAGAATACAAAGGTGGAGAGGAAGAGAAAGTTGGATTTAATAGTTCATGGGTGAGAGGGTGAATTGGAAAATTGCAAAACTTGAAAAATTATGCAGTTGCAAAAAGTTTTCCTCGCAAAAAATATATCATTGGGTAATTTGAATGAATAGCAAAACTTTTTATCTGACATACATATGTGACGCATAGTTAGTGAAAATTCGACAAAAATATTCAAATGATAATTTTTGCTCGGTAAGATTTAATTGCACATATTGAGAATGATTATTGTTCATAGGTATCGCGTTTATATTGTTTTCTTTACACTATAATCATTGATTCTCTCTTTCTGAATGATAAATACCGTTTGTCTGTTATCAATCTCCTCAATTTTTTTCTAAGGTCTTCTATATCGAAATTTAGTTTAGGGCATGAATAGGGCAGCTTTTATTTCCATTATTGAAAATAATTGCGAACGAGCACATGGATCGGAAGAATTACACTTAACGATTTCACCTCTCTCTCTCCCTCGTTTGCGCTCCACTTTTTGCTTTCATTCCATTATCAATTCTATTCAATCTCTGTTCGCGATCAGCATTTTTTTTTTATCGAAAAAGTGAAACGTCATCATTTATCACAAAACTTCTACCCGGGCAATATTTTTTCCGCCATATCTCTTCCACAATCATACAAAGTTTGTGGATAGAATTGAAAATCATTTTGTCTTCATTCTACTCACATGAATAATATATTTTGGAATTTCTATCGAAAATTTGAAGTTTCCATGTATGAATAGTATTCACAATCGGCGAAGAATATGATTGATTAGCAAGATAAATTTTTACATGAATTCAAGTGGAAGGACTTGCGTTAATTCATACACAAAAATTTGCAATAAATATGACGTTGAGAATCCCAATTTAAATGCCAATAACAATGTTTTGTTGTTACTTTTAACAATGTTGATGCTATGTGGTGATATATTCAAGATGGATTGCAGTTTAGTTTATTGCTTATTATCTCTTGGAACAATCTACAAGTTTTTCTCCGAAGGTATAATTGCTCATTCGGTTCGTTCTCCACGAGATAGCTGCAAGTTTTCACGAACTCGCGTGGAAGCAATTTGGTAGAGTGCTTCGACAAGAGTGCGAGCAGTGGCAAAAGAACGAGGGGCCGTGGGTAAGAAAGAGGACCGGTAGTGTCTCAAAAACTGCAAGAGGAACATTTGTAGATTCATTGTGTTTATATTCCAAGGTGTCTATTGCGAACCTGCAAGTAAAACCGTCTACTCAAGCGATATTTCTGTCGGGTCTTTTTTTTTTTTAACAGAGCGCAGTTTCAAAATAAAGTTTTGTTCATTGTGAAAAAAAAAAAAAAGAAAAAAAAGGTAACAACTTCAAGAAATAATTTCTTGATTTGGACTACTCTCAAAATTACCCTTATTTAAATAGAATTAAGGTAGTTGTTAGTTGAATGAATTTAAAAGATTTCATGCGTCACCTTTGGCTTTTGGAATCCACTCAGTTCAAAGTAAATATTGGTCCACAGAAGTAATTACTTTTGAAGCTTTCATGGAATGGTAAAATTTATTCAAAATTATCTTAGCAGAGAAGGAATTTTATGGAGTCATTTTTAGCTCTTGTTCATCAGTCTGTCAAAATAATACGCAGGGCATTAGGCTGGTTCAAATTCAACGTTTCAACTGGTATAATGGTGAAAGTTAGGACGGATCGAATATCTCTAATGTGACTGTTGACATGATGGCGTTTCATCAATTAGTACGAATTGCAGCTACCTACTTATAATTTTAAATTTATTGTCCACGATAAAGCAAATACTCATCCAATTATTGCCAGTAGTTTTCATTTTCAAATTATTACTTATCCATCATATATATCCTATCTGTTCTTCTATATTCGGGGAAAAATTTACACGAATACAGATCAAGAAATTATTCACCTCCTTCATCAGGAAAATGAAAATATTTTATGCTTAAAATTTTTAGCATTAGGATTTTTGGTTTAATCATAGTCACGGAGAAAAATGAGGAAAAAGGGGAATACCCATGGGAGACTTGATGAGAAAAAAGTTTATAATGAAACGTTTGCCATGTACCTGATGTATTACATTTTAGACAGAATTTTTTCTCGTTTGCTCCCCTTCACAAAAGCTCTCTGTCGTTTATTTATTTTTCCGTCTGTTTGCAAACATTTCCCATTCTATCTATTTACAAATTTGTATCAAAGCATTTGGAACGAGATCGTTCAGTGTGCATTCGAAGTGTATGGAGATGACGCACAAACTACGAGTTTTTATGACAGAAAATAGTTGAAATATTTTGGAAAGTAGAACGGAACTGGGTCCAAATATTCTAGACTGCAAGTGAGCACAGTAAATACAATTTTGCCGCGTTCGATTGTAAAGTTTTTTCGATATTTATATTCTGTACACTACCTGTGGATGAAAGCACATGTGTCTTGTGAACTGTGACGTTTGATTATATCCGGAACGATTTGGCCGTTTCCTATGCCTCTCGTGTACCACTCACATCACACTCAACGGTCAAAGTTTAAATAAATCACGACGATTTTGTCAATACAACACTTGTCACGAAAAAGTTTATTTATGAAATCAGAATGAATTCAACTTTCTGTGAACTAAAACTTAGTTATAATTCATCTTTTTCATGCTTCACCAATTGTGCATTCAAGCGTGATCGACGTTCAAACACTTTTGGGTAACATTGAAACTAGATGTCTATAAATAGGTTCAGTAGTAAAGGAGCACAATAGATGCTAAAATTATGGAACATATGGTAGTTACATCATCAAGTCATAAATGATGCGTCCATGATTGATTGTTGATTCATTCATAGAAAACGTGTACGTTCTTGATTCAGTATGAAAAGGAAAATGATACAGTACAAATAATAGCAAACATGAAAATTATAATTATGACAATAATATAAATCCATCAGATCAGCATGCATTTAAATTGCATAATAAGCATATTTTTTTGTTATATGTATTTCAATGGAGTGAATTGCAATGAAACTCAACCATATTTTTTGAAGCGAAGATGACTTGCATACGTTCTTTTCTATTAGACTGTTTGATGATTCAAGGGAGCAGAATTCGAAATAAAAATATTTCAACAATGGTCCATTTTATTTTACGAACGTAACAACATAGCAAATCGAAATTCTTGGTACTATAAATACAGTTGCAAAGATAAATTCAGAGTGCAACCGAAAGAGGAGTAGACAAAAACTAGAATAATAAACATTGGGAATGTTCTCATCCTCTTGTGATTAATTCCCAGCTATCATAATACGGAATCCATTGTCTCGTCACTGTCTATTGTTCTTTCATGCTATCACTAAATTTCAGGCTAGTCAAACTCTGTTTTGAAATTAAATAGTGAGCTTCAATCCAGGGTCACCAATAAATTGGGTACTGAGCAGAAAGTTCTTCTTAATGATGAAATATGTGATGAACTTTAACAAAAAGATGACCAAACATTTGCAATTTCCTCATCAACATACACGTCCGTGTAAATTTGTAGAGTACACATACATACTCTTTTATTAATGCAAATTGGTTGCGCAGTTCATAATTAGGTACTATAAATTTTGCGTTCAATTGCTTCATGCATAACTCATACTCTCATAATTTTTACTCATGTTCATAACAGTTATGGGTGGTCAGGGGTTTCGTTGAAGCAGTGAAACGAAGTGTTGTTCCAAACTATAGACTTCTATACTATGTAATAACTGACGTACATCTCCTCGTTCCAACCAGTAGCGTATTTTCCATTAATTCGAACATTGAGAGAATAGTAATTGAGATAGAAGCAGCAACACTGAATAAGAGAAGTGTTAATTACCTAACTCTATGGAAAACTCAACCTCTATCAGTTAATAAACCGCTCAACGCTCCATTTCATAGCGTCTTCCTCATTCGTCAGGGATTCAGCATTTCATCAAAGCTTCATGAATATTTCGCTTTTTACTTCTTTTTAAAAGCAAGGAAAAATATAAATATGAATGGAATATTGAGACAAAAAATGAATCCGATATCTGATTCATATTTTTTGAAATGATGTTTGATGCGTCCATCATAGCGAGAAAATATATTGGAGATGTATTCAAAGTCTTTTAATTGTTTGGTTTATGTAGACTACTCGTTATAAATAACGAACATATATCGATCCGCTGGCTACATCCAATTAGCTGTAAAGCCTCAACCAGTCCGATTCAATGTAATATTAATGTGAATCTCTGATTTTTATTTTTGTTTCATTCCCACTGTACATTGGATACACAACAAATTGAAGTTGGTTCGCATTCAGAATAAACTTCGAGCACCATAAATTCAATTCGAATCAATCAATTTTCATTGTGAAAAAATTTTTAGAGATACAAACTCTTGAATTGATTAATTGTGGAGAGAAAAAAATTTTTGTTGAATAAAATTAACATTGAGAATGAGAAAGAAACATAAAAATATATTCAAATTAAAAATGGTTAGAATCATGAGAGCAACAGAGTGAATATAAACTCAACTACTGTCTCGAAAGCAGATTACATTTTCATCACTCTTTTGTAATACGACTAATCTCTTATGCTGTCGCTTCACCATGGTGGTAAAACGAAACCTTTATGATGAATAAAATTAATTGTGTTGATATACTTTTATAAGATGTAAAGCTTGCAACGTACTGTATATTATTCCTCGACATTAGTAACTAATACATAACAATATCTTGACGAGTGTCATCTTCGTGTATCGTTGAATCTAGTCACGCAGAGTAAACGTGACGCCCTGAATGGAATACTATAGGGGGAGGCAACATTATCTCTATGCATTTATACACACAATGCCATGAAAATCGACTGATATATCTTGACATCGTCGACAAGCCGAATGAAAATGAATACGATGATTGCTTCCCAAATGAATTTGCATTATTATTGGCAATCTTAAAATATCATATGTGTGAGCAGTATATATAGAGATGAAAGTTTTCATGATAAGCGTCTGAGATAATATAAAGAACGAAAGTTGATACAAATAGTTCCAACTCCCTGGCGAAAATGATGAGATACAATCATGTGAGCTTCGTCAAGGGAAAACGAACGAATAGCAAATTTCAGTTTACGCCAACTTTTCAGCATTAAGAGCAATAGAATATATATTTATTTCATATACAAGAGGTAAAGAATAAGCGCAGATTATCCCCTTGCGATATCCTCTACTTTCGTTCTACTTTTCTCATTCACCAAACCTCGTAGATGGAAATAAAAATTAGAAGAAAAAAGTGATATTGAAAGCCATAGAAATAATATTTGCCACAGTGCTGTAAAAGTGACAAGTCAATTTTATCGGTAGAGTGGAGGGATGAAAAACCGTGATTTAATAGAGCTTGTAGTTGGTTTAGCGTGGGTATACGAAGAAGTGGAAGAAGAATAGGGATAGTAAGATGTAGAAGGGTGAGTTAGATATGAGGGAGATGGTGGGAATGGGAAACAGGTTATTCTTGAGACATGTGGGATAGCTTGAAGATATTGAGAAAGTGGCACGTGATATGAATGCGTTCGTGTATGTTTGAAGGTATTTGTTGGAATGAAGGTTGAAAGGGTGCGTATGGGGTAGGTTGTGGACAGAAGAATGCCTGAAGCTTGTACGATACAGATATGCTTGCTAACATCTTCCTCTTCGTTATTCTTTTCAATGCAATTTTTTCTGTTGTTATTTCTCATTTGTTGTCACCTTCATTCTAACCGATCAAAAATATATGCAACATTTCGCTATTATATTTTATTTCTCAACAATATTTTTCTTGATGTCTGAATGAATCTAAGAAGAATGAACAATAATTTTTCATAGAATAGAAACCAAAAGTAGATTTATTTCTTGAAAGATTTCAAAATATATCGAATAGTAATAGAGTTTCTTCATGGAAAATTACATTTTCGTATCTGTCGTGTGATATTTCTTTGGGTTGAATTTGGAAAAACTTCAACGGTCCTGTGCTAACACTCTGGGTCTCAAATATCGTTGGTAAACATCAATGTACATATATTCATGAAATAGACGGTTTCTCCAGGAGGTTGACTGCACTAATATAAAAATTTATACTGGGTTGTGGTATTTCAACTAATCCTTTACCCAATGCTTAAGTGAACACCGTTGTCTTTGCTGGTACTAAACACAAGCAGTAATAGGTCGTATATGTATACATACACATGGATATATGTTCATTCGTATAGTTCCCCTAAGGGTTTGCCCATTCTCCATGTTATCTTCAACTAATGGTCTTGGGGGTTTTAGGGTTGGCTTCTCGAGATAATGGCTGACCAAGTCGTGTACCCTGTGGGATTTGTGGCAATGTATTGCTGTTTGATCTTTTGTATATGAACAAGGAAAATTGTCACGTAGAAATAATCGGAGGTGTAGTGTACACATCTTTATTTGGTACTTCAACCTGTATGGTATCATTTTCTTCGAGTAGTTATGGGTGATCATATAGCGCTGCATTTATTTCCTCATATATCTTCATAGTGTGACTATATTTATTTCGAAGCATGGGTTAATGATCTGAGTGTTGCATTGCAGTGATCAGATTACTCGGAGATTTGCCAGACGATCGTTCATTATTCATCCTCCAAACTATCTATAGAACTTGTGCATTTAATTCACTTCCTTTGTAACCAAGTTAAAAATGACGAGTTTAATTGACAACTGAAGTTTACACATGTTAATTGTTCAAATTTGAAAACCATCTTTAGATTTACACGACGTTCAATTTCGTTCACCTAAAACGAAAATTAATATCATAGAAAAGAAAACTTCTCGATTTTAAAATTATTTCAATGGTCGAAAAAAAGACAAATTTCATCTGTGACCTAGTTGAAAATTTCAGATTTATCAATTCGTATTTTTCTCTGGAATGGTAATGGAACAAAAGGAAAAAAATGGATTGGAGTATCGTAGAACTTTGACAAAAGTAATACCTAATCAAATGTTGAATTGTAAACAATATTTGTATCATTTGTTGGCAAGTTTATTTATTAATAAAGATTCAATCAATGAAAGAGATGAGAATACTGATGAACAATTAAAGAAAACAACGCAATGAAACGTAAATATTTTCGAATAGTTCTGGCGAGGAGATCGCGCTTACCCCATATGTTATTAAAATACTCCATTCACTGGCATTGAATCAAATTACATTCCACTCTATATAAACACTTTTCCATCATAGCTTCTCCAATTCATTCATTTTTAAGAATCATCAGGGATGCAAATTTATACTTCATATTTTTATTTCCAATTCAAAACACTTGTGATACCATTCTTGGCACAGAATGATAAGAAATGAAAAAATTCCGGGATTTATCAATAAACCTAATCTAGATGGGTAGTGATGTGTGTGCACTCATGAAAATGGATTGAGTCCTTTCAAATCCTTCTCACGAATCCACTGTATTATCATGCACGACCTACCATGTACCTGAATATACTGTCCTAAATATATATATATATATATATACATATATATATATCTGCTTTTTTCATGCTCATACTCACTAATTCCATCTTCTTTCTTCCTTGCTGTTTCTCTTCCTCTTCTACCTCTCGACAGACTCATTTATTCCCGCTCTGCCAATAAAAGGCAAATAAATTCCCTCGCCAGCAGCCGCTTTGTGCACAATCCAGATATATTGCTTGGCCAGTAGTAGTAGATGCTCAAGTATATATATATATATATATATCCCTTGCAAAAGTTTAATTTCTTTTTCATTTCTTCTGGTTGAATCTGTCTTTGAACCGTAGATTATGTCGTGGGTTCCAGCGAAACGCGTCATTTGTGTTTATCCACAAGTCGTGTGCGCATCAGACGGTCGTACCTGTGTACATTCGCTAACGTATGATTACTTTTTGGGGTTATACTTTGGGACATTCATCAAAATAATATGTATGTGAAAGCCCTGGGAAAATATAATACGCTTATGATGTTAGAGATTATTCAAATAACGCTGTGTGGAGGATGAAGAAGTGTTTTGATAAATCGCCAGTCACAAAAATTGTGCGATTTCGTTAAAATAATGTGGATTAACAATCCAAAACCATTTCCAAATATTCTGGCATGTACATTCTGTGCTTTGCCAAGAAAAAAAAAGAAAAAACAATGATAATTCTTGAAATTCCCACGCAGACATATAAATATATGTTGAAACAAAGAGTAACGAGATGGAAAATTTCGTGAGACGTTCATGGCACTCAGGTATATGTATGGAAAGCAGGAAGTAGAACAGTAATTTCTTCAGTGTTCGTTGGGTTGGGAAATGAACCCGCGACACAGGTTAGGATGACAAAGGACGTGCCGCAGAGGAAAGTAGCGCGGATGTATACGGAAGAACTGAAGGCGGAAAATGTGAGAGAGGGGTAGACGGGAAAAGAGAATGAAGATAAAGCAACGGAGAGAATTTAGTCGTACCGATTCGGAGAAAAGTCTGCGACTCTTAGTCTTTTTGGCTCTTGCCCTGGATTTATTTCAAAAACTAACGAGTTCGTTCCAACGTTTTGTCAACTTCTTTAAATTACCGAGTGACTTCATACTTACATGCGAACATATACACACAAACACTCACACCTATCTACCAACCCGCAGTGAGCCTGATTCTATAATTGTATGCACGTTCATCGCCATTACTTTTTCCCTTCATTTATTCTTTTTTCGTGCACAGCCCCAACTGGAAGAATAGAACAAATAATGACCATGTTATTTGTAGAAATGATTGTGTGAAATTTTTTTGATTTGAATTACCTCTGAGTACGAACATAATAGCTAACTACGTTTTTCTTCATCTTTTTTTCATCGCCAGTCCAATAGAAAACTTTTCCATTCGTAAATCTCTTTTGATCATAATGATGGATGAATTATGGGTAGAATTTTCATAGTATCTAGATACGTAACTAGTTTTCAAATTGTCTCCTGCTCCTTATAAGTTGTTAGTGACAGCCGGATAGAATATTCATCATTCCGTAGAAATATGAATAGTAACAATTCCAATCGTAGGATTATCTCATCATTCAAATGAAATATATAGTTTTCATAAGAGCACTAAAATAAAGATATTCTTAATAGAAGAATCCTTTTTTGTACCTCAAGACAATTTTCTTCTCTGAAACTAAAATTAATTTCTATTACCATTTCAACTCTATTTTTCCAATCTTATGTAATATTGGAGAATTAAAATTAAGGTTCAGTTTTTATATATATTCAGGTTGGCAAGACATATAGTGGGAAATATCACGTTTCAATTTAATTGCTCATCATATTTTACATAATGTAACCTATATCACTGTGATTGATTGAGGCGATAATATGCAACACTAGTAAGTAGCAATGATATCATTTCAACAATCGAATTCGATAGAAGAAGGATTATATTGTATCAAACGAGAAGGAGAACCGTGAACAATTCTAGTTTAACGTTGGATAACATAAGGAAGACGGTGATGATCATAAATATAAACAAAGTTTATTAGAGTTATAAGAATAGATGAAGTTTATCACGATTAACATCTTAAAAAGTAGCAGCAAAGGATTAAAGGCTTCTTTCATGACGTGATAGTTTTAACCAACTTCTCCCCCAGTTTAAATTATAAACATTACTTCCCAGTTGTGATGACAGCTAATGAATTTCCACATTTCCAATCGCTCGGAATGATTGATAGAATTTTATTTTCATAATATATTCCGAATAATCAGAATTGAATCAAAAACAACAATGATTATTACATTATTAATAATTGAGAAACTTTTCGGATTGGTAGTCCAAACGTATTTCGCTCATCTACTCGTGTTTCTCCTTTTCGTGTTCGAGAAATCGATGCATACACAATAACAGTTGGATTTTATGCTTTTCTGGTCTTATGAAAGAGATGTGTATAGATATATTTATATTTATCACCAATGAATATCCTTTTTTTGCCCCTTTTTACATTCAGCGCGTGTGCACACTAATACACATTCGCAACCACTTGTATTGGCTGTAAAAAGGTTTTACCACACCTCTATACACTATAAAATACGTGTATATGCAATTTAAAATTTATGCATTTGGCCGAAGAGATTAACACAAAAGAGAAAAAAATCACCATATTGACTGAGATCGCAATCCAAATCACACATTTGGCGAGACACGTTCAATATCTGAAAGAATAAATTGAATAATTTCGTTTTACACATTAGAATCCAAATGGATACGAATTTTTTTTATTTCATTTTGAACTAACTCCATACAAAACTTTTCTATTCATCGAATTATTGGAAAAAATTTCGGTAACGAAAACTGACAAGCAGGAAAAAAGTGTATCACAATCCTCAAAATTAAATTGCAGATCGTGTGTTTATTCATAAATAAATATACAATTCGTGTTTTTTTGTGTTGCTGTCTGTTCTACGATAATGACCATTCATCCAATGGCTGAATTTGGACTTGACAAGGGCGAGAACACTTAATGCCGAGCCAGCAAAACGTAAATCCACACCATTAACTTTGTTCACATGAATTGCACCCGTGCGCACACATCAACAAAAATGTCAGTGGATTTTTAATCTTTCCGCTTGATTCATTCGCACTTTGTCTACTCGTTAATTTTCATTTGAATGAAAAAGGCAATCTGTTTCTCATGAGTATCACAGTCTCCTCGAATCTGACATATTTATATCTGACACTCAAAAAAAGTTTTTTTCCTCATTCACATAGAGAATATGTAATAGCAATAGTAGTTAAAGTTTGACAATTGGAATTTGACTGTCCGTTGTAATTGAAATAACTTTGAGACATACTTTTCCCATTGGCTCTTGATACAAATTGTAATATTTCAAAACATGGAAGATTCAACTCATTTCCAACCAATGAGTTCTCTCATTTTTTTTTTAACAACTTGTATAGAATGCGATAACTGTGTCGATTGAAATTGCCATCGATACAAATGTCAGCTCGGAATGTTAAGTTGTCATATATATACAAGACACATTTTCGCATAAATAATAAATATATATTTAATACCCATGAGATTTATATCATCGTTCATTTCTATGTGAATAGACATCTGCATTGTAACTCAAAACATTCTGGCATAATTGAAAATGTCAGAACCCATGTTGAATGTGTCGATAAACCTTGCATGAATATCATGTGACAGCGTATAGGGAGTATAGAGATACATTGGAGAGGACGTGCAGAAAGAGGAAAAAAATGGTTAGAAATGTGTATATGTAGGCATATTTATAAATAAATAAAGATGTGGAGAAACAAAAATAATACGAAAATATATGTGAAGAGGAAAACCCCTGCATTCGAAATGAAGGAGTTTCAGTGGTGTCACCGAGGGTCTCTTTCTCTTTTCCTTTTTTTTCACAAACGATATAGCTGAACCTCACTAACACACGACCATTTTCATCCTCATTCCCACTCAATTCCATCTCGTTCCCGTTTTAGTGTGACACATGTATCGCTGATTGCTTCAGTTCCGGAAAAGCATCCAATGTGAATGCCATCGAGTCGCATAGATCCTTGCAATTTGTCACTGAGCGATCGCTTCATTATCCCTAACTCCACGGAAAAAAAATGTCCTAAAATAAATCCTTGTTGTTGGTCTGGTATTCAATGCCGTTTTTTTATGTGTCGAAAATTTCAACACACTGAAATTCTGGGATTAATTTTGTGATTGGATAGTCTACGTCAAAGTCACGAGATAAAAAAAAAAAGAAGCAGCTCATACATTAGTTTCATTTTGCTTTTTTTATTTTACTCTTGCTGATGGTATTCCGCATTTTTTGCTTTTTTTTTCCCCAGAACCAATTTGTTGGTCAGATAATAACAAATAAAAAATGAAACTAGGATTAGATGGGGTTCACAATATATGTCAAATGTAAAACCAGAACTTTTCGTAGAATTTTGAAGGATATTTGTCCGGGAGGTTTATGCAATCAAACACTATCAACTACATGATATATCAAATTACACGAAAGTATATTTGATACGTATGTTGATATATGTGGTTACATTGACAGTAATACGAAAGTAGAGATGTGTCTGTATAGAGATCGTTACGATTCGCACGTTGAGCACTGAAACGTTCTATGTACATTCGGCTTGCCACATCATCGATTGATGCGAGTGATACGGTGAGAGAAAGGGATGGTCATATATATCTTGCACGCATCACATAGATTTGACGATTTGCAGAATTTATTTATAAACATTCACCATAGCCTTTATAGTCCAACACAAATTCGATGTGTTTACTATCAAACAATGCAACTCAACTCAGCTCTAAACGATTCCACCTAAATCGAGTCGATAAAATGAATCATGTTGAAACTATTGTCCGATATAAAAAGCATCATTTCCATTGGATGTCAAATTCAATGCTGAGTCATGTTGTCTTCATAAAAGATAAATGGATTTAGGATATGGTGTATGAAAAAAACGATCACCATTTATATAATTCTCCCTTTACCGAAGTAAAAAAATCTTCTTGTGCTTCAATATAATATGTTTCATTATTAGTGACAGTTATTATTTATAAATTCTAGTATGAACGTCAATAATATAATGAATGCTTGGCAGTGACATCGTAGTTAACAAAAAGATCGAATCATGTGTACATGACACGTATGTCGTTTATTGGAATGTTCACACGTGCTTACATCACTTCGCAGTCTACGCGCTCGCTATTACTAATATCAAATAGTTCAACCATTCGTTTCTATTGTTAATGCACCTCCCTTCACGATGAAAGGTACTATTTTATATGTAGTCAATGGCCTTGGGGTTGTATGAAAAAAAATACGAGTATTTCCATTACAATAGTTGTGGTGTTTGATCCCCCAAATTTTGTGGCAAATATGGAATTGAAAGGATATTTGTTTCGATGTCTCGGGGGAATTTGCAAATTGAACATGGATTTTACATTTGATAGGAGATTTGATTCCAGTAAGTGATGCTGTGCCCGAGTTGTGAATGATTCATTGGAATTTTTTTTTTCAATTGGTCTCGTTTTATTGAATGCAGTTATTTTCTACACAACCTTTTCAACAATCCTCCATTATGAGTAAGTTTCGTAATTCGAATTGATTTGGAAATTTTTCGAACATTCTAGTACTTTTCATTCAATTAGAAAAAAACGACTAAAGCTTATTTGTCATTCCAAATAGGGAATCTTATTTTTACAATTTTTCTTTATGAATTTTCCCGTCAAAACTTGGGAATTTTCGTTATCCAACAAAAGATAGAATTCTTCTTGTTTAGATATGTCAAATTTTTTCAGCTTGGTTTCTTCTCAAGTGTTCCGAGTTGATTAGATAACAATGTTGAGCATTGTAGTATATATGTATCCCCCATGTGTCAGGTTTCCTACGAGAAAATTGTGTGATATTCAAGATTTAACAATTGTATAAATGTAGGAAAGGTGGTGTTAGTGGCCGTCTAGATATATAGAGGAAAAGAAAAAGAAATATAGAAGGTACTCTGTCTGTACATAGTGAGCTCACGGAAGGAAGTGCAACTTCAGGAAGCTCCTGCAGTCTCCCGGTCGTTTGATCCTCTAGTGCTGCATCGTTTCCTTCCATTCTCATCTTCACCACAATTTTTCTATAACTTGGCCAACCCTTTTCTCATCTCTTTTTCTCGTTAACTCTACCTCATGCCACTCCGTTTTAGCGTCACTCTATTACTCTCCATTTCTCTTTCTTTTGTTCTTTTTATCTCCCATTCTTTTTTTTTTCCCTGCAAGGTTTTTTGCATCGCAGGGTGCATCGAACCATCACTCACTAGATGCACATTCCTCATTCCTCCGTGAACTTTCCTATCCAACTCCATGTTCAACTGCATTATCGGATTTTGGTCCAGGTACACTTTTCTCCTCTCTTCTCGAGTGAAATCTCACGTGAAAACTTTTACACTTCTCTTTTCTTCTGATTTCATTCTAGATGTATCAGAATCTTCATTGAACGGATCAGATTATTGTTGGAATGATAAATGTAACATCATTAGGAAAAATAATACCATCAAATTCCAGAAGACATGTTTTGAAATTATCATTTTTCTATGATGAATCGAAATTCAGAGTACGTGATGAAATACAGATGATACGTTCATTCAGCTCTTTAATGAAAGTACGGTGACGAATTATTCATATTTGTTTTGGCACATTTTTTCCCACCTATAATAAACTCAACACAGAGGAAACAGTATACGCTTAGCTCAAACGTGTATTGTTGATCAAAATTATGTGATTCGTGAATTTCCCAAGTGATGGTTCTCAAAAATGGTCATAAATTCGTGCAAAACACATAAACTAATACTTACAAATTTTCTTCTTTCTGTGAAACTCATTAAAACAAGTCACTCGAGTTGTTTCATTCCTATTATAAAGAAAACTTCTTGATGACACTATGAGAGTTGGTTCAGTTGTACTTTTAACTTGATGTAAATACTCGTTTGAAAAGCGCAAACATTCCATCAACATTTTATCCTCTTCTCTCATGTGGCTTTTGATAATATTATGAGATTACATTTTCCATCAACTAAATGAGCATTTACTCAATAATTATTGCTACTGCTGGTAGTGATCATGTTTTGGCATGAAGTTCTAGTTCGCCACAACTTTTTATGAAAAATGAACAATCGAATTATAACAACTAGGTTTGAGCAGGATTTATCATTGTAAGTTTCTGGAAAACTCCGCCCAGGATAATATTGAGCATTGTGTTAAACCTACTAAAGTTTGCAGTGAACCTGAAACAAAATTCATCTGACAACCATTTTTCACTTAGAATATGCGAATCGATTCAAACATCGGCTTCAATTATAAGTAGCGAATTATTTGCTCGAGTTTAGAGATATAACATGTGACGTCCTTTACCATTCACATATCCATATCGATTAAAGATTCTGTTTCACTGATGACAACGACAAACGAACCTGTTTCCTCAACGCTATTCTGTATCAGAGCTTTTGGCATCACTGTTGACATTTACCTCACCGAAATGGAGATGCAGGAATCGAGAAATAAAGAGGAATATAAAAGAGTATAGAGGCGTATACTCTTCAGTGAACCGGAACGCGTGTAACGAGCCGAAGTGATTTTCCTTCCTTTACTTCCCTCATACTTGAATGATTCGAGGGTAGAAAACGAGGTCAGGCTTTGCTGCCTGCAGAACTTTGTTCCACTTTTCATTGACCATCCAATTTATTTTCAATCTAATTTACCAAATTTTCATTCAAAGTACATCAGTATATAATTCATTGCCATTCATGCTCATTTTATTTGAATTATATTAATTCAACAATAATTGAGAGTGTATATATGAGTGAAGTAACATAACAAAATTCTGTGCATTCACCACAAAATTATGACCCAGTTTGTATCAGTAAGGACTGAGGAAGTTTCTTTGATTATCACTACCACAAGTTCTACACTGAATATTACAGAAATGATTAGAGATATACAAGTAATGCCAACAATATGGAACATCAAATTGAAATAGCCTGGGGATGTAAGATCAAACGTTTATTCGAACATTCGCAATTGTAGAAATGCCGGATCTCACATATATTTATTCGCACAAGCACACGAAAAAAATATTTTCCCATTCGAATCCCTATCGTTGCATATTGAAAGAATCAATTATTCCATTACCATTGCACATAAAAGGCATCATATAAAGATATTTTTCAGGTAGGCAATTCCACGACGATAATTTTATTCCAAATTGTTAAAAATTCATATTTATAATGAACTTTCAATCTTTCTGCATTAAAAAAAAAACGAAGAAACTCGTCATACTGCGTCATTGGAATAGAGATTTTTATGAATATGAATTGAATAGAATATGAAGTGAATGGATTATATCAATTGCCACTAGTGCGAATTTCATGTATACATAAATTCAGATTCTCTGATATATATTTACACCTTATATACATGAGTGTATTTATGAAAAAAACATTTTTTCCTTTCATACATTTTTTTTTCTTATTTTTTCCGGAAGTATATTGCATTTTGCTGGGAATCAATTATTCTGAAGATCTCATTAAAGTTGAAATGGTCGTTGGTGGTATCGTAACGGATGGAAATGCGATCTGTCGATTCGCATAATGGAAAAAAAGCCACGCAAAACTCGTTGAAGATATTGCAAATAAAAAAAATGAAGAAAAATGGAAAAATAAATTAATATAGGTTATTGGAGGGTGGAGTTGGATGAGGGATAGGTGGCATCACGGGTACATTTTATTGATCCCGCATTGTCATCAATCAACATCTCGATTCTGCAATCACGTTTACGGTTCAAGCTGCTTTCCATTGAATAACTCTGTGTGTTATATCAAGAACAATGATACCTCTACCATGTCGTCTGTATCATTCGAATATTAACACATTTGTGCCACACATTGTACCCATGCATAGAAGACAGTCGGAACATATATGTGGATGTATATGTATATTGGGGAATCTTGAATCGCTGTGATGAGTAAATATATAAATTTGATTCGTGAAACGTGAGGGATAAAGTCTGGAAGAGGGAGAAAATGTGGCAAGGAAAGTGGAGGGATTGAGAATAAACGATTGGGAGAAGGAAAAAGTAATGGAACCCGGAAGTGAGAAAGAGAATAAGGGCGATTTTCAAGTAGAGAATCTCATAGGGGTGGTGACAGATGAATGAATGAATTTATTTATGTTTTTACCCAATTCTTCCTCTAGATTGGGACAATTCGATTTATTTATTTACCCTGCAAATCTAAGTGTATTACATCATATATTATTTCAACAAATTTTTAGGATGCTTTTCTAGAGGTTCAATGTATTGAATTAACTCTTTAATTAATCACATTCAGAGTTTTGATCTGGTACATCATGTATTATTCCAACACAAAAGTACACTTTTCAAGTTCAATAATAGTGTCATGATATTTTAGCGATTTCCGCACTGTCAAGTATTGAGATATATCCAAACGTTTGACATGAACACACTTGAACGCTCCAGAATAATACAGTTCGAAACGTAATATTAATAATACGTGATCATTACAGCGCTGAGGATAAACAAACTCGATCAATAATTGTTATTGCAACTTCAAGTCCACAAATGTCTAGATGTGACAGCGTTTGAACAACATTATTGGATTCACGTTGGATTTATGTATTCACTTATTTATTTATTTATTTATTTATTCCATAACGGCGGGATAAATTTGTCCTTTTGTATTTGTTTCCCATTCTCTTATCTCTCATGCAAGTTTTATATTATTATTTTTTTCCACGTTTCATCTGGAAATCGAGGTCATTGGAGAGGGCGAGATATTTTCAGGCCTGAAACAATGGCCCGAGGTTATTTTCCAGTATAGTGGTGTAGGAAATTCGCGAACGGGTCCACAACCTCGAGAGTTTCACTCGTTCGGTGAATTCGCAATTTCATTTTTCCATTGCCTGGAGCAACTGAAGTAACGGAACTTCTTTCTTTTTCCTCCTCATGTTCAAACCAGCTCGTCCTCCCCATTCTATTTGTTTTTCACCCCACTTTATATTTTGCTTGCTTCAGTTGTTTCATTTATTTTTTTATTACGTCGCTCGTACGCCTCCTCGTTCGCTTGAATCAAAACAGCAGTCACTAAAATTCCACATAAATATACCGTATATTTTCTGACGACCCGGGTATATACATTCCGACCGATAAATTTACTGGATGATAAATATATACACAATACTAAATAAGTGTATGTACATTTCGTCTATCATGTTCGTGTCGGTTTCATAAAGTTAATAGTCAAAAGTAATATCATACTGTAACGCTGAAAATGAAAAATATAATGAAAACAGTTCTCATTAATTCTGTTGACAGTTCAATGCATGAGTTGAACAAGGCAGATGAAATAAAAAGCGAAAAATATTAACGATATAGAAGCTGTGACAAATGGGCAAGCCAACATTGTGCTAAATTACAGTGCATATTCATTTATTTGAGTTGGGTGTTTTGATGAATGCAACTCGGAAGGGAAAAGCGTTATTCACCAAAAATCTGATGGATGAGATGAAAGTTTTTGATAATATTATTATACTCGACTTATGTCCACTGGAAACTGAAAGATTTAAAAATTGAGTTTGTATACCATGACATATGTGCTATCGGATTCCTGTCGATGATCCTACTCTTCATCAATTATTCGACGAACTTTCTGATCGTGGCTGATCGTATAATGTAGATCATGTGCACCAAATATGGAATGAGAATCTTTACGATAGCAGTAAAGAATGATAAAAAAGTTGGCGTACACAAAAGTAGCTTCATATCATTTTTTTTTCCATGTTGCAAATTCATTATGAGAAAAAAAATAGTATTATCTGAGTACTGATACTTCCAGATTGCTATTGACGATGCTTCAGGTTCTTATTGGCTGCTAAAAAATGTACATTATTAAATAATTTTCTACAGCGCGAGAGGAGTTTTCATTTGTTTTCCTTCGAGAGCTGAAGAGTACTCAGGAATTAAGTCCAATTTATTCACTTCTAACACAATAACTTATTATTATCTACGGCAGTCAACTTTTTTTTTATTCTTTTTCATTCACAAAATGAAATGACAAAAAAAAAGACCAACAAATAAATCCAATGAATATCATTAAATAGTTGTAATAAGGATGAAATCATAACTCTAGTTGAGAACTACATGAAATGGAACACTTACTTTCATACTTAATATATTGCGGAAACATCATCATAATTGGAACATCCGAACTGTAAACTTAAAGTAATTGGACTAATTACATCATTCTAACTTTCCTAGTTTTGAATGACGAATGCTGATGGTTCTCGACGATTAAATGGACCTGGGTCTCTTTCCTTACCTATTTGTTTAGTTCAATTTCACGCTTCATGCTATTCAAACGTTCATTCATATATACATACATATATACATTTTCCCAGTTATTCTGTAAATTCACTAAAGTTGATCCCTATTATCGAAGCCATATATACTTGATGCATATCCGTCGTGAAGAACAAACACAACTCTACAAAAGAATTGTAAGAAGTTTCATGTCCAGCCATGAGAATAAATAATTTGCATCAGTTCACGCTCTTTGTAATGAGTTCACTTAATTTCCAACTGAAATTGTGAAGATATTATAATTCCACAAATTCAATTTCGACATAATTAATACTGAGCAATACAGAATTTGTTAATTCTAGATTGTGAACACATAACTGGCTAAGACAGAAATGAAAATATAACTGTATAGCTATCAACAGCTCTCATTCGAAAGAGTGGAGGCAAGAAATATGAGCGTTAATGTGGCAGACATTTGGCAATTTTCAGAATTTTGAAATAAATAAATAAGTTGTAAATCGAAAAGAAAAAAATGAGTAAATGCTTGTCTAAGGAATTCCAACAAATATATGAGCATTTTCATAGAATTTCATCATTTTAATTATTCAGATCTCTATTCATAAACAAAAATGGCCTCATGTCTGCTGATTTACACTCATCTGTAAATATGTCTATTCTCTAAGTATTGCAACATCTACTTCGAGAAGATGTGCAAATGTTGGTATTGGTTAATATTTGACAAAGATAATGTGCACAATTTGTAACACGTCTGCTAGATGACAGACAGGGATTTAATTTCAGGCGTTACCCATCAACAAATTGTTATTAATTGTGACAGCCAGTCATATGTCAGCTAACATCTATTTTATCTGCTCTCATATTCTAAGTTTCCGCAACATTTATCCTTTGGTGAAAAAGTTCCGCAATGGACCATCTGCAGTATTGTTTCATGTAGACATTTCTCTGGTTGATATAAGTGTTTCATGAGCATGCAAAATTATAATTGTCTACCAGAAAAAAAAAAATGATCAAATCTATTCCAACTTTGAAAGTTTCTATTAAAAAATATTTGATATCCTTTTTTTTCTTGGTGGACAATCTTATCCCACGATTGGTTTTTCTTCCTGGTTTTATTACAACTCACTTCATTTCATTGAAAATTTAGAATGAAGAAAAAAAAGAAAGAGGTGAACCTATACTTTCCGTGACCAATTTTCTAAGAACAGTCATTGCATTATTAAATGGAAATTCACATTGGAGTTAGCTTTCATCTTCATTTGAAAAGGTTTCAAAGTGAGTTATCGACATTTCTTCTTTCTCAGCGAAACGTTGAATTGAAAATACAGCATTCACCCAGTTGAAGCATAGCATTCATCCAGGTTGTTGCTTTTTCTTTATACTTTCCATAAGTTTTTTATCGTTCACACGTATATCATGATGTTTTCCAGTGATTGTATGTGAATTTTCGAACGCTTGTGTAATCGTTGGCCATTAAAAACCCGGTGCTAAATTTCACTTCCTCAAGTGATGTATGATACCAAATAAGAGAAAACGATAGTCGGATTTTCAAATTGAAGGATTTTGGTTAGAGAATCCAAGCAGTATATTTAATTGGCGAAGAGAATGTAAAGCTTTGTGCATTTGTAGTGAGAATGTCACGATTCTATAATATCCAATTAAGCCAATATATTTTCTGATTTGTTTACTTAATTAGTGTAAATATCAGTGTAACGATGAGTAGCAATAAGACCAATATAGTAAATCATAGTATTTGGTATCTCAGTAATCAGAGAATAGAGTAGAGATTAACTTGGCATGATAACTAGCATTTTGTGGAAGTGTATTCCATTTGCATTGCTGAATAGGCGAGTTTTGGGAGCTAGTGCTTTTGCTAGAAGTTCGCTGGCTTGAACGCACTATGGACTTGGGGAAGGTGTAAAAGCAAGTGGTATCCAATTAGCGGCTACGCTACCGACCACTTCTGAATTTCACTGACGTGATTTCTCACAATTCCCACTACTCCTCATATCCTTCCTCTTTTCACGTTTCTCCTCATCTTTCTCATCAACCATTGCAGCACTTCTGTTTTCTCTTTTTCGCCGCCGTGAATATATTCGTTGGTTAATTGGCTCCAATGATGCGTGCTCCAATCGATTTTCTAAATGAATGCGCATGACGGACATTTCTACAGGGATTCATTTATTATTATCATCCTTTCTATATTTTTATTTCATTCACCATTGTTGAAAAGAATCTTCAGCGGCAAAAAAATCACCAGCAGTCATATATATTAATGATAATTATTTCGAACTTGCCCCTTATGGGGCAAGTTCACAATTTCCTAGTGAAGTGGAAGATAACAGCGAACAGGGAAAAAAAGGTTGGCTCAATCGGATCAATCATCTCCAGCCCTGTCCAAGGGAAAGCACTTACGGTGTTCTGTCGGATGAATTATGGTCACATAGAGAAGGAAAAAAAAATGATTAGCTTTGAGTCTTCCGACAGTAGATTCGATTCTCGTAATTTCCTTTGCATAATATGAATGCATTAATATACATTTTCTTCAATATATTCTACCTTTGTTGTATATAGTTTGCATTTACATTTCGTAATGTTGCAAATATCTATTGATTATGCCGTATGCTTCAGGGGCACTGTAAGCATTAGAAAATATTGTCTGATAATAATTTGAACGTTCACCGCAGTATTGATGGAAAATTCAATGTCTACTAATCATATTTTTTAAAGTCATCGTCAACTTTGCCACATCCATTCAAGCACAGACTGGGTTCTTTAGAACGAATGTTCGTGAAACCGTGGGACATGAAAGCTTGAGTGAACTATAATAAGGATAGAAGTAGCTGATTGAGTTTTGATGATGCATCATAATCACCTTATGTAACATTGAAATTTATACGTATCAGCTCTCACCGAGTAACTTATCCGTTTAGTTATTCCAACACCATTCGGTCCACAACTTCATCCGCTTACATGCAGCCACAAGCTGATCTTGCTGTGATTTTAGTTTCACTCACGCCCTTTCATACACATTATAAAGTTCATTTTAGAGATTTATATTTGATGAAATGAAGCTTCAATGAATTTTCATAAATGTTTGTATATATTTGTTGAGCTCGTCACAGTCAAGAAAAGACGATATATTTCTATAAATGCGCAGCCCCACAAAGCCAATCCTAAGATTGTTCCGAACGAATAGTTTTCTATTTCAAACAATTGTTGATGCTTTCTCTTTTACGTTCAATCTATATAGAATTTTTGATACAGAATTTTGCATAAAAAAAATTTCTTACAATCTATTCATCCATTAATCTAAATAGATGAATAGAGGGAAAAGTATTTTCAGTAATTCATCACAAAGTTCATGATATCTGTGATACGCCACACGATATTTATATTGTGAAAACTGTGAAAAATTCCGAATAAAATTCCATATGCGTGCGATAAAAAGCCAGTGAAATGGAAGTATGGAAAGAATCTCGAAAAGCGAAACAAGCTGGAGTAAAAGAAGAGAATGAAATAAAATAACGTAGAGTGGTTGAATACGAGCGCAATATATATTTTCCCGGAAATTACACTCTCCACCGGGGGCCATAGCTTCCGGTCCAGTGATATAAACCCTGAAGCAGACGTTACTTATAGACTATCGCTCCCCCACTGCCATTCAATCCTTTCACTACTTCCACAGTGCAATATGTATATGTATGGCACTGACGAGCAGCCGGAGAATCGTAAACTCAGTATACGACATTTTAGAACAGTATTTTATCGACTACATTATATTCAACTAAATAGTTTAACTACTTAGCAATTCAGTGAAAGTATTATTCTTTGAAGTTTTCTATGATCCAAAACCGTGTTGTCATCCAACAATATTTTAATTTATGCCGAAAACAGGTTTTGAGAAGTATTTTTTTTTATAAAGTTACATGTTAAAATAAAAAGTGAGAAATGGACTTGCGAAGATCACAAGTGCTATTACTATTGTAACTGTATACTATTTCTGTGTCTACTATGAGAGCTATGTCGCTGTCTTCAACAGACGTTCTTTCATCCTTTTTACAGTTTGCCGAAAAGCCGGTGCGGCCTCGTGATAAAAAGTGGCAGAGCAATTCGAGCGTGAAATACGGAAGAACGGTTTCGAATTCACGGCTCGAATGCTCCACCACTCTTCATACCTCTCAGCCAACAGTAATCGCGATATTTCGCTGTGGCCAAAAAGCCAGCTTGCGCTCTCTATCTTCCTTATCCCGCAGATATTCACTATGATTTTTTTTTATTTTCAGGTATTTTACTCTATATTTGTACTTTTCACGGGTGGTAGGTAAATCACAACAATTATTAACTAACAAAATTATAATTTCGCTCTTCCTTGATAAAGGAAATACATGAATAACCCCTAACGACAAAATGAATTCAAATATTCCCCTCCTGGTGTTAATTCGATAATATCTAAAGGATAATCTAATTTACGATAATTCGAGGTGGGAATATGATGAAATGGAGATAATATATATTCGTGTACTCATGTTCGATACTATCTGCAGTGCAAGCGAAATATGGACCCAACTGTAGTGACCTAATTTGCAAAACTTACACCGAAATTCCTGGAGCGTATTAAAAAATTAAGTCATTCGATAAAAAAACTAAATTACAAGAAGGAAGGAAAGTTGGAGAGTAAGTTTGAAAAACTTCCACTCTTTTTCTTTTTTTTTTTCCATGTGGATGATTCTCAACGCGAAATTATATGAGTTGGTGTAAATTACATGTGGTGATTGTAAAAATAATCAACTGGCACACTTGAATTTTTGCACGTCATAGAGAAAGAATGGGGAATGCTACCAATTGTGCTAGAATATTCTGATGAATGATGATTGTAAATGTTTCTTTGTTCCAATTGTTCCAGTTGGTCGGTGGGGAGTTCGATATGGAGCTTAATTTCGTCATACAGGATGCCCAAAACATCAGGCATATGCTAGAATTGTTGGATCATTGCCCGCCAAATCTTCAGGTAAGTTTTCAATATTAACTCGAATCAATAAAATAGAAAGGAAGTAATCATTACTCAGCAATTGAATGAATCCTCCAAGATCACTTTTAGAGCTGTTGCACAATCATGTAAAAATAATATAAATTCCAACGCGTGTACATAAATGATGCAAAAATATCTACACAATGGTTATAAATACAAAAGGAGAAGTGTGATGTAACAAGGATATAATATATTGCGTTAAACGTAACAAGCTCATTCAAATTCTCTTCACGTACATATATTTCTTGCGGGAATAAAACGTGCCAGCAGCCGCACCACATCGTCCGTGCGCGAATATTCTTGCGCGTTTTGCCACGTGAGACTGACCTATACAGGGTTGAACTACTGCATGTTACTGTGAGTCCTTTCACTCAACACTCCGCGTAACCGTTTTTCCCACCCACATTGAATTTAAAGTGGCGGATGGAATTTGAAAACCGTATTTTCAGTTGGGTGATATATCCGATGTGAAGAAACACAAGGGCAGGAAAAACGTGAGCCGATGAGCAGTGAATCGATAATTGTTCATCCAATTTTAGTCTTCTCTTTTCACGTTACAATGATTTATATTTCATCTTTCAATCGAAAGAGAAGAAAAAAAGTGCTGCTCGTGGTGGCATTACTAGAGCACCAGCATTTCAACCTGACATCTTATACAACAGTATATATATATCTATGCATATATGGGTAACCAAACACGTGAAGTCTTTCGTTTAGAGTAAAATAAATATAAATCTCGAGTCGGAGGAAATTTATTGCACCACAAAATGCTTTAGACTTAAGTACAGACAAGTTACGAGGGCCATTGAACACTTATGCGAACCGTAATCCCATTTTACGATTGTGAAACGTATACTAGTTGAACGTATAAGTCTTGAAAAGCTCATAGCTTCATTTTCAGGTAGCTGCGTAAATGATTTTCAATCGGGTAATTTGTAACATGATCGATACAAATTTTTTATCCGATACATAAAACTGATTTTGATGGAAATACCTTTGAAATGCTCCCGATAAAATTATTTTTAATGTGTTATGAAATCGTGGGACTGTATTATCATGATTTCTCATACTTTTTTTTCATTCATATTGGGGGAGAAAATGTTGTCGGTGGTTTCACAAGATGGATTTGTAACATTCTGAAAAAGTGAATGAGGTGCAGCATTGAATTTCAACCATTTCTTGGAAATTTTACGTAAAATCTCGTCATGACCCATAGTCGATGCGAATTGTAATCAGAAAGCTTCATCCATGCCTTGTCATATCTATGTGTTTCTTAATTATCTTTCAAGTAATAAATCTATGAATGGGGAATCAGGAATGAGGATTTGGATCTTTTGGGAATTTAGGGTAAAGAGATATTTTGTCGGTCGAGATAACGGAAGGAGAGGTAGAGTGATGGAGAGTCAGTGTAACAAAGAGAGGAAAGACAGAAAGAATTGGCGCCGTTGGCAACGGAAACCTTGGGAACGTCGCGACCCGGCTGGAAAGTGGCCAATAGTAGAAAACCTGAAAGTGAATTGCTAGTATTTACCCGCCCTCGCCTCGACACTTCATTCTATAGATATACATAGGTACATGTTCGTTGAGAACCTACAAAAGCTCAAAATGTTATTAGAAATGTCACGAGAAGAGAAAGGGGATGATTAAATGAAAAAAAAAGGTGAAAATGGATGGATAAAACGATTGATAGTGAAGCGAATGAAAACGTGGGATAATTGAAGTGCTCACACACAGTTCAACTCCTTTCAAAAGCAGCTTGCACAAGTTGTCTCATTTCTTGTGTCCTACTTTCGTCCGTTCAATTTTTATTTATTTATTTATTTACTTTATTTCTTTTCACATGCCAACTTTCTTACCATTCAGACCTAACATAACATCTCATATGTCTTTGCGTTGGTTCAAATAACCCAGCAGCGAAAGGCCAGAGCAGATGTGACTGAACAAATGACGGCAGTAAGGAAAAAAGAAAATGTCGGAAAAAATATTGTATAAAGTGTGGGAAAGTTTTGGTGAAGCCGTTAGTGTCAATTCTACTTCGAGACTTAGAAATAAAAAAGAAGATTCGCTCACGACTTGGGTCTTCATGGTTCTTCTTTCTTCGTTCCTACTTTCTCATTTTTGCTCATTCACTATTCATTTTCAAGCTTCTGAAGAGTGTTGATGAACTCAGGCTTCAAGATGTAACAAATGGAGTATTTTCGAACGCAGTGAATGCTGTGAAATGGTGCAATTAAAAACGAAGGATATAAAAAAGGCAACACTTAACTTAGCATCACAATATGACATTCAATGGTGATCGTAAAAATTAAAATTCAATTCATATCCCGCCGTTATTCAACCAATTTGAAATATGCGACCGAGTAATGTTCAATAACTCCAAATTCTTCAAATTAAAGAACCTGAATAAGTTTAAAACATTGAAGAACAAAAGTGAACATACGTAAAGGGATTATATTGGTATCTCATATGGAGACGTCACAAGTGGTTGATTTTCTCATGGTAATCACTATTGCGTCAACAATTTTATCTATTAAGCAGCTTAGGATGGCATAAACTTTCAATAATGGAATAAAAACAATAATTTAACATCAGTAGTTGAGAAAATAGATTAGAAACTACGCTGAAGTTCGATCGTGTAGCCAGAGGAGTCACAACTACAGCACATACGGTAATAGAAAAAATTAAAGAGTTGGTTTGATGAATTAAGCAGACTCGTTAATTTGCGATCACACAATGTTTAAGTCATCAGAATTCCAAAGATATCTCATTCGTACACTTTTACAAAACGTTTATACCTGAAGTCCTTCAAGGCGAGACTCAACCCAATTTATTCATGTCAATTCTCTATCTTTGGCCAACACTATTTCAATTTGCTCAAAACATTGTTCTTCATTTCACACAATTTCAATAGCTACGCGACAGTCTTTAATCATGCATCTCATATTGTGGCACATCCCATGAGAGTAAACCCATTCACATTGGATAAAGATATTCAGCGCCATTATACACTTGATACTATTGTCCTTCAGGGCACACAAATAATTGATTTGTGGATGAATTTGTACCATCTATCTCGACGAATATATGTATCTATATTGAATACTCAATCATTCATAGCTATGGTGGTGAGATCAACTGCCACCCACGTCAACTTGAACTATAATAGTCTAAAGATTAATCTTATCCTAAAGCGGCACACTGAATTGTTGATGTCGTTAAAGGAGTTTCCACGTAAACCGACGTTTATTCACTTCGCCATGTAGAGATTGTTGAAGGTAATGGCATTGGTTAGGACAGGATATGAAACATCGTTGGATTGATAGTCGGGGGGGTGGAGTAGAAAGGATGGAACTGATGCAAATAATTCTCGGTTGTTAATGGTCCAATATCAATATCATCAATTCGATTGGATCGGAAGTTACGAGGAGATAGTGGCGGTCGTTGCATTGAGGTCGTGAAATAATTATTTGTGGTCAATAGGAAGTTTATTGATTAAACCAATTGTCGGTCATTTGAAACTCATAATTGATTTTGCTAGACGAAACATGACGTGATAATATAGGGGAAAAATTAGCTTCGATTGGTATCCGTTACCAATTGGATATATCTTGGGTGATTTCACTTCCATTTTACTTTTCTTTTTTCGTTTTTCGTTTACATCTCGCTGTATCTATCGCTCGGTTACTCGTTCAGGACAATAGATGGTTGATGAAAATTTGCAGGCATGTCTGTACGTGATGAATGTCCTCATTTATTTATCTACATTCAGTGAAGATGTCACATGATTGAAGAAGCGATTCCGCTAATTTTGTGGAACGAAAATAATATTGCTTAAAATGCAGATGAGAATTATTCAGTGATGTGATGAATCACGTGATCAACAATATTATTAAACTGAAATTCCAAGTTAATGATAATTGGGTGTAATTATATTCGTTAGAGAGACGATTCAGATTTCACCTTGTCTTCAATGTATATAGGAAAACAGAGTTTGATAAAAACAATTTCGAAATATGAAAAAAGTTAGTCACACGAACAGAATATCAAAGGAACTGGTTCAATATCGGGTCTAATATAAATTTGAACGTATATAACATTATTATCAATATTCCCCTTAACAAATGATGAATTGTTGAAAATTTTTTGTTCCCCCCAACAAATTTGTATCCGACCTCTTTTCATTAGGGAAGAATATATGTCAACAGAAACTTATGGACATAGATAATGCGATTTGCGTTGTCATGGATTTGAATCAGAGCTTTTCAACTTAATGCACTAACGTGGAATAATACATTGGTAATAATACGTAATACCAGAATCATCGACAATGAGACAAACATTATGTTTCTGTGTTGTCCATCCGGTTCTATCATCCCCGTAGAGAATTGAATGACCTATCTATCGTGCACGTTTGAAACTAATTGCTCTCGACGAATAAACCACCGCTCTGTTGGATAGTTTGTGTCATCTCTCAACTGAAAGCTCACCCGTTTTGTGACACATGTTTCAGTGAGTATATGCGGACGAGCAATGGAATAGGATGAGGATCGTTAGTTTCATCCTCAACATATACTCACTTTATACTCAACATATATCTCTTCAAAACATTATTATTGAAACTATTCATGCAATGGTGCATGCGCTACTAGACAATTTGCACTTTTCTGTCCATCACCAATGTTATGAGTGCATTGAAATTTGTATTCCAAACTATGTCAAATACAGATGACACTTGTGATAATACGACTGATAACATTATACTGCTGCTGCCAATAACAGAATTATTATGGTGACTATTTGGAGTATGTCAATATATTAGATTTGTGGTTCACAGAGAAAATAGTGACTTTGGAGCCTGAATGAACGCAAAAAATACAAACTCGATATCATTTCTGGTAATATAAATGACTGACATATTCTTTTGTTTACGTCAGGGCACTAAATGATTGCTGCGTTAATTGGAAATGTCATATTATATGTGAAATATTTAATTATAATCACTATCGAGAATAGATATAGAAGAAAGGAAATTGTATCACCAATTGTATTTCTATGTGAATCTAGCTTGGTTCAATCGGCATATTCGACCATAATTCAATTCGAATAACACATCACATTTTCTATACACCTGACTATTAAGTGTCGATTGAGGTTTTCACGAATAGATTCACGAAAAATGAGTGATAAACTCAACCCACCATGCACTCTGGGATCATAAATCACATGCAGACATGCATATATCTGCAAATAAAACAAAAATATTGATAGGATCATTTTTTATCGAATTCTCGATTGCCAGACCTGCATTATATACACCGATATAAATGTCCACATATAATTCTTTCCTTAACCATTCGTCATGGGCCATCTATCAATTTTATCAGGGAATGAAACTCCTGCAATTTTTCAATAAATTGCTGTCAACAAACATAACATAATCCGAATGGGAATCAATAAACTCTATTTATAATTCATTTAATCTATGATAAACGGAAAAATGGAACGGATGAATGGTCAAGTGCATCAATTGAAATTCTGTATCATCATTTTGAAAAGAAAAAAAAAATAATCTAGTGACGGTATCCATCAGTGTGTTGTGCAGAAGCAATGTCTGATATTTGAGCAATGTCAAGTGCCAGCCTACGGAAGTCATTAAAGTGATGCATATGTAATCGGCGCAGAGAGGGAAGTAGCGAAGATAGAGAAGTCTTTAACGGCAGTAATAATGCGTACTTATCTGACGATTACCCTAGAGCACTATATAGGGTGATTTCCACATGAACGACGACAATTACGTTTTACCCCATACCCGTATATGTATGTATTTCGTATATGTATGTACATATTGCCGTATATGTATCAGGATATATTGACGTTTGAGTCTGTTAACGAGTACTGTTATGGTTCGACAGAGTACACCATCTCTCTACACTCGTGAATAATTTCATCAACTTAATCGACCACTTAGGAAGCATTGTAATCAGCTGTATAGTGATAATTGAACATCGATGAGTGTCAATTTCGATGGAGAAAATGATGAGGAGTATTTGCGATTGGGGTTTCTATGACAAATTATCGATATGATGTAGGCAGGTTCCAGGGTTTGCATGATTTGTAATGGTGATTGTTGATAATGATTATATTGGGCATAGAATTATTTTTTCTCAAAGGAAAGAAATATTGGTGATGGAGTTTATTATGACAACGAGTTAAATTTTGTATGATGAATGATAGTTTTACAGGAGTGATGAGCTAATTTGAAACTTATCAAGTTCAATGTTTCTTATTGAAGGCATTGAAGGCTCAAGTGGAATATACAAACAGACGAATTACGTATTATAAATCTATATTAGTATAGGCACTACTCCTTATAAGTGGGCAATTTGATATTAGTTTCAAAGTGGTGCTTCAAGATATGCAATTTTCTAGGGTGCACCTCCCTCATTAGTGTATTCTTCAAAGGTAAATGAGATTTATTGGCATACGAAAAAAAAACGTTGACCAAACGTCCGTTTTATGAAATGAGATAGATCAAATTTTTTCCTTTGATAAAATTTTGTCGTTAGCTAGTTATTCATGTTTCGTTGATCGTGAATATAATCGCTGCTTCTAGAAAATATCCAACTTTTAGTCGAGCGAAAATTCAGTTAAAAGCGAACTTGGTCATGGTAATAAAATTATTAACAGCTAAGCGAAAATCTCGGTAGAACAGCATCAACAATAATTTCGTATCCATGAAAAAAAATTTATTGAGATTTTTTCAATTTTCATACCGGATT
This sequence comes from Meteorus colon, assembly GCA_030523085.1. Lineage (NCBI taxonomy): Eukaryota > Metazoa > Arthropoda > Insecta > Hymenoptera > Braconidae > Meteorus > Meteorus colon. The sequence goes on from JAPYZH010000100.1 coordinate 271,656, forward strand.
ATTCTCCATTTTTGTTTTATTTCAGGTACGATCGTAATAGTATGAACATAATTTGTTCCACCGCTTAATTTAGCATAATAATCGTTGTGATATTGGGATTCTCAAGGGGTTTCATTAATTAATTTTATTCGATCATCTATCGACTGTAAATTCACATTGACATTCGTTGATATTAAATCTAAATAAGAAATTAATCACTGAAAAGTAATATATCATGGAACCTTTTACATGTGCCTTTTGCTTCTAACTCTTACGAAAGACTGACTCGGCAAAATCATAGATCATCAAAAATATTCTCCTGTCTTAACTTGAGGTATTGAATTCCAATAAAATTATGATTACAGTAACCAAAAAAAAAAATCCACATACTACAATTTCCTGTTTACGCGTCAATACATTGATTGCTGTCGTATTGTTAATAATCTCTGCTACTTATAAAATAAACAGATCAATTTTAACAATGTAAGAATCCTCCTGGTTATAAATTGGGTGGCGCAAATTTATTCGTAAATCGTTACGCTACTGCGTGTGAGTAGAATATATTGATTTCTCGCCAGCCATTCACGAATTCTGATGGAATGGTGGAACGTTGGAGCTTATACATGTACATCCAGATGAATATAAATGCACACATAGACACAAATATATTATATAGACATAGAAATATCGAATCAGGAGCTAACTGTAACTGATACATACCCGTTTAGGTGTAGTATTCACCTACACTATAATATACATACGAAGATGTACGGAGGCCCAGTAGGAAGCGATTAACACCCGATTGCACTGAGCTTTCTCCATATCGCGCATTCTCGTTCATGTCTCTTCTTTTTTATTGTTTATTTTTTTTTTCATATGAAAAAATGTGGTATATTCATTGGGGAATCGTTCATTTCCTCTATATGAAATACTCTACTGACAAAGAGCGCAGAAGATTCATGAGAATGCAATTTAATTTTTTGTAAATACAGACTTGGAACAAGGTGATATCATTACATGAATATTTTTCTTGGTATGAGTTGAAGTGTAAGTCTCCATGTATTATCCATGTGTATATACACGTGAAATAAAAATGAGGAAAAAGTGTAAGGACATTGAAAGAACTCTTAAGTTTGGTATTGGGGGAAGATATGCCCCAGATTTGTGCGTAGCGCCTTTCTGTAAATTGAACTTTTCAATATACATGCTCAAGAGTTTGTCAATTTCACTAGTTCCCGCAAATTTGAACTGTTCAAATAAGATTGCGAAAAAAATGAGTCCGTTGTGAATGAAAATTTTTCATGGTTTCATGAATTGTTCGCCTTTTTCACTTTATTCAGCTTAATAGCAATAGGATATCGATCTAATAGGAATATTCGACAGTAGATCAGGCTTATTGTAGCATGACGTGCATACACGTTTTATACATTTTCTACACGTCTATAATGAAGATGGAAGATGTGAAGATGTTTCAGATGTTTCAGATGTAGTTTACTATTAATTATCTGTTATTAGTATGGCTGAAGTGACGCAATTGTTATTAATGAGACATCACTTTATCATGATATTCTTGAATATTTCTTGGATGTAACGATACAACATTAATTTGTATGCAAGGCTGCACACAAAACGGGTATATCGCATACAGTATCAGCCCTTGGTAGGGCGTGCTTTAGTGATAGTGTGATGGATCTTATTTTTCATATTTAAAGGAAAAAGCATCAACCAGCATTATGCCAAGTCATAAACAATGCTGTCAACGATCGTGTCAGAGGTTCTAATGTGAAAGTTTATGATAATGCCTTTGATGTTCTCTCGGGTAGATTGTACGTATAATGTTTCCAACACTGCGTGCAATCGATCAAAAAGAATATTAAAGTATATTATTCATCACTAAGAAAGAAAGGCTGAAAAGGAATCAATGCAATAAACCCGATAACTTCACTTATTTCATTATCATGTAAAGGAATTAATGAAAACGATTTGTGGTTATGATGTTCATATTATAAAGTTGGTAAATGAAGATTAGGATTTTTTTGTAATCGGAGCACTTTATTCTCAACTGCGACCAACTTTCGTCCACCATAATTGGGTTGAATTGTTGTACAGTATTAAAATGTTGGTGATATTGATAAACTCTTTTGTTTTTGCATTATACCGCGTTTGTTTCCCTCATTTCATTTTGTTATCAACATTATCTTCAGTTCTTACTAACGTTGATTGATGAAGATGACAATGGAGATCTTGATGTGCGTAGTGCACTTAATGTGACGAATGGTGGTAGGTCGTGAGTATGTGTCACTGCACCTATCATCAACATAACCAGCCACCACCCACTTGAGACTTCATCAGAAGAGCATTTTTGAGTGCGCGCGCACTCATGCGTTTAATAAGCTCGAAGTACGTGGCATGAACAATGTAAAATTCATAGAGTTGACAGATGTGCATGTATGGATGTGTATATGGGTGTGTGAGTGTGTTGAAACAATGGGTGGATTGAAGATTCTGATGACGCGATTTTCTTCTAACGATAACATTGTTCATGGCTGTACTCTACCAATGCATGTTGGACTCCACAAAGATTATTGAGAATATGAAAATACAAATGATAACAATAAATTTGTTGCATAAAAAGTATTTACATTTTCTTATCTTCTTCACAATTCCTGTTTTTACTCTTTTTAGAAGTGCAAACTTTCATATGCATATAAATTGGTTTTTACGGTATCAATATATTCATATCAATCAAAATTTCTCTGACATGTTGAAATATTTTTCCATGCGAAATATAGAACATGCAGATGCTTTGGAGGCATTAAGGTGGATAAAGAAAAAAAAATGCATCGTTTCCCGTTTCAAAACGCTATGTACGTGAAGAAGGTTCGAGATGAAATTCTCAGAAAGAATATAAAAAGTGAAATGCAAAAGAAAATCTATTCCTTTGAGAATCGCTTTTGCCAAACCAAGCGGAATTCGCACGAATTATATCCCCCTTCTTGCGCGACACAATTTTAACATGACGACAGTCGTGTTTACATATGGAAAATGTGCGCCAAAATTAAATTCTCTATCATTCATAAATATAAACAAAATAAATTAATTATAATGAAAACAACTTTGGCTCATTGAATAAACTTGGAAGGAAATAAATAAATTCAATCGCAATCACATAATAAAGTATTTTGTGAACAATATTGTTGTGCAATATTTGTTTCCCCTTTGCATTTCACCGCCACTTTTCCTCATGTTTCATTTCACCGAATTTTTCATCGAACTCAGCTGTGGCACTTTCCATAAAAGATAAAACTGGCAAAGGACGAGGTGAATCTCCTGGCAACCGACGACGTCAATATGCTGATGAGAATTTAGTTCCACGTCACGCTTCCATGGCGCGCTCTGTCTGCGAGCCTACTATCACATATATCTATATACATTTATACCCACACTGTCAAATCGCCCCATATATCAACTGAGGTCTACAGGAATCATCTAGAAAGCCACCAATCTATTTTTTTTCGTGTTATCTTCATACCAAACCTAAGATCACAACTCCTATATCATCATACCAATGTACATTTGTCCGTACCTCAGGTACGTCTATCTAACACTCCAGTGCACTTTGCCATGCCACTTCATACCCACTGGGTCTATCTTCACCATCCATTCACCGTAAAATTATTCTCCTTGCGCTCAAAACCATCTTTCATCATATGAATACATCTATGTTCGTATATATGAATAGTTGATCATACTTCTTTTTTTTTTCCCTTTCTCTTTTCCTTCCATTTTCATTCTTCATTGTTTTTATTCTTGTTCACGAATGTACATGAATGATTCTCTTGGGATCTGTGTGATCACACTATTCTCCAGTTTGAAAATGAAAAAATATGCACCCACATGTGAATGACTCCTGAGAGTTTGCAACCGACATTTTTTCTGATGAACATTTTTCATCGATATCTGTATCTTCGCATCTGATATTTCTTCGGAATATGGATATTACTCTATGACATGATAATAGAATTGAAGAATTCTGTTTACGACAGCATACAATATTCGACATCTGGATATCGCGGAATCGAATCGAATAAATTCAGAGAAAAAATTATATAAGAAGGAAAAAAATAAAAGAATAAAATATGTGAGTAAACATTGAATGTGTTCTTATGATATCAAATTGTTTTGTAATCACATAACAATGTTGATGTACGGATCTATTGATCGAGATGGTATATATTTTTTGTGTATCTTTCAGAATATGTATTGGGATGACAGCCAAGAAACAAAAATTCGGAGAGTACAAATATCATTCTTTGAACTTTCTTTACAAATTCATTTGCATTCGGATATTGTCATTCAATTGTTTTGGGTTCATGAAATCTTCCGAATTCTATCATGTTATGCCAAAGAATGATCTAGACATAAATAATTTACTTGTACTCTTGACGTTGGTGTATTGAAAGGAGAAATTATATGATGCAAATCTATAGAAATTTTTGTTACAATGGTAATGACTCATTAAGGGTATGAGTTTGCAAGTTCTTTTCAGGTTTGGTACACGGTTTATTCCAAACACCCTGCAATTCTCTCTCTCTCTGGGGACAGAATGTAATAAAAAAATCTTTCGTTCAGCAGTGGTACTTTCTTTTCACAAAGCTTTCAATGCAATATTTCATTCGAGTTTACTTTTTTCCTATTTATGAAATTCATCATTTCCATATTTAACAATATATCATATTTATAACCTCGTGTACATTAACTTTTAAAAATCGCTTAACTTTACGAAACTCTGTTGACGATATATATATGTACAGTAAAGTCTTGATGCGGAGGGAGTTAAACTTCTGCTGTGATTTTATTTCGACTTCCGAAGAGAAATAGGGAGAAAAAAGATGTGGAATAAAATAAATTGAATGTGAGAATAAAATAAGCAGGTTTTTTTTCTCCTTTTTTTTGTTTATACGTGAACTGAATCTAAAAGCAGGAATGTAATTTTCCCGCAGGCTCAACTGCGGAAAATATGTGTTAAATTTAGTGGCGCGCATGGTATCATCCCCGTTGGATTCTGATCATCACATCGCGTGAATTGAGATTTGGATTGCACCAAAAATTACCTTGAACGATTGAACGATCCAACGAGTTTGTGGAAAGCAAGAGATTTGACGAGAAAAAAAAAAGATTCGTGAAATATATGAGTGCAAAAGCTCCAAGAAAATCACCTTCGCTGATGGCTCACAAGATAAATTTATGTATATACGTTTGAATTCTAAAATACGCCGGATTATCGAAGATAAGTCAACCCAATTTTATTCCCTCTGCATGAAAGACTGGGGATAGTCGGTTAATATTCCACCAGAGCAATATAATTTCTCTTTCTCTTGTCGTTTTTATATATATCTTTTCGTTTTTCTTCGTCCAACACGTTGATGTCTCTTCTAATATTTCTACTTTTTTTGAACAAAATGATTCTAAGAAGCTTTTATTGTTGAACATGATGACTTAAACCTCCGCCTATTATTTTATGGATCTAGCGGAATACGAAACCTTCTTCAATTTATCTATAATGCCCTTGATTAAATTCTCTTGTTCTTCTTAGCTCTGTAACTTGGCAAATTTCATTAGACAATTTCATTTGTCACTTTCCATCTTTTCTTAAAAATGATTTAAATTTATCCATCTCATTTATTTTTCTCGATCCATAGAACCGAATTTTAGTAGTGTATTTGCAAATTGTAGGAGGTATTCATTCATTCACAACCTCATTTGTCATTTATCAATTATACTGCGTTCGCTTCAGACACCTAAACCCAATCTAGTTTCCTATCGTGGCGTAAAACGAATTATCAGAATTCTGCAAGGATCATCATAGAAGGGAGCGTGTTGGAGAGGTGATGTGAATCAACTCAAGAATATTTTTCTTCACTATGACTGAACAAAATTGAACTTTTGTAGAAAGTTATATATGAAAGCTACCTATTCAGATGTGTTGAATTCATTATGAGTAAATCGAAAAGAAAAAAGAAACAGAATTATTAATTAACTTATCACATTAACACGTTTACATATATAGTTTTTGAGCAAAATGATCATAAATTTCCAAATGTAACATTCGAATAAGTCCAAAAATGTCTATTCATGTAACCCAAAATTTCAAGCCAATCATACCAATAAAGTTGTTGAATATTTATTAGAAATTCACATGGAAATTCTCAGGGTTGTCTTGAAAGACGAGACGAACTTTTCGCTCTAACAAACTCTATCGTGATGTCTTAACCGTCCTTGATGCATTATTCACATCTATATACGTCCACAATAGTCATAATAAACATCACATTGAACTGGTGGTAGAATAACACAAAAGGATGAGGTCATGGATTCCATTTGACCTATGAAGTAAATCTTAAGTTTACTTCTTGGTTTTGCCGAACAGACAAAGAAAGAAAAGAGAGATTAGAGTATACACCATACCGTTAAATCATTAAACGTTTCTCTACTCCCAATAGAATACATCGAATACCCATATAGAAACTCTGAAGAGTCGAGACCAGAAAACAGCGAATAAACTTTCAGATAGAGTGGAATAAGAGTAAAGATAGAGGATATATACTATGATGATATAGAGAAACTAAATCTTCCATTTCTTCCAAATATCGGTCTCCAAACATAAAATAGTTCGAATGTCTCGTTCGTCTAAAGTTTCATGTTTCAGAATACTTTCTAAAGTATATAATTATCATTTTGCTATTCACATTGAAACTGTTGAAATGGAAATGAAAGTTACATTTGTTTCAACTTTTCCCCTTTTTCTTTCTTTTTTATTATCATACTTGGGCAATATAACAGTTTGACTCCGCCTAGTTCACCTCTTATTACCATCAATGAACAACTTTTCTTCTTTCCTCATTCAAGTCCATTATTTTTATCTGCTAACCACCAACCCTTTTTTTTTACTACTCCTATACTCTTTTCTCTCACTTTTCAGTCATTAGTGGTTTAGCAAAATTCCATTCGCGCACCTTACATTACCAGTGAAGCTTTACCCTCCTTCATTACGTTCTTGTGAGCTTCCCTATCGTGTCTATTTTTTTATTCTTCTCTCTCGTTACCTCTTTCTATCTGTATGTCTTCTTCGCCCTTCCGCTTGACGTTAGTCAGCTAAATGTTTTAATTATGCAAATTACAGTGTTTATATCTAGACAAGACTATTTGGGAAGGCAGAAGCTTGAAAACAACGCGATCCTCACATTAATGAGTTCATTTATTTTCAAACATCAACATTAAACAAAAAAGGTGAATAATATAATAAATTCATGATGCAATGAGGGAAATGTTTGATATTTAACAGGACAGACAGAAGATGTGAATCCATGAAAAATGATAAAAATACTGAATTTATTTTTATTCACGAGCCCCAACAGCTCCTTTAATACTGCACGAACACAAATCTCCGTATTTATCATTCGGGACTGAATCAATTCGAGTTTTATCAGATTCATGATAAATTCGTTCGTTCCCGAATACGACTGTGCAAGCGGCATATTCACTATTATCCCTTACGTGAAATTATTCTAAGTCTGAACAGAGAAAGACTGATCAACAGAACGAAAAATGTTTTCATTTTTACGTGAAAGCCGAATATAAATTTTCAGTGGAACACCCGACTTGCAATGATAGAAAATGTGTACAGAGATAATATTTACTGATAAAATACCGAATTAATGAGGAGTTATGTCCACGTACGTATTCAAATTTATCTGTGGTAACCGAAGTTCTGTTTGATGACAGCCACATGCGAGCCTGTCTTTCACCAGCTAATTTCAAATAATATTATCAGACCAAATTCTCCCAACCTCGAAATACCTTGTTTCATGTTCCTTGTCACTTTATTTTTCTTACATCTTGCCAACATCGCAACTTCACTCTACTTCATCAACGTTGAATTTCCTCGTCGGCGTTCAGAGCCCATCCCTGAGACAGGTTGAGAAAAATCAACTTCCTACCATGTTTCAAAATTCGCCACGCTTTTTTCCATTATTTTCTTTACATCTATGCATCATCTTTGAATCGTAGTTTCAAATTACAAAATGAAATTCATTTTATCGCGATTCAATGAAAAATTTATGAATAATTTTATAATTGGACTTGAGTGAAGTTCAATAACAATTTTATTGTCACTCTGAAGAACTTTCAATTGTCTATTAATGACAATATGATAATTATGTGATGATCAGCTATGAAAAAAATGTTTATTCAAAAGTTGGCAAGAAAAAAAACACACAATTCAATTCGTCATTTCATGTTCTATAGTTGCACCGACAAATAAGATGGGCCTAGTAGATACAACTGAATAAAATTCTGATCAATTCTTACTGTACATATAGAATTTATTGCTCTTTTATCAAGTGATGGAATCGTCTTTGAGACAACTAAAATGCACTACTGTATTGATGGAAGAGTTTGATCCGCACCAATCTATGCCAACGGACGTGCCAATCAATGATGCAATTAAATGCTTATCCACGATCAAGTTTGTTGATAAACGATACGTGAATACTCCTGTTTCGCATCCGCCATGAGAACCTACACCAATTCGAGGATATCGCTTATATCTATCCATGTGAATACGTCTAAAGTTTCGGTTGCGTAGGTTGAGGAATCCTGATGAACGATGAGGACGACCAGGCAGATCGTGTTAAGTGTGATGGGCTCCCGCTCGATTGAATTCTCATCTCGTTTAGTATTCGACTATTATGCACTGCATAGGAGTTTGTGATCTCGGAGCTGCTGGTGATTGTGCATTCCACTAGTCAGTGTAACATTTCCATTGAAAAGAATTCATTTCGTTGGAACACACTTTTTGTAACTTATTTCATATATTTGTGGTGTATGAAATTTGGAATGAAATTCACTCCAGATTTTCCTTACAAATTTAGGGAAATTATTCTCTAAGCAGTCACAAAGTGTCTTTGTTGGCCTTTTTGTCTGTCATCAAGAAACTTTCTATCATACACTTTGAGACTCTTGAGACAACATTTTACAGAAGATTATAAACTAATAGAAAGGCTCAAAGTCAATATTGGAAAATTTTGTTGATCGATGGTGAATTAATGCACCAGCAATGTGAGGAGGATAGAGGAAAGGAGGAAAAATAAATATTTACACACTCACATCGTATACGAAATAAGTTCGACAGCGCTGAATGATTGAACGTCCTTTTGCTGTGTTAGTGATGATATAATAACACAAAGTGAAACTTGATTTACATTTGTGAAGAAAATGAAATGAAACGAGTACATAGATATACGTCAAAGTGATGATCGATTACTCGTTGCAAATACGCAATTGTCGAATGAATAATCGTTAAAGAACTACGATATCACCGATTTGAGATGATACATGTCTGATTGTAATAAAATCCCGATATGTCCCCATGAAACACAAATTCACGAGGTAGAATGAGTTTGAGTCTCAAGCAGATTCATCGTATCAATTCACAGTTTATAATTAGTGTCACATCTTCATTAACTCATTCTATCCTTGTTGAGATAACGAATTTTCATGGACTATTACAAATTGCACTGAATACAACACTCTGTGAATGTTCGACAAGAGAGAAATATATCATTTTCAACCGAGATTTATAACTTGGTTCCTACCTAAATATGAAAAAAAAGTTTCATTAAAATTACGTCACAAATAAAATCCAACTGCCCGATGCAATTTTCATTATAAACGTCGATTTATTCACATTAGAAATTCTTAAATCGCAATGAATTAAGACGTCCCGGCCCTCAGCAATTACCAACGCATCAACGTCTATCGTTTCCGAGTCGAGCTTTCATCTGATCAGGAAACGATTCGGAAGCTAGCAGCCACCAATACTCAAGAGAGATAAGAAGAGGAAGAGGAAGAGAGAGGAAGAGAGAGTGGGAAGGGGTTGGATGAGGAGAAACGCGAGAAGAGAAGGGAGGAAGTCAATTCGATTCGATTCATCGCGGTACGTCGATAAATTATCGGATTCGTGGTCTAATCCAGTCAGTTGGCGATCGACGAACGCTTGGAAATCCCAGTAGGGATTCCAATCCTAGCGAGATTGGTACATGGTTGGATGGGGAAAAAGACTGAAATGTGTAATAGCAAAGCTACATGTGTGGTGAGAAAATTGAACAGAAATTTTGGCTTGCAAAAATTAAATATTTGCCTCTCTTTTCATCTTCCATTCTCACCAAATTATATTCATGTCATCTATACTATGATGAATTCGCATTGAATTTTAGAATGTGAAAAAAATATGTAGTCTGGTATTCAACTCTATGATGTTTGGAATGAATTCGAACCAAGAATGCTAATATCTATCAAACTATTTCTCGAAGTTCTCCAGTGAAATTCCCTCAACAAATTAGTTTAATAGCATATAATATCGACCATCCAATACTTCTGTGTATATACATATGCATATCTGCATGTATATGCGTCCTGATACCTAAATTGTCATGTCTCCTGTCTGTGTTTTCGGAGCTTGTATGCAATTCCCCATGACGAACACATTACATTCCAGTATGTATGGAATGGACGGATTCCTGATTCCTAGATGACTACATTGGAGGAACGACTGTTATTTGATCTCCATTTGGGAGTGGTGACGTAGGAGATGAAAAGGGAGGAGAGAGTAAGATGAACAAGCAAAAAAGTGAGATAGTGGAATCAAGTTGACATCAGATGTTCTCCATCCAATTCGTCTAGCATGAAAATACTCGATGTTACTCAGTAAATAGTGCATATTCTCCGGGTATTTATTGATACATATATGTAGTGAAAACATGAATGAATGGCGTGCCAATCGTAATCAAGTATAGTACCAACGAAAAAAATAGTCATGACGATATTCTCAAATTATTGAGAATTATGTTGGAATAAATTGATATTGGAGTTGAATCTGGTATAAATGAGTTGATAAAGTGGATTGATGAGGATGATTCAAATTTTGATTGAAATGAATTAAAGTCGATCACTCGCTCATCAATTATTTGTGTGTTAGCCATTTAATTAGAAAACGAATTGATGATTTGATAATCATTTCGGATGTGATGAAAATCACTTGATTGTATTAAGAAGATAATAATCAAAATGTTCGAGTGTGTTCTCTCCAACTTGAATGATAGGATATATTGATTTGGCGATAGTTATGCAGCCCACTGAGTCTCGGATATTCAGAATAGCGAAAATTCCGCAACGGATTCGATTTCCTCCGCCAAACTCACTCATCCACTCGGATATGATCCGTGATATCTATCTCTCATGTACTGACATCCGCTTTATTTTTACTATCTCTATGCGTTGACTAGAATGATTCGACAGATGATTAGTGAGCGGATGAAATGAATCCAATTAGCACAAACTGAATGAAATTTGAAACAATTAATGCGTCCAAAATTTCTTGGCTTGCTTAAAAAGGGGTTTTCCATTTTTTATGCATAGGAATTATCTTGAATTAAATAGCAGACAAATTAAGTACTTCGTGATCTTTTTCTCGCCGTATAACAATAAGCTGTACTATAAACATATTTACATTGTATTGAAAATGCACCTCATACTATTAGAAATATTGTTGAATTCATGTGCAACAAATATCATAACATCACAACGCATTATTATTTTCTTATCGAATAGAAAAGTAAAATAGAATCTTACTAACGAAACTTGCAATGAGTGGAAGGTGATGCGGATATGTGACAATTGCGAAGAGAAGGCAGTGAAAATAGGAAGAAAGAAGAAAGATCGACACAACGTCTCATTCGCCATTCCCTGAGAGTGTGGTTGAGGAATGGAGCTGAAGGGTTGAACAGATGCAGTGTCAATGTTTGCCATTCTGGAAAGCCACAAAGACCCTCTAATTTCCACCTTCAGGCACCTTCAGGCACCCAACCTCAGAGAGCAGCTCAGAGCGAATGAGTCCAAGCGGGGAAGGAAGAAGTATAGAAAGTGAGGCAGGGCGCGAGGATGACTATACTCTATGACTGCTACATCTCTCATTTGCACTTATTTTCTCTCCCTCTGTTTATACATATAACCCTTCCACTTATTCATTTGCATTGCATACGTAGACAAAGCACGTACGCCGCGTTCTCGTGTGACTTTTGTAACAAAGCCGACTTGCACAGAATGTTTCTTCATGGTCTCTGTGTGTCTCTCTCTCTACATACATTGTCTGAAGAGAAACAAGAAGCTTCTCATCAAACTACTAAACACAAGACCTCAGTCATTTACCAAGTGTGGGCATATACACATATTTATATTTGCATATATACACAAGTAGGGAGAACTTCTTCACATTTGCAACTTCTAAATTAAAACAACTTTTGTTTTCTTCTCGTAATATTTTCATGTCATTTATTTTTATTTATTGTGATCATTATTATTTCTTTTTCTCCAGTGTGGATTTTCTTCGGTTTTTTCAAATAACAATACAGAATTGTGATGAAAAGGAGCAGAATTCATACAAAAAAATCTGAAGGAAAAGTGGCATTCACAGTTCGCATTCTATTTCAAGAACGTTACTATACTACCGCGGATTGTGATTGTCAACGAATACAAAGTACACTCAAAAAAAAATGTGTTGTATATAAATGTAGAGCCGAAAGGAGAATAATAATAACAGTATCGTATAATATTCTTTTTTAATCTAGATATCATCATCAACCATTCGTGATACGAATGGAATTTATCAATATCTCGATTGGCAAATTTCACCAGCAACCATCGTTCTCGAATTTTGAATTTCAAAAGAGTTGTATTGATTTATGTATTTGATGTCTTTCGATACAGTGATGCTCAGAGCATTGAACTTGCATATCTATGTAGGGGCATATTTCCAACTGAGTCGTAACCAATAGAAAATTTCGCGCTTTTATTTTCTTCATTTCAATTATTGATTCTGGTGATAAGACGGTGACGGGTGTTTTATATTGTGATGGGCGAGAATAATCCACAAACGAGTCTCGGTTGCGCACGATTCAAAAGAATAGTCCTTGTCATCACTCGTTATCGTCTGACAAGATAATAATTGGATTTTTTTTTCTTCATCATCATGAGTTCGGTTTCTTGTAAATTTTCAAGTGTCGGAACAAATCATTACATTCAATATTGATCAAAGTAACATTTCATTATTATTTCATTAAGTCCATTTTTCACTTTCATATTCCATCCCATATCGAATATGATATTTACCATTGTCATGTTCGTGTTGTACGTGTATTGTGAATTGCCAATTTGTATTTCCAATATCATTTGTTCGCGTTTTAATGGGTATGAAATATTAATTATCATTAGAAACCTATTTTCGAAAACCGACAATGTGATAATAATCAAAATAATGGAAAGCCGCATTATTATTGACAAGTGACATGAAGTTTTGTCAAGTTTGAATATAATTGAATAAAAACGATGAGAGCACTTCACCAGATGGTAATGCACCAAAATTTTTTTGTTCAATATTCGTATTTTCCGTGTTCAATTTCTATTATCATCGCGAATGACATCGATGCGATGCACTTCACTAAAAATTGATGTCATCGGGAAAATAATTATCCAGCCTGTCCCATTACTGATAATTTCATTGTGCGAATGAAAATATATGTGTGAATTGATACGAAGTGGATTCTGCGATAGCTCTGAGTATTTCAAACGACACTGCCATATTGGATACAATTGAAAAATATGTTTTGTAATTTATGAACTAGAATAGTTTATGGAGATGGAATTGTGTGACAGGTTTGTGGCATAGAATAATCACATATGATATTATAAATTTAATATTTTATTTATACGAGCTGTGAATGACATTAACAACGATAGATAGACAACGTACATGCATGCACAACAGAATTATAATGACGTATGTATATATCCTTTGATACTTCGGTTTCTTCTCATGATGATATGAAAACGTACATCACATATGACCCAAGCACCAGTGGTTGAGCGTGCGTATATCGGATAAAAGAGGGTGATATAGTAGAGCCCACCGGTTGTTGGTTGAGTGTAGGCAAAAGATGAGGTATAAATGTAAAGGAGAAGAGGTGAGCGGATGAATGAGGAGGTGAGTGAAGAGGAGTGAGGAAAGCATGGGCAGTGTATAGCCATAGCAACGTCAGTATTCACAGTTCACGTAGCACCCAACTTTGAACTCTCAGCGCCAGCGGTTAGCCGTTTATCACACCGAGAGTGTAAAAGGTTTGTCGCTCCTTTATTTTGAAATCACGACCATGTGTAGATTCGTGTTGAAGTACTAGCCAACCCTACTTCATTCCCTTCTTCACCATTAATTTATTCGTCAATTTTTTTTTTTCCTTCAATTTAAAAGAATGATCACATGGTAACCGATATCGTGTCAATGATGATTCGGAATTTTCATGAGGATAGTAATTTTCTGGTTTTATCTAGGTAGACTCGACCAGAGATTTTTCATGTTGAGGTTCATTGCAGGAGAATAAATTGGTTCTCTGTAAAATTTTATTGGGGAAATAGCTGCAATAATGTGAATAGCAAATCTTGATGGTATTTTCATCACCATATTCATTGATGTTGCTAATTAAAAATTAATCTGATTTCGAACCTCTTGATAAGACAGATCTATAAAAATATTAGGAATATAGTACTCAAGAATATGATCAATTTTCGAACGATTGCTATGGTAAAAGTACTCATACAGAGGTTTATGCATTCTCTTTTTTTTTGCTTTGTTTTCAATAGATTGCTTTACTGAAAGCTTGAACAGAGAATAAGTCAAACAAAAGTAGAGGCATCGTTGAAAAATGGCCATCTCAAGTGTTGCAATCCAGTACTTTGAAAGCAACCATCAAAGGTAGAAGAGTTACAGAAAATATATGGCAGGTGGCGCTTTTTATTGTGGCACCTCATTGCAAAGTTGATACTTACCCGGGCGAAAGTACTAAGAAAAAGTGAGCGGAAAAGTGTGCGAAGGTTTTTAATGTACAGCTTAAAATGGTTCGGTGATTAAGGTCGAAGTGAAATTAAATGCGAGTGTAAAAAAAATTGCGGGAGATATACAAAGGAACTAAACATCATCGCAGTCAAAGATGTGGTGTGCAAAAATGATGATAATTTCAGATTCATTAAATTAAATTGAAAGATCGCGCACTACTTCAGATGTATGTCCGTGAATATGAAGCTTCAATTCTCCGTAATTAGCTTGCAAAAAAGTAAACGAAAAAAATCTCGACGTGGAAATATTATTTTTAATGTATTTATGTTCCAACGTTGGAAAATTCTTCAATGCGCGAAGCTCAGTATTCCTAACTAGTCATTAACTCAGCATTTAACATTACGCAAAAAAAGATTTAATGATAAAGGTAATGCTTGTGTGTAGTCGCAATACCCGTAAACTTCCATAAAATTAGGTTTTTTTAAATGCATTATACTTTTTATAATCTCTTGGTTCTCACCATTCTTTCATTTTAAATCGCAATAGCGAATTAACAGTTGTTTATTGTGTAGTCTGCTATATTATACAAAAACAAATAACTAAAGAATGATGTGAGAGCAGAAAAATGTGAAAACTGGCATTATATAGAGCAAAACCAACTTTATACACACAATTATAACTGTGTCGATGGTAAAATTTTATTCCTTCATTTACTGCTCACCGTAATCAAACGAATCATTATCCTGGGGTTAGTGTGGGGGTGACTATATAGTGGTATTATATAGATAATGTTCATTCATTTATCAAATGATATAAACCTTAATGAAACATTGAATAGAATCGCGCGTTAATGAAACAGCCATTTCGCACGCCTCGTTTTATTTGCATCAAGTTAGGTGGCAAGAATGCATTCATCAGAATTTTTCCCCATTTTCCCAGATGTTTTATCCTCAATTTTAAATTGCCATTTCCGTTCAAACATTTCGCATTCCGTTGTGATTCTTTTTTCCTGTTAAAATTAAATATGGTTCAAATAAAAAGAATCCAATTTCTCATAACATGCGCGATGTGATGATTGATTGCTATTCTAATGAATAACTCTAGTATTGTGTTATAATTCAAGATTAAATCTGGACTGGGTAAAAAACTGCAGGTGCTAGAGATTTATTACCACCGTTTTTAAATGAATTGCGAAATATATGTTGTTAGTCGAAGTGGGCGAACGTTATAACGGCACAAATGCAACGAACCATTACAATCCACTAGTTCTCTTTTTCGCCCTCTTCTTATTACCGATAATAATCCCGGGCTTTTAATACGTCATATTAACTGGGGAACCACTATTTATCACCTTAGAATAAATAATCCTTCTCTTTTTATGTACATATTCGTTTGATTATCAAAAAAATCTTTGAAAAATTGTATGATTTTTTTCTTATTCCATGTTTATCCTTTTATCCTTTTCTTTTTTCATATTTTATCTCCATAATGAATTAACTTTTCAACATATCGTCAAATTACACTTGTTTGATTATTTTAAATGTTGTTCAGAACATATCCAATTATTCTCGAGAGTGGTTAGAACTCTTGTGTATTGCCCCTGCGTGAAATCGACTTTCAGTATGGGAGAAAGTTGGATAGTTGAGGAGATAGACTAAATATTCATGTACGCAAGTAGAAGAGTACGTATGTGTGCGAGCAAAATGACCCTCGACGAATATTGTGCCAGTTCGCTCGACCTCCTTGTATATCAGTTGCAAATTAAGCCGTACCTTTAGCCACCGCCGTGGTAGGAAATTTCACATACCTCGTTCAAAAGCTTCACGATGGGATACATCATTCTTGTCAAGACGATTCAGTTACTTTCGAATAGGTTCTTCTGTAATATCATTGAACAATCGAATTCTGTATACTTCGTTATATCGGTTGTTTCGACATTCAATCATCCCAAAATCTACTTCATATCATTGATTCAATTGTCATCAGATAACTAATTAGTCTGCTGATCTATATTCAACAAAAAATTCTGGGATTGAATAAACAAACTGACTTTTGGTCAATTGAGATTATTTCAACTTATGTCGGCCATATTGAAATTAAAACTTTGAATATTAGAATCCAGAGTTTGAACTGATGATCGGTGACCCCAAACAGTAGTGTTAATATTTGGACTATTTTTATTTTATGTTAAATGAATAAAATTAGTAGCACGAGTACGAAAAATTCTGATGGAATAGTATTGATTTCATTGTACCGCAATGCCTGTCCAGTGGTCACTCAATATTGAATGAATATAAAACATCGACTAGCAAATAAAAAAAAAATTCAATAACGTTCGTTTGTATTGAACGTCGATATTGAAAAGTTTTTCCTCAAATTTGATAGAACGCGTTTTTCATCTACCATGCGTAGTTTTATTCATCACACTTGAATTCATTTAATTGTCAAGGATTTGTCGATCACACATGAATTCATGCGATATCCGTGAGTTTATTCACGTATGCACATGAATTTTTAACGCTGCGCGTGAATTATCTCAATATGCATCAATTTTTGAAATAGATGTGCGTTTACCCAATGCACATTCATTTATTCCATGTCAAAAGTATATGAGACAAAAAAATTAATTAATGAAAAAAAAATAAAACCAAATAATCTGCATTCGTTCATTCGCAGCCATTATATTTTTTTTCAAAATCTGTTCAATTTCTTTGTGTGTATTTAGTTCGAAATAAGCCAGAATATTTAATTAATTAAAGTAATTTTTCTTTCTTAATTTGTCGAGAGTGAATGACAATAACCGTCTACAACTGCTCTGCCGATTAAAAATGTTTAAGACCACTCCGCAGTTATGACAATGGTTTTTATTACGAATCTCTAGAGCTTCAGTTGAAATTATGAAAATATTAATGTCTGGCATCCCTGAAATCATTTTCTTTCCCCACGTGCACATCCAGGAGCACATCTTCAATTTAGTACTTCTTCATGTTTAGTGTTGTTTGCCTGCGTTCAAATTCTTCTCCAATAAAATTATTACTCCAGGGAATATTATACCGAGAAATAAACTTTATCTCTGGTCTATCGCCTTCATCGTCAAGTGCTCGTGTTACCTTGGGAATGAATCCATATTCCGTGTGAAAAGAGACTGTTACCAAATCATTAAGATCTACATAAAAATATGGAGAGGATATATGAAATAATAAAAAAGAACTAACAAATGTCAACTCAACCCAGTTTCGAAGCGGTTTCCCAGCTATTATTTGACTATGCATGCAGATATACAATGACACACATAATGACAATAAATATTATTCTGCAGTAGTTGTAATAACGTCTGAGAATGTAATAACAACAGAATATCGTTTGAATACCTCACCGCAAATTAATATTGCGACGAGTTAGCTCAAATATATATTATGTCTTGTTCGTTTGTCTCCATATAAACTCCAATGCCTGGAGCGTATCAGACGAAATGACATTCTCGTGTATGCGTCATAGAAAATATCTTGCATAACCGCTATTAGTTCTAGCGTTAAAATTTGATTGTTATTTGCAGTAAAATTGAAATCAAAATCTATTCTCTATTGTAGTTTGCGAATGTCAATTAATGACTATCTACAATGAGTTTTAATTGATTCTGATGTATTTTAATTATAATTGTGAAGCTAGCAAATATTGTATTTCTAATATATAATTTATGAAAGTTAATTGAAAATGGAGAAGGAAAAAAACTTTTAATTACATTTAGTAATAATGCATAGTTCTTTACATTGACGATCTTATTTCACTAATGGAACCCTTGGACAGAGCACTTGAGAATGTGGAAATGTATATAAAAGTACAGTTCCTTTCTGAAAGGAAACAAGGAGGCTGAGTGGAAATTACGTTTCACTGTTGGCACTTAGAATTTCGCTGAGCTTTAATTCAATTGCAAGGGTTGCAACTTATGTGTGTACTCGGTGCGTCACTCTTCAAGTATATTAAACTACTCATATTCAAAAAAAGTGGTAAAAACGAGTGTCACCAACAATAGAATAAGATTATTCTTATATAGAAGATATATTCAGTTCTGCCTAAGTTTTTTTTTTTTTCGTATACGAAATTGGTGTCGTAAAAATTGAATATTTCACAGACCGAAGAAATTCTTTGGAGCAGGAACGAATCTATTTTTCCTTTCATTACAAATTAGATTCAATTTATTGATTAATATTCTTTTATTGTCGTTGCAGGCGGAGATATGGAGTGTCTTTATTGCGATATTGCGAAAAAGTGTGAGGAATTTGCAAGCCTGTACAGATGTCAACCTCATAGAGCACGTACTTCATCGTTTGGCACGTGCCGAAACTGTTGTTGCAGGTGACAAATGTTTCTTAAAATAATAATTTCAAAAAAATAATGGAATTGAAGGATTGTTTTTTTAATAGGTCAAAACAACAACGAAATTCGAGATAGTATTCTCTACTATATTTTCTGGTGTGTAATTTCAGATTTATTGATCGACATGCTGGGTGTATTGGCGAGTTACAGCATCACTGTGAAAGAATTGAAACTTCTGTTTGGAGCGATGAAAGCAGTAAAAGACAAATGGGTACGGAAGAACATCATTATGTGAAAGAATGAAAAGGGAATAGTTGTCATTTTAATATATTTTTCTCAATTACGTACTTTCAGCCACGACACTCAGCGAAATTGTTGAACGTGCTACGTCAGATGCCACAGAGGAATGGACCTGACGTATTTTTCAGTTTTCCCGGCAGGAAAGGATCGGTAGGTTTTTCAATGGATTCTCAAATTGTGTTTCTCAATCTGAGTATAAGGAATAAAATCAACCATAAATTTGAGATCCAACCCATTCGAATTTTTCATTTTAAACATTCACTGTACCAAATATTCAGAGAACATTGGGAAAAGAGATGCTGATGAGTAAAAACTACTACAGTTAATCCAAATAATTTCCTATTTATAATTATAACTCAAGAATTGGTGACTAATTAATCGATTTGACTAAATCTATCAAAAATACTGAATTATATATGCACTAAGGTCATATCCACCTCAAATATTTCATGGGTATAAAAACACCAAATTAAACCATATTCTTAGTCACTCAGAAGCTGACGTGATTCAACTACATAGGAAAATCTGTGAAAAATTCATCTATTATTTTATTCCCGCGAATTTGCGACCGATTCGAATCACACCAGCTCAGGTGTCATCCGGTGTAGAATATCCTTTAGTGTTACTTAACAATATTTGACATGGATGTCAGCATGGTTGGATCAACCGCATGATAGAACGTATAGAAATTAAAGTCGGTAACAAGGCGGTGAGTTCAAACTACCAAACTATCAGAACGCTGTGTAACTTTCCCGTGACGTAAGTTTGTTCCGTGAATTCCGACGACGATGAAAGCTTCAGTGACCGTAACAATGAAACTGGTTAATATTGACAGACATATTTCAATCGTAGAACCTTAACTAAATACTACTACGAACAAATTGAAAATAATGAAAGTATATAGACCTCTTGGACTCTACTGGGGTAATTCATTTAATATATTTTTCTTGTCTTATAGGCTATCGTATTGTCGCCGATGGCGAGATGGCCATATGAAAATGGTTTCACATTTACCACGTGGTTCCGCCTCGACCCTATCAACTCTGTCAATATCGAGAGAGAAAAGCCATACCTCTACTGGTGAGTGCACTTGAGTGGATGAGTACACTTGCGCACGTTCTTTATCTGAAGTGTGAAGAAGTCTTCCTCCCCCCCTCTCCTCCTCAAATTTTACCTCATCTGTCGTTGAATACATTCATTTAACTCGTTCCCTTTACACGCACAAACAATTAAAGACCAAATATCTCCCCATAAAAAACTATTTAATCTGAGAAACTTTTGATAAAGTTACTTTTCATGTCGTATATTGTGTATATATTCTTTCCTCATTTGATGCCCGAACAGTTTCAAGACAAGCAAAGGTGTTGGCTATTCTGCTCACTTTGTCGGCAATTGCTTGGTCCTCACTTCAATGAAAGTAAAAGGCAAGGGCTTCCAGCATTGTGTCAAATACGAATTTCAACCGAGGAAGGTAAATATAGAGGATGAAAAAAAAGTTCAAATATTATCATCGTACACCAATCTATGAATTATAAGTGCATTTTTTAATTTGATATTTCAGTGGTACATGATTGCTGTGGTGTACATATACAATAGATGGACGAAAAGTGAAATAAAATGTTTAGTCAATGGTCAACTTGCATCGAGTACGGAGATGGCCTGGTTTGTTTCAACAAATGATGTATGTATTCAATAGAATTAGTATATATCGATAAATAAATAATGTTATTTGCATTAATTGATTGTGAATTGTAAAAGCCATTCGACAAATGCTACATTGGTGCAACGCCGGAATTGGATGAAGAGCGAATATTCTGTGGACAAATGAGTGCCATTTATCTATTCAGCGAAGCTCTAACCACGCATCAAATATGCGCAATGCACAGATTAGGTCCTGGATATAAAGTTAGTAGTAAAGTTATCCTTGTATTGAATGCAATTTGAATGATTCAAAAGGGCGAATACGTTATAGTGTTCTCTACATCCAATTAATCTCTCCGTTTGAAACAGAGTCAATTCCGGTTTGATAACGAGTGTTACCTGAATCTACCTGACAATCACAAAAGGGTGAGTGATGAACAGGAGATAGCAAGCATGGTGGACCAAAGTATGCAAACTGTAAGCATTTTTATTTGTCCTTATGTTATTATTTAATTTTGTGTTTCATATGATTCGACATTTTTTAATTAATATTTTAATCTGAAAATTTAATCAATGAAATTGCGTTCATTTTGAGGTAATTGACCATTAATATTTCATCTCATGTACAATTCTGGATTTTAATATAATTTTACAATGGGTATTGTGTAGTATATGTCTACTAAAATAATTGCTAAATTATTAATTTAATTGGTTTAAAGCTCCTTTTGACGCATTGGTTGTTTTTTCGTTTTTTCGCCCGATGTTTTTTATTCTAGTGTTGAGCATGATTATCACCAACAATGAAGTTTTAAAAGAGAATATTTTGCCAAATGCTTGTTGTGTGTTTGTGTTGACAGGTGCGTGTATAATATTGGAAATTATTTTGTAATTGAGTGCACCAAGAAATTGAAAACACACACAAATGATGTAGAACCGCGTCATTACATTTGTTTGATTTTCCATCATTCATCCAAACTCGTCTTGAAAATGTTCATTGATAATGAAGACGAAAATTACTCTCAATCAATATTTATGCACTTGGAATAGGATCTCAATCATACCCCGTGATATTTGTCTTTGTTCAATATTGGCTGATGGAAATGAGACTTTGCGATGTCTTATTTGAATCTGATTTTTATCAAGCCAATAAGGCGCTTAATACTTATTTTCCGATTTCTGGATTTTGATTATCGGACGGGTTACTATGATGGAAAGTAGCAAGCAAATCACGTGTAAAATGATTGGAAAAGTCTCGTCTATCTCAGTTTTTTGGTTCTGAACATGTATATTTTACATTGCACCAATTGATTTTTATATGAACTCTAGATGATTGATATTTTACGTATACATTCTATAAAATTTAAGTAAATTTCGTAAGAAATTCAATATATCTTTCCTTCTGCGGAATAATCGAATTTAGGTGCTGTACGATGGTAAGCTGTCAAATGCTATCGTGTTCATGTACAACCCAGTAGCGACGGATTCTCAACTGTGCCTACAAAGTTCTCCAAAGGGAAATGTCTCTTACTTTGTGCATACCCCACATGCTCTTATGCTACAGGTAAAATCATATTATAATAATAATTTCATAATTCCTTTGTAAAATCAACTCAATCTATCAGCAACATTGTTCAACAAGATTAATCAAATTTACGACTTATTGCAGGATGTTAAAGCTGTTATTACGCATTCCATACACAGTACATTGAATTCTATTGGTGGAATTCAAGTTTTATTCCCATTATTCTCTCAACTAGACATGCCTTATGATTGTATAACACCGAATGACATCAAACGGGACCCAATGCTATGGTAATTCGATAATTCTCTGTAGTTGAAATTGAAATTCGCAACTGATAATACAATTGTGTAACTTCTTCTTTTCTTATCTTAGTTCAAAATTGTTGGGATTTATTTGCGATCTAGTGGAAACTTCTCAAACCGTACAACAGCATATGGTGCAGAATCGAGGATTTTTAGTGATCAGTTTTATGTTGCAACGAGCTAGTAGAGAACATTTGACAATTGAAGTTCTCGCATCTTTCTTGGAACTGACAAAACATCTTGTTACGTGTCTCAGCGCTAACAGCGACTTATTATTGAAACAGGTACAGATTTCAATCAAAAGTCTATATTTTTGTGTGTCATTCACGTCTTCAACTTTTCAGCTATAAAAAATCACAAATTTCGTTGTATTATAAATCTGGTATCCATATTAAAATATTGCTTCATTGAATTTTCATCAGTTGAGAAAAAATTTGATAATGTAAGAAATGTTTTGGCATGAATCCTTTTTTTTCACTATTGGAAATGTAATCACTCAAAAATATTTTTTGCGACTATCAATCACGCTTTGGTCATTTGCCAAATAATTTTTTCATCATATATGTATGGAGAAAAAAAAATGAACAAAAACAAATAGAAAATGGGCATGAATCTTTCTATAACGATCACAAACGATTGTGCTTGTCACACTCGTATATATTTTTGGACCGCATGAAATCTACCGACTTTTAAGTATCCCTGTCGATCAAATAACACACTTGTGCGAATGAAAATCTCTCACCTTTTCACTTCTCTTTTCTCTTTTCACCAGATCAATTCTTTTTCATTTCTGAATTTTATATCACTTATGAAGTCAGCAAAAAATCCAAAAAAGTCACATTCTATTTCATCTCTGTAATGTTCTGCTGGCACTTGAATTTGCATGGATTCAATTATTTGCTTGAAAATTGTACAGCACAATCGAATTAGTAAATTTTTACTTAAAAAAATTGAACCAGAATAAATTGTTGATAAAAGCATTCCTATATGAGGAAACATAAATGGTTGAATGATTGCTAATGAGACAGAAAGAAAAGTCACTTTCGAAAAATGTCCAAATAAAAAGTCGGCTAGATTAGCGTGTCCGAAGAACAGGCAGATCCATGGTGATGTAGTTGTTTTACTTTTCATTCCTAACATGGCAGTTGCTGGATCACGTTTTATTCAACCCAGCATTGTGGATTTATACACCGGCGCCAGTGCAAACACGACTTTATTCATACTTGGCAACGGAATTCCTCAGTGACACACAAATTTACTCAAATGTCCGGCGAGTGTCCACGGTGTTACAAACAGTTCACACTCTTAAATATTACTACTGGGTCGCCAATCCACGCGCAAAAAGTGGAATTACACCAAAAGGACTTGGTAAATAAAAAACAGAATTCCTGAAATTATCATATGTTTTATGTGTCGTACAAGAACGAACAAATGTAAAAGATATGATATTCTATTTCTCATTTAGATGGACCACGACCTCAACAGAAAGATGTCATGACAATCCGATCATACATATTGCTCTTTTTAAAGCAGTTGATTATGATTGGTAATGGCGTAAAAGATGATGAACTGCAGAGTATCCTGAATTATTTAACGACAATGCATGAAGATGAAAATTTACATGACGTATTACAGATGTTGATATCATTAACGTCTGAACATCCATCGTCAATGGTACCAGCATTTGACGCTAAACAAGGCGTGCGAACGATATTCAAACTTCTCGCAGCCGAGAGTCAACTAATACGTCTCCAAGCATTAAAGTTACTTGGATTTTTCCTGAGTCGTAGTACGCACAAACGAAAATATGATGTTATGAGCCCACACAATTTATATACATTATTGTCGGAAAGATTGCTACTTAATGAAGAGACATTATTATTACCAACTTATAATGTATTGTATGAAATCATGACTGAACATATAAGCCAACATATTTTATATACGAGACACCCAGAACCTGAGTCGCATTATCGATTGGAGAACCCAATGATTTTGAAAGTTGTTGCAACATTAATACGACAATCTAAACAAACTGAACAACTTTTAGAAGTTAAAAAATTATTTCTCTCTGATATGACTCTACTGTGTAACAATAATCGCGAAAATCGACGCACCGTACTTCAAATGTCAGTTTGGCAAGAATGGTTGATAGCAATGGCATATATTCATCCGAAAAATACTGAAGAACAGAAGATATCAGACATGGTTTATTCACTATTTCGGATGCTATTACATCATGCAATCAAACACGAGTATGGTGGTTGGCGTGTTTGGGTCGATACTTTGGCAATCGTGCATTCAAAGGTAAGATTCGAATTTTTTCTAGATTGTGATTGATTTCGTTATTTTCGAACTACCACATTGATTTCGACTTTTTCATTTTTCCAAATTTAATATCAGATTTGATCTCAATAATCTGGGAGAACTTCCGTGTCCTTTTTTGAAATTGTTGACTATCACAACTATGCTCAAAATTTATTTCAGTAATGATACACTGATATCAATGGAATGTAATGGATTTTTCCGCGGTCTGTTATTAGGTTTCGTATGAAGAATTCAAACTTCAGTTTGCACAAATGTATGAGCACTACGAACGTCAGCGATCCGACAATATCACCGATCCAGAGGTGCGACAACAAAGGCCAATTAGCACAATATCTGGTTGGGATCAGCAGCATTCTGGCAATAATGGATATAGTAGACCATCTGCATGGACAGTGCAGCAGTCACAGGACGTGCAGAGTATCGAGAGGAATTACAAAGAGTATGACGCATCTGAATCGAACGAGAGACTCGAGGAATCTTGTAGCTGTGATTTGAATTCAATTGACAATACTGAAAGCGATGGTAGTCCGTCAATCGTCAAATCTCGCAGCGAAAATCACGGTGCATTGCAATCAAGCGAAGCAGTATCATTAGATTCAGGTTTGAGTGACAAGATTGATACTATCATCAATCCGATTGCAGTTGATTATCACACAGAGAACCCAACCATTCACGAGGAAGTGAATAGTGAAGTTATTTCATTACCAACAACTCATGAAACGAGTGAAGTTATTTCGATTGAAAGTTCAAGCGAACTCTACAGTGAGGTACCAAAACTCGAAAGCCCATTTACAGATTCAGAAACTAATAATGATGTGAGAAAACTTGAACAAGAGTCTATCATCGTCGATAATGAAGAACAAAATTATGTGGATAATGTTGTCATTCCGAATGTTGAGTCGTCTGCGACGACAAATCGAGTCATTGGGGTAGACGAAATTCAGGTGGATGAAAGTTTGAAATTATCATTAGACGATGAAGAGGATAATGTGAGTATGGACAACGAAATTAATAAAGCGGAAAATATGGACACGATATCAAAAATCAGAGAAACTTTGGAAGAAACCAAAGATGAGACGATTATTGGTGATGAACAAAATATTGAAGAAAAAATTATTGATAGTGGTGATAATGTTGATCGTGTGACGGCAGAACTGGTTCCCGAAGAGAGTAAAAAATCGAATGGAAGCGCAGTTAGCGAGGCGGAAGTTGTTGAGATCGTCGAAAAATGCGAAAATTCGATAAGCAATACGGGTGAGGAAGTTGAGACGATAGATAGTGAGCAAAAATCAAAGGATGAGAACGACACTGTAGCTCAAGAGGATTCCATAGTTCATAGTCCGAAAAAACAACTGGACATGAACAAAGAAGCAGATGAAAAATCCATAATTAAAGAGAATGAATCAAAAGCAGTGGGTGGAGAACAAGATGAAAAGAACGAAAACAATACCGTAATTGTTCCCGAAGACGTGAATATTATCCAAGAAAAGGTTGAAAATGTTGATGAAATCAAAGAAGACACAACATTATCTGTGCCTGATACACCACAAAATGTTGAACTTAAATCAGAGATTGAAGAGAAGTTGAATGGTGTAATAGTGAATGAAGAAATTACTGTCATCGGTGATGATGGTCAAAAAACGATCGATGAGAATCATGATGATAGTGTGAATAGTAAAAACTTGGGCACAAACATAACAACAATGGAGGAGGCTTCAGTTCCCAGTAAAAACGATGAGGCGAATTTGGCAGAAGAAACGTGCGAACCTCATGAATTATCATCAGAGAAACATGATATTGACACTGAGACTGATAAAAATTCAACTGTAAACGACGATGATGATGTAAAAAGTCTCAATTGCTCAACTAGCGTAATAGAATGCTCCGAGGCTTGTGCAAAATCATTAGACATAGATGAAGAAGGAAATTTGAAGAAACCAGTGCCAGTTAGTGGTCTCATAAATAGCGAACTCGCTACTAATCATGATGATAAAAACGATACTGAATACGATGATGAAAATAAAAAGAAAGATGACGATGAGAACAAGAATGGAAAAGATTCAGAGGAGCCGTCCAATATTTCTACTAGCATAAGTGATAATACAAACGTTGCAGTGAAAACTGATGCGATAGAAGTAACTGATAGTGTTTGTAATAGTAGCAATGTTCAAAGTTCTCTAGATAATGCGACGCAAGTGCCAAATTATAAACAGCAATCAATGATACCAACAATATCAACGGTCTGTGATGAAACTAAAAGTTTGTCTGATGGTGTGCCTGAAAATGTTAGTTCTAATGTGAATGGAGTGGATAATAAGACGTTAATGAATGATGATCAACCAACGACGCCGGATCACATTGATGTTCATCGCAGATCTAGTTTACCAACCGTTATTACAAACGATAATGTCGTCATGGATATGAATGGTGAAGAATCACCCTCGTTACCTCTTCCACAGCGGAAAAATTCGTCACCCCAGAAGAGACCGCGGAGTGCCTCAACATCTACTCAAGTTGATCCCAATCATTTTGGTGAGTTAGCCGGATTTTATGAACCATTGCCAATCATTAGATGTGTCAGTATATCTGACTTTTATTTATAATTAATCATTCTAGAGTCAAAAAGACCGAAACAAGGAAACCCGTCGACACGTCCGATGTTCAGTCCTGGACCAAGTAGACCACCATTCAGGATACCTGAATTTAAATGGTCATATATCCACCAAAGATTATTGTCCGATGTTTTATTCTCACTTGAAACCGATATACAAGTTTGGAGGAGGTAAATTTTTGTACTTTCAGACAAGTTTATGATGCGAATTCTATGTCACGAGAATATACTTCGTCGTGAAGATATCAAAATTTCGAATGAACTTTGTCTTGATTATACACGCACGAATGTCACGGATTAATTTTTCTTGATTTCGTATTGAAATCGGCAATGAGATGGTTGATCTACACTGCTGATTGATATTGATTTAGTAATGCTTCATTTTCTGTCTACAGCCATTCAACAAAATCGGTGCTGGATTTTGTAAACAGTAGCGAAAATGCCATATTCGTTGTGAATACAGTTCATCTGATATCTCAATTGGCCGATAATCTCATAATTGCTTGTGGCGGTCTATTGCCATTATTAGCATCAGCGACATCGCCTAATGTAATTGAAATTCCTACAATTCATGCGAGGAAACAAAGAAAAATATTTGATTGATATCTGACCTTTGCTTTTGTCATTCCAGAGTGAATTAGATGTTATTGAGCCTACGCAGGGTATGCCAATCGAAGTTGCAGTTTCATTCCTTCAAAGGCTTGTTAATATGGCTGACGTATTGATTTTTGCGAGTTCTCTGAATTTCGGAGAACTCGAGGCAGAAAAAAATATGTCAAGTGGTGGAATTCTACGACAATGTCTACGCTTGGTTTGTATTTCTACAATTCATTTAATATAAAATAAATTAAATACTAGTTTTAGAAATTAACTTAACGATCGCACCTAAATAAAATATCTAACAATTGTATAATTATCATAAATGAAATTTAGAACTCGTGGTAAATGCAGAATTTTCCCGGGATATTCGCGCACATATATACTGCGCACAAAAGAAAATATAAGTGCGCACGCACGTCCGTGAAGTGATAAATCTCATTCGTTGATGTGAATTCTAAATTTACGTTACAATACACAAAGCAACAGTAAATCGATGTTGGCGCTATAAGTAGTATTTCTCAAACATATCCACTACCATTATGAGTGTGAATTTAGCAAATATATGACAATCGAAAAATTCAGAAATCGATATTTCTGCGAGAGAAACGACTTCAAGGGAGTCCGAAGGCGGGATAAATGTGGATTCAAATTATCTCCAACTGCATTTGGAAAATTTCATTCTTCGCAGATTTTTCCGAGCTATAATTTTGAATATAAAACTATGGTGAGTATTCTCAGTGAAATTTTCTCAAAATACAATTGAAGATAATTTGAATTCACATTTATCCCGCCTTCAGGCTCCCTTGAAGTTGTTCCTCTTGAAGAGATATCGATTTCTAGATTTTTCGATTGTCGAATGTCTGCTCAATTCACACTCATCTTTCATCCGCTCTATACATGTATTGCTAAGAAAAACAATCAAATTCAAAGGTCGATTTTTTTTCTCACATGCATGAGGCATAAGTTTTTGAAAATTAAGGAAAGGAAGTTACTATGGAAGACGAATTAACTTGGTCAATTTCATCATCATAGTTAATCGGAGGCATAGTTCAGAATGTAGATAAATATACTGATTGAATTGAGACTCAAATCAAATCAGTAACTTTATCCAGTGTTTTGCCACGCTTTGAGTTTAAATTGAGCTTGAAGAAATTATTCAACCTTTGAACCAATGATTGTTCTCATAGTTTTCATAGTTATCATAGATTACACTTTTAGTCAGCAACGCGATCATCGATACAGGGTTATTAAATCGCACACTCTAACTTTATTCAAACAATTCATAAATTCAGCGGGAAAACCAATAAGA
Organism: Meteorus colon; assembly: GCA_030523085.1. NCBI lineage: Eukaryota > Metazoa > Arthropoda > Insecta > Hymenoptera > Braconidae > Meteorus > Meteorus colon. The sequence continues at coordinate 301,509 of JAPYZH010000100.1, forward strand.
AGTTCAGAACGTTCAACGCTCTGTTCAACATACAATTCACCATTCAGTGCACAGAGAATAGAAATGAAAATATATAAACAAAGAATCGCTTCATACTTGATGACTGAAGTGCATTTGCACAAAAATATCATGACCCTGGTGACCAATTTAAATGGGGAAAACTTAAGTATATCATTCTATATTGCAAACCCTCATTATCCCATGAAGAACGCGAAATATTATAGAAACATATAGAAGTTAGTGAAATATGAATACAAAACGACTGAAATGCACATGAGGTAAAAAATTAGTGCAGTTACGATTGCTAAGAATGAATATCTTCTGATGGTTCAGCCATGATCTATCACATTTACACATTTCCGAATTTATCATTGACATTTTATAGACAAATACACATATCTACACACCTACACATATACATATATATGCATAAATTTGATTGAAAATACTGCCTGTTTAGGTCTGTACATGTGCTGTTAGAAACTGCTTAGAGTGTAAAGAACGTGGCAGATCATACAGCATGTTAGGCCGGCAGATTGGTACTAGTAATAAATCACAGCACATACAATCCCTTATCCGAGGAGCACAAACATCGCCAAAGGTATGTCTATTCACTTTATTAGAAGTCAAATATATGCAAGTCCCCATTAGATGTATCCTTAGTATAGAGAATATTATTTTTAGTTAGATGTAAAAGAAATATTTGTATTTTAATATAATTAATATTGCATTCCACCACATTAGCTTTGAATCCAGTTCAGATGTTAAGACCGTTTTATTTATCATTAAATCTATACTTTTTTGTATTTGTAGAATATTATGGACAATTTGACAAATCAAATGAGTCCTGTAAAGGATCCGGAAAAACTATTACAAGATATGGATGTTAATCGACTGAGAGCCGTTATTTACAGAGATGTAGTGAGTTCAATTATAAATCATTATTTTCATTGAATTCAATCATCATTAATCATTATTGGATGGATTGGATTTATTCAATTTTGGGTCTTCATTCATTCACAATTTTCTATGCTTTTCATTCCTTTTTCTTCCTCATATGAAATGTAAAAATGTATAATTGCAGGAAGAAACCAAGCAGGCTCAGTTTCTGTCCCTGGCTATAGTTTACTTCATCTCTGTACTTATGGTATCCAAATATCGTGATATTCTCGAGCCGCCAATTTCACTAAGACCACCGAGTCCTGTTCAAACAATTCAAACTAATGGTGCCAATGTTCGACCAGGAAGTCCCTCAGGTAAGTTTCTTTCACTTCATGAAAAATCAGAAATGAATTGAAAATTATTAGGTCAGACAAATGACTTCGCAATGCTAATTGATAAATAATAATCAGAAACAAAATTGAGAATATATATGGATATTATTGCATTAACGAAAACAAAAAGTGAACCAACTCGAAATTAATTGGCTAGCTCATTGTCGTACTGTGACGAATATTTTGTACAATGGAAATGATCGTTCATCCGCATATGTATAAGTAGATTCTCAACATTGAATGCAATCTCATTCGATCGTTCACAAAAAAACTGAAGAAAGGAAGTCGAACATAGTTGTTTAGTCAAAACTCTTATGTGTCAGATATAAATTTTTCTTTTTTCACGTCGACCGTGGATCTTTTGTCATCGTTTCATATAATAAAAAAAGAGAAGATTAATTAATTAATTCGAATGATCAGGCTTGCTAGTGGCAAACTTTTGGATTTCATAAAGATATATTTGAGAACGCGCATGGAATTATCAACAGGCATGATGAGTAAATTACGTTTGCATTCATTTTACTCCAATCTATCAATTTATTCATACCGACACAAATTCATTGAGAGGGAGAAATAAATATTCAAACTCGTTAGAAGATTATTGAAACAATAATTAAAATAGTTATGATAGATGAAATGGGTAATAACAATGAATAAGAATATATATCGTAGTTATCAAATTGAAGATAAGTCCTATTTCATTTTTATCACATATAAAATGTAGATTTTTCAGACACTTGCATCGATAGATGTTTAGACACCACTGAATTTAATTGAATAAGACACTCGATACACCACCTTGTAGCAAAACGCATGTGTGGTTGCACTGGCGTAGATATTTTTATTATTAATTAATTAATTAATTAATATTTGTTACTATCTTGTATGTATCTGACAGTGAGAGTTTTGATGTTGTCAATTGTTTGCACAATATATATATATGTTCAATGCTCCAGACACATCTACATGGTCATAACCAAATCGACAATCATCAAGAAACTTCATCATTTGCAAAACGAAGAATGACACAAAAATTTATGGGGAATTACAATAATAGTATCCTCTTAGAATTCATTAATAATTCTGTTCTCCTTCCCATTTATATCGATTGGCCCATACATTCTTCGAAACTATTTCACATTCATCATCATCATCATCACCATCATCATCACCACCACTACTATCATGGTCATCACCCAATATGAGTCGAGTTTCTTTTCTGAACTTTCTTCTCTCCTCAGTTCAATTAATTGATCAGCCAATTTGAAAACTACAAATGCTTAAGATTCGCGTGAGAGTTCCTCTTTTAGTAAACAACTGTGCACAATTACAAAGACACTTTTACTTTTCTTCACATCGCGATAATGGCTGCGTCTTAAATAGTTGAAAACCATAAATTGTGGGAATGGGAAAAGACAATTTAATCAACGTGATATCATGTGAATGATTATGAATGTTAAGAATTGAATTCAACTGAAATTGATGCATGGGAATAACGCGTTCTCGAGACGTAACCACTTTATCTCTGACCACTCCTCGACTTTTAGTACACACCATCAAAGATGACAATCGCAAAATTTAAACATTTTTTGATGTTTAATTCGTGTAGAAGAGTCCCACTCGTCAGTGCTACGTGAAGGCGAAAAATAATTGATATGGAGAGAATTCGAGTTACATCCAATGACAGGTGGAAGTAATGAACATTATGTCGATTAGCTCATCAATAAGAAAGTAAATGTGGGTTGAGAAATACGATTTTTCGATATATAAGAATCGATCATCTCTTGTGCTCCATGGTTCATGTATATCAGTTTGATCTGAAGAAAAAACCTAACACGATTCTACAATATATTTTCATTCATAAAAAATCTCACACAAAATCATAATTATTCTGCCTCTTTGTTACATTGGGAATCTATCTCTGTCATCATTATAAACACCCTACTAGATATTCATATACATCAGTTCATAATCTATGTATTTATACATTTACGGGGCGAATGCGGGATCATTTTGATCATTTGTTTTCAACTTCTAGTTTCCATAAATAGCATGTCAATGGGATCTAATTGTGTCAACTAAGTATTTGCTTCAATACCGCGATGAAAATACGAGGTGTATTTGCTTTGAAATCGAGGTGTAGGAGCGGTGGCAGGATTTATTAAGAATAACTACAATCAGCGTTGATGACTGCGTTGATAATCGTTGCGTTAAAAATATGATTCCTCAGGAGATGGGAATGGTGGTGGAGGAGGTCGGCCATTGTTTCCACAATGGTCACATCACGTGTATCCTCAGTTCCTTCCGGGTTCTCACCCCAACGCCAATGCCAATGTCAATGCCAACCACCACATCAGCCAGCACCACCACCAGCACCCGCTACCGGCCGCCAGGCACAATAATCGCCAGCCCCCATCCAGCTATTATCTATCAAATCATCACAATAATCATTATAATCATCACCCAAATAATTATAATTATCATCGTCACCATCATTATCATCATCACAATAACAACAACCACCATCACGCGCTTCAAAAGCATTCTGATCAGCCCCGAAACCTCTATCATAGAAACTCTGGTGTTGGTCTGCAAGGTAATCTTCGATTGCTCGAAAACATTTACACTTGGAATGAATTATCATAAATTATCGCCTATCGATAGCACCGCACCCTCATTTATTTTTCTCACCTGGTCTCTTCTCCATCGCTATATTACCGGTTTATTATTTCAATTGTGTGTATATGGCTTTCTTTCCAAATTATTTCGGACTAAGTTAACAGGTCTCGTCAAATTTTTTCAATATTAAAATACGAAATATAAGAATTTCGATCATATGAATCTGAAGTTTTCAGTACATATCTCATCTGTGTATTCGTTGATTTACAATTGTTTCATAATCTAATTATCCATTTGTTTTTCCTAATTGACGCATATAATAAATAATGACGTGTTGTTCGTTTACTTTATTAATATTATCATTTTTTTATTGTTTCAATTTGAACCCTTGAGTGCTCAAGAGATTCAGCGAAATCATTTTTATTTGCAGCATGTATTCAACAACGCAGAAGAATTTCACGATATCAATTGGCAGTTTTTTTCCACAAGCATGTTTAGATTGAACGATATTTCATTTTTCTGAAACTGTTCATGAATCACTTACTAAAATTATTATTGTTTGATTAATCTCTACTTTATATTTGTATAATTACACTAATTCGCCTGAATGATTCCAGAGAGTGGCGGGATTATGAGTCAATCTGGATCTCAAGATGATGGCGAGTATGAAGTTATAATTGTTGATGAGAATAATTCATCAATTCTTGCTGATCATGATGTGACTTCTTCAGGGCCACCATCAACGAAGGTAACACTCCTCAATTTCTATCAATTATCTGGGAATTTCTACAAAAAGACAGAGATAAATCCCAATAACAAGAGAGAATTGAACTCTCAGTTCGATCGTATCTCTGAAAAGTCATGAAAAGAGATTCACACATTGATACATTGTGATGAATAATTCAATTGAACATAAATAAATAGGTAGTTTCGATTTAAAACCAAAATAACTTCTCGGCTCAAACAAAAAAATGATATTATTTCCATCTATGAAGTCACACTATTTTCTATAAAATATTTTCCATAAAACCTCACTATAAATATCGTCATATATTCAATATTGGAAGAATAACTCCGAAAAAAATCATGAAATAACAATTGGGGATGAAGAATAATCAGTAGATTAAGCACATAATCAAGCATGTAGGTTATGCACGCGTCACTAATACAGAATTGATAAATATGCAAAATGTGTTGGCATGATCATTGGTTTTTTTGGATCGATGTCTTGTACTTTCAAACTATATAGATCATTACAAATTCACATTTAATAAAATACACATTTGTATAGTTAGAATCACGATTTTGATTGGATATTTATACAGCACGTAGAAAATTACACTGTATTAGAATAATAATTATGATGGAGCAGAATGTGAATTTTAGGGTGTGACTACCATGCAATGTATCAAATGACTATGTTTATCCATTTAATTTGGATGTGTACATGGGGTATCTACATAAAAATTTACATACTGCTATATTCGTCGAATTATTTTCATGTCTGTCATTATTTACTTCAGGACGAAAAAGACATATCTTCTTTTTTGTTAATATATTGCAATGTGAATGTGGAAAAGAATACTTTGATTAATCGGATGACTTGATCACAGTTGAATGTAGATCTTATGTAGAATACCCCATAGATATCAAATTAATTTTTTTTATCTTTCCTCATCTCAACTGTCTAGATATAATTACCCCCCAATCTGTATCTATCTATATCTCTAGCTTTTTCTTTCATATTCCCACTCGTTATTTGTCAATTTGAGCATGTTAATTTCTATTTTCCGGTACTCTCAACGTTAACCCTTCTCTGCTTGCATTGCTATACGTACTAACTACTGGTTCTGAAGGGAGGTCACAGTGGTGTACCTCGAACGCGGCCAATCCTCGAGGATTACGGCACGTCAGAAGCGGCCCTCGGCGCTTCGTCAAGGCCCGAGAAAGTGCCAAGAAATACGCAGGTAAAAATCGATGAAAAAGACAAGAAAAAGAGATGAAAAAAATAAAGGATACGCGTGGGGAACGGATAAAATCATACGGTCAGATATATAAGGATTAATCGGTCGAAAATTGAAATATCGCTCGAGGCATCTTGAACAAATATGTAAAAATTTCGATCGCTGTCACCGCTTTGGAATCACGGAAAGCTTCGTTTTCATTTTAATTGATAAATTTTAATAAATTTATTGCCTATGAGTAGTGTATCGGTTTTATATATGAACATACATAAATAGATTTACATGCATGTTCAGTTTTATATTCGTTTTTGTATCGATAAACACACATATTATTGTGGAAGAGTAACTCATACTATTTTTCAATAATTAAATTTTGAGTGCGTAACAGATATTTTTTCTTTCTACAAGTATTGAATCAGTATTTTTATGATTTCAGTTTCTTTTGATCTTAGATAAAGATAAATACTCTATTAGGATTCGGTAGAAAGGAAAGAATGCGGTAAAACTAGATTTCTTCGAAGTAATTCATATTTATCTATTTGTTTGCATAGTAATATATTCATTATATACAAGTATATAGCTAATTCTTTGATAATAATCACAAATATGAGAAAATTTTGGAAGGCCGAAATCCATAACCCTGACTCCCTGGCAGAGTATAAATCTGCATACAATTTATTAAGATATAACAGGTGCACTCATGATGTGATTTTTCTGTTTTATTTTCTGCCTACCTCGTAAATAGAGCAATGACTCCAGCGAAGAGGCGATGCACCGTAGTAACATCACTGCAGATCCGAGTCCTTCTCATATTACTACTGACAATGAGAATAAACATAATTCATCGGAAGAAGCATGGACAGATGTTAATCTCAATGAGGACGGTGATACACATCCAGAAACTAACCAACGTGAAGATCCACGAAATATACACAACATGGCGCATGGACGTGGTGAGAGAGACAAATTTTTTCTTTACTATAGTAACCAATTTTTGGTGATATAACGATCATTGCTGAATAAAATTGGTCTTGGTATATTCAGTTCCGATATCAAGCTCTGACACAATTAGATCTCCATAATCTATCGAAAGGATTATGGGAGATTATTTGACATTTGCGAGTTGCGAATAGAAATAGTAAAATCATCAATTATCTAACGGTGAAAAAGTAGAGATTAAATATCATGCTAAACGTTGAGACTTGAAGTGATCAGAGCCAGTTTAATTAGGACAGATTGATGTGTGACTTGAACATCGTTTTCGCTATTGAAAAAAAAATGATATTCCACTTTCGAAGGTGATCCAGATAGCGAGGGAAATGTACTTGAGCAAGTACAAGGTGACTCAGAGCGTGGTGAGAAACCATCCAGTGAAATTTCAGTTGTTCGCGTACCCGATGGTTTAGTAGTAACATCAGCCCCGCCAAGACCTGATGATTTGCCAATAAAAAGTCTCGTTGAATATTTACCAGTACCCACACCTTCACGTGAAGCCTCACTGACACAGAAGCTTGAGATGGCACTTGGTTCTGTGTGTCCTCTTCTTCGTGAAATCATGGTTGACTTTGCGCCATTTCTCTCTAAAACCCTTGTAGGATCACATGGCCAAGAGTTATTAATGGAAGGAAAAGGTACATATACATTTCCGTCATGAAAATACGAGGTGTTCAAACATACTAAATGGAATGAGAATTGTTTTACACAGTCACCCATTTCCATATTTTTTTTCAAGGTTTGACAACTTTCAAAAATAGCAACTCTGTAGTCGAACTGGTGATGCTTTTATGTTCGCAAGAGTGGCAAAATTCCTTACAAAAACATGCAGGATTGGCATTCATCGAATTGATAAATGAAGGAAGGTAAATGTCGACATTGAATCTTATCCATGGATATCCCTTCATTTTTTGAGTCTAATATCAATTCTTTTCCTCGAACCATTTCTGCGCAGGTTACTTTCTCACGCAATGAAAGATCATATTGTTCGGGTGGCAAACGAAGCAGAATTCATTCTCAACAGGATGCGCGCCGATGACGTCTTGAAACATGCAGATTTTGAGGTAAAAACATAATCTAACATCGATCAAATTGAATGAGTGACATCAAAATTTTTATATTAATGAATTTTATCCTTGTTTTTTCTTACATTTAGTCACAATGTGCACAAACTCTTCTGGATCGCAGAGAAGAAGAGAGGATGTGCGATCATTTAATAACAGCTGCACGACGACGTGACAATGTAATTGCTAGCAGGCTATTGGAAAAAATTCGTAATATTCTTTCAAACAAACATGGAGCTTGGGGTTATATGGATCCAATGGCTGCCAAGTAAGTTGGAGAATACTCAAGACAATGACGGAAAAAAATCTGTGTTTGACAGCTTCTTCGGATTTTTTTTTTTTTTTTTCATTGATAATAATGAACAATAATACTCATTTTCATAACAGTCTCGATGAACTTGATAGATTGGCGGAGTATTGGAAATTGGACGCTTGGGAGGATGATGCGAGACGACGAAAACGTTTTGTGCATAATCCTCTTGGTACAAGCCATCCAGAAGCTACATTGAAAGCGGCATTAGAGCACGGTGCGCCCGAAGATGCAATTTTACAAGCGCGTGAAGAGTTTCACGCTCATCTCGCTGCATCTCGTGTACACCAACAACAGTTGCAGTCAGCCGATTTGTTGGACGACAGCGAGTTGCTTGCGGATGATAGAGATCTCGATAATGATCTTACAGGTAAATTGATATGTTGTACTCACTTGGAACCGAACTGCAAAAACTTTTCATCACGAAAATACAAACGACGATTAATTTATTATACTGCTAAACCCAATTTCGGATTGACAAATTATATCTATTCAATATGTATTCCAGGTCCAGTAAACATCAGCACAAAAGGAAAATTAATTGCGCCTGGGATAGTCGCACCCGGAATCATTTCCATAACTTCGACGGAGCTGTACTTCGAAGTTGATGAGGATGATCCAGAATACAAAAGAGTAGATAGCGAGGTAAGTGAAAGAAAAGTTCAAAATATAATAAAACCCTTGCATATACGGGGATTGAATAGTCAGACATATACATATACTGTGAAGTGAGATATTATTAATTTCCAGAGGTCCCTCTAATTGAGATCCTTATATAGTAAAATGACGGTCCTAGGACATGGTCCTTCACGTTATTTCTTAGCATATGAAGTATGTAAAATTTTTAAACACAACGATTCGTCACTTTTATGCAAAAATCCCAATTATTCTGAATACCAAATAATAATTTGTCGTATAATAGACTATATTTTCCACTGAGAATCAATATTATAAGTTATACAGCGTTGAGTGGGAACAAAACTTATGAGAATTGGTAGCGAAACAATAACATGGTACATCAATCATATTTACCCGGATGTAAATTTTGAACGAATGTGATCCGTAAGTGATGAGACGTGGCGCGAGCTTCCATTTCGCCGCCCATACCTTCGGTTATCCTACGAAGTCCTAATGCCTGCGCGTTAATTTCTCAGCGCACCGCAATACAAAGTGAACCCTTATATATGCGTGGTCACAAGACCGCAACTCGTCTGTCAGCCTGTTACCCAGGTAACAATGTTTATAACTCATGTGTAGGTGGGACCCCGCCATTGAGAGCCAAAGAAAGAAGAGAGGGAAAGAGAAAGGATGAGGCGTAGCATACAGAGGGAACGATTATCATATATCGGTCGTAGATCTCGCGTTTGTATATAACCGAGAAATAAAACAAACAAAGACAGACCCCATGGGGGCCTCAACTGATCTTCAGGGTCAGCAATTATGAGCCACCCGCGGGGTCTCTACCATCCATACTATGCCAGTCTCTTTCTCCTCTTTAACCCCATCCATCTGACCATCTCTCTTTCTCTCTTTCTTTCTCTCTTTCTCCTCATTCCACCGAGTATGTCTCTCTCACTCTCTAGTTCCACTCTTCTTCTCGCTGCGCTCCTTGTCTTCGTATTATAAAATTCAGTTTGCGGTTGGTTCGATAAAGTTCTTTGCATATTTCAAAATATCGAATTCTTATCTGGACCATTCATGAGAAAGGAAAGAATGAGGAGAAAAGGGGCGAAAAATTCCCCGGAATTGATATTTATATTTTGCCGAGTAAACATTCGATGAGGGAACTTGCCTTCCGCACTATTTATCACAGTTGTGGGTAATACTATTCTATTTTTTTTTTTCGTTCGACTCTGATTTAGAAAAAAAGGGGAAGTCATCAATTCAATTTCAAATTTTCATTGCACATCTCTTTCATTTCTGTTATCATTAACAAACTCGGCATCGCGAAAAGGGCATGAAACTACATTTGATGATATTCCATTACGTTCGATGGTACAATAAACAATTAACTAGCCACTAATAAATTCAATTCACTGAAAGATATATCGAATAATTATAAATGCTTGTTTATTATAAACACAAAGTTATTCCTCATGCTCATTCCACTTTCATACATGCACATCTAAACTACATGGCTGAAGAGTGCTATCAAACGATTCAGACCGGTTAAAAATTTCAATTCGATGTTGTGGCTCCACCACTCGTTCTACTCTATATCTATCTTCGTTTCCATCCGATATTCGGCGCAGGTTGCGCTCGTTAGTCGAGACAAACTTGGATGAAAGCAAGACAGAGACCGTGGACGGAAGATAAAGTGAAAGAAAAAATGAATAAGAGTGAGACAGCGAGGCGGCGCCGGCTATTTCGAAGAATTTTCGGCGATGGATCACTCGATAGCCGAGTCGAGACTTAAGCGATCGTAATGCGCACGCAGGCGGATGCTGAATAGTGGCCCCGGGGAGAGAATGCATCTTGTGGTCCACGTTGTGGTCCAAACTCCCTCGTGGATCACCATTTCCAACTCTCTCATTCTTTCGTTCTCTCTCTTGTTCTTGCTCTCCCGCCCCCACACCTTTCATTCTCTCCATGTTATAATGGCCGTAGCAAATGTATTTATCATGATTTATCGTTTACACGAGCCTCCTCTCTCCTCAATATGAATATATCTGTATATCTAAATGTATATATATATATATATGCAGTACGATTACGTTCTGCAAATTATTGATTGTTCAGCTAAAGGCATTAATATCTAAAACAAATAATGATCCACCCACAAAAGCCTTCCCTTAAATTCTAAATTAACATTATGAAAAGAAAGAGAAGAGAAAAAAAAGGATTCTCGCGTGCCACTATGCTTTGAAATAAAATATGTTTTTAACGAGGAGCAAAGTGATTTCACGCCTGTGAAATCATCTGTGTTTTTTCTTCAAAGTTTTCGAGTAGAGATAAGAGGGGATATATTCTTTTATCATTATTAATATGGGATGGTATGTTGGATTGAATATACCAAGACGGTAAAGAAATGGGTTGAGTGTAGATAGGAAATACGAGGATTGACAGGAGGGCGTTTATGAGCAGCAGGAGCGCGCAAGTATACAAACACACAAATAAATATATACACGCACACACACACACACTCTTCATACAAGCTACTTTTATTTATGAACTCGCACGCGGCGATATATATTTGTGTGTGCTCACTTGGCAATGCATGTATGTATATGCGGATATATTTCAAGCATGATGTATTACCGGTGACGTTATAATAATGGTTGGTATAATTACTAACCATGTTGGAAGGACAAGGCAAAGTTATATTTTATTCTCATTTTAATATACTGGTCATTGAAGATTCAACGAGTTTCTTTTTTTTTCTTAGCTCATTTTTGTCATCGCTACTTTGAAATACTCGATCATATTTAATACGCAATATATTTTTGTTATTGTTGTTGTTGTTGTATTCAATTATTCTCTTCATATTTCTTCCAGTATATATTATTTTGAAGTATTTTTTTGATTTATGTAGTTATTCAATGTTTATTCACGCTGAATAAGAAAATATTTACATTTTTTTCGTTCATTCCTTTTAATTTCTGTATACACTATATAGTACTGAACTGGGGCCCCAAACTCACTCCATGCTATGTATACGTTTAGGCCGGGCGTGTTCACTTCAAACAAGGCAGGGTAATCACTGCTATTAGCGCGGACATTACTCCGGTGGTCTCAACCAATCTCTTTCCACTCTGTTCTCTCTCTTCTGCAGTTTATCAGAATCTTTCAGCAACGAATTTATACGAGTACAAAACGAAAGAAATTTTTTTTTTCAATCCATGAATGAAAATGAAAACAAAGAACAAAAGTGAAATTTAAATCTTCTTTGCTTCTTAAATTTCTTAAAGTAAATCGGGGAGGGAAAATTGAAGTCTATCAATTCAAAACACATAGAAGTAAAATACTTTTTAATTAAGATTTTCTCAAGTCTTCTTAATCGATGACTAGTTGTTTACATAAAAACCCACATGGATAAAAGTTTGAAAATCAAAAGGAAAAAATTGGATTGTAGTATAAAGTAGAGTTGATAGTCAATAAATAAATATTGTGTGGTTGGAGCGGTTGGAGAACTGATGCGGCGATGTGACGGATAGCGGCCACCTGTGGATTCATTCACTAATCTGTTCGCTAAGCAAACAGCCCTGGCACACCCTGTCATTATCGTTGACGGCATAAGTAGCGCCCGTATACCAATCTATCTCTCTCTTCCTTCCTCATTTTTGCCTTTCCTTTTCTTCTCTGTTGCTTCTCGCTTTTCGATCTTTCGATATTTATTGCGATGCACCTGATCTTGCTATCTCGTTCTATACTCCGTTCTTTTTTCACCACAATTTTCTATATATATACATGTATTTAGAGATACCGATTAAATGGATCATTTTCACATCACTGGTGCTCCCTTTCGCCACATTGATTCTCGATTTCTGTCAGTTAACAGTGGCAGAATAGTTATTACCTTTTTACACCGGTTGTTGTATACAGTCGTGGCAACGATGGTTCAAACACGCGTGATCCACCTGCTCTGTTGAATCAAAATAAAAAAAAAAGAGAACAACAATACATGTGTATGAATGTACATAATTTTATATAATTGCCGTTGCATTTCTACATACAATTTATTTTGTTTATGTAGATTTGATTGGTTATGATTGCAACTTAATACATTATCGTTGAGAAAAATCGATGATGATGGACACAAATTTTTTGTTTTTAATTTTATTCTTTTTTTTCATTGTGTATTTGCAACAATGATGCATTACATGGGTGCAAGACAAGCACTTTGAATATTTATAGCTCAACATGGGGCGCGTACGTAAAACCTATAATTAATGATCCATAGATCGTTTGTTATCCAATGGGGGAACAGCTGGTTATTTTGTGAAAATCGAAATCAGTACATGCACGTTTTATTTTAGCTGTAAAGTGTAATCTACTTGTGTGGTCGATGATATAGATTGGGTAGGATAAATAATTGAATATGAATTATTCATTGGAAATTAACTGCCATAATTAAATGAATGATTGGCATTTGGAATTTTTAATTGTCAATGATCAATGTCATTCGGGAAAAGTTACGTATTTTTCATTTTTTTATTGTTGAAATTAATTGAGGGAGGACAGTTTTCCAGACTGATTCTTGAATGGAATAGTAAGATGGAAATTCTTATTGGTGTGATTTCATCTGGTAGTTTTTATTTGATCTCATACATGATGCGTCATTTGAGAGTTACAATTTCTCACCATGAATGTAAAAGAAAATATTCGCGAAGAAATTCGGAGGTACGGATATAGGAGATGAATAAAAGTGAACGGGAATTTTATACGTAGGATATGATGCCATTGATAATATAATTGAATCGTTAATGTTTTCAACGTACAACTGCGTATGATAATTTATTGTGCCATTAATTTTGTACGTTTTACCGATGATACCTTCTTTGGATGTGGGTGGCGTACCAAAATTGCCATAAATGTATACACATACACATATCATTCTGTCCTATTTCAATTTGTGCCTCATATCATTTGCCATTAATAGAGAAACGTCGTGGACGTATAAATAAAGAATGAAAAAAGTTATACACAATAATGGAAGGGAAAAAAAAACTTCTTTTTATACTTATATGCTAACAACGCAGGTAAATCAAGGAAGAATAAGGCACAAGATGAGTCGAGTAGATATGCCAGAAACTCGGGAATGTTCAGAAAAAAAAAAAGGTAAAAGAAGAAGAAAAAGAATTGAGAATTGGTATAGTTTGAATCCCATACGAATCCTATAATTTAGCGATTATTTTGACATGGGTATGATTTTCTGACAGGTTGTTGGCCTCACTCGCGCCCTCTAAATATGTGAAATATAGCTATTTAAAAGATCCTCTCACTCAAAGAAAAATTCGCTCTGCAACAAGAAAAAAAACTGCTCTCAACACTCACAAATAATTCCAAAAAATTGGTGAGCTTTATCCGATAGGAAAAAAGTGATGATGAAATTTATTCAATACAATACCATAATTTTATTCAGCATTAATCGATACGTACGGGGATTATATTGGATCTAATTCAAGATAGATATATGTAGCTGTGTATGTGATGAGAAAAGGCGGTATCATTTGCTGTTGACTTGAAGATCAATCAGGGCGACACGGCCACTGCTATACAGTTGCCTTTTTTCTGTCCTCATTAAATGAATCCTCTTATTCTTGAATAATTATATATATATATATATATATATATACATGGACCTAGCTTATCGTTACGTGGCTGTCGACGGAATCATCAAAGCGATAGGCTAAAAGTATTTCTCGACATTAATAAGCAATTATTCAGATAAAAACAAAGGTTAATGGTACATCCTTAATTTTTGTAACTTCTTCTTTTTTTTTTTAATTTTTTCACATCAATTGGTGTATCATGACTATTATTTTTACGATCGAAGAACAATTTTTGATAAACTCGTAGATTAGAATTAGACATTAAAATTATAAAAATTAGAAAATTATTATCAGTATAAGTATATGTGTATTCAATAAATGTATAGAAGCTGAAAGTTTTGATTTCCACGTGGAGATATACAGGGAGGAAGGCCTGCCCGCGGCTGGAGACGTAACGTACTCTTGAGTTATGGCGCAGGTTAATTATACAAAACATTCAATTATCTGTCCCTATGGATACACACAACACACATCAAGAGGCAGAGAGAGAGGGAGAGAGAGACAGAGTGAGGGAGAAATTGCTAATTTTTTGAACATAGGCTGTACATGAAAACGCACTAAAATTTGCACGATATTTCCCTTTTCTTCTACGTGCCTAGCAAGTGTCTTTCTCAGTACGCAATGTCATGCAGTATACGATAGAGCGATGATATGTAGGTTTTTTGAGATCTTTCGTCATTGAATACCAAAGAGTAGGTCTTACATGAAATTGATTATTTCTATCATTGAATTGTGAAAATGGCTCTGCAATAAGCATCGCTGCGCTCCCCATTGATGAGTCTACATAAAATAGGAAATCAAACTTTCAGTATGACGAGGATTTATCAACCCAATAACTAAATGGTAGAAATAATTTGGTATAATATTACTAAAGAGAAGAATCGTTTTACCACCTGCTTAGTAATTGTTCGTATGCTATTAGTAACTATCCATTATCCTTCTATCCTGGTTCCATTCTGCTTTCTACATCTGGTATTTTTCAAATCCAACTTCTTGAATTTTATCTCGTACACTGAAGCTAGCGAACATTAGAAATTTTTTACTATGTAAACCCGTTTAGTTTTATCAATCCGGAAGATGCTATTACATTGACTATTTTTATGTTATTTATTTTATTTAATTTTTCTTTTATCGTCACTTTATGGATAGTTTCAACTCCCTATTCAAGATTACTTCGCGTTAAATATTCCTATTTATCTATCTGAGTAAGAGTTATTTATATATGTGTATTACACATATATATGCATATATATCTTTTCTGATGATGGTAGTTAAAGTGGTAGCCAATAGCGCAACGTGCACGGTGGTCATGTGATCATGAAGAAGATAGCAACTAAAAAAAATCCAATAATATAAATAAATCCTTTCCTCGTATTGAATTATGATCGTACAATAATTTTCATATAACCTGTGAGACTAACATGGCATTCTTGCGCAATAAATTTCAAACGAAAATGATCAATAGCTAATTTTCTCATTCATATATGCTCGCAGAATTTTTCAGACTATCGTAAAAAGGTTAGACGCAATTTTAATTCCATTCAATTTTATAAATCAATATTTTTCCATTCATTTTTCATTGTTCTATCCACGGTCGATGCGATAAGCATAGTAGAATACTGAATATATATTATGATACTTTTCTACATTTTTCATGATAATAAATCTAGGAAACACCAACAAAATAAAAAGCATTGATATTGGGCATTTTCAAATAACACGACTTAAATTCTACAGTCCATTCATCTTTCTTTCTATCTGCGTATGCGAGTTTACATTAGTGAAAAATTAGAGGACGATTAGAGACAGCTACGCTTGATTCAGAGAGAACTTCAAGTTTGGTTGAGAGTTGAACGCTAATAAATATAATATCTTTGACCAAATTGAATCTAACTCACTAATGCGTAAAAAAGTTCATAAGCAACAATTTATCGCATATTCTTGGATTTTTTCGTCTCTCAGTGATTTACACTGCATTCTATCATCTGCTCATTCATCAAATCCATCTGCGCGTGAAGGTCTTCCGAATACCTTGAGATGCCTAAAACAAAAGCTATATATGAGCGTTTTGAGGAGGGTTCACCTGTGATATCAACATGGCACGTATGTAACGTGGGAGAGGAGATTTTTTATATGTGTGCAAGTGTGTTTAAGCAAACAACATTCGCTGTATGTTTGAATATATGCAAAAGAATGAGAGAAAGTCAAGAGGGCGCCACAGGCAGATGGGGTGAATCTACCTCTTGTAGAAACGTGGGAGGAGGTTGGTTTCAGGCGCGGTGAGGGGACGATCATAACGCAAAGAAGTTTACGCGCCGGCGCCGGCGCCCCCCGCGGCCTCAGACGCCCGCCGTGACCATAATACTGGCCGAGGGTTTCAGCCCAATGTACATATACTTCAGTATTTGTATATATATATATATATATATATACATAGGTCATATATGTATATACACATATACTATCTATCTTCGGGGACTATCACTGGCGCCTCTCGTGAGTTCGCCGTTCCGTTCGCGGACCTCGAAGAGAAACATCATCTTCTTCCTGCTGTACGTCACGTTGTGTCAGATCGTGTCCCAAGACACACCAGTAGATGTACCATCGTACATTTATAAACGTATTGATAGTCGTTAAATAAATATTATTATATATGTGTATGTATATTTATATAAAGTTACATCTATCATTCTGGGATTTTAATCACAGTTGTATTGGCGTCGGGAATATTTTTAATTTTTATGCTTTTTTCTCTCGTATAAAATTGAATGCGAGGAATGTTTAATCGTTATTGCCTTGACGACGGCGGTTGTATCTATTCATTTTTTTTTCTCTTTTTCATTTCATTCTTTCTTTTTCTGTATTTTTTATTGAATTTTTTGTATAAGAAAAAGAGGATGTATAGGTATTTATCGTGATTAATTTTACTCTGCGTGGAATCTGGGCGCGCTGGGTTGGTCACGTTGATATTCACATTTACTTCTGTCATGCGCTGGCGCGAGCGCGTCCAACTTCATTTCATGAAAGTATGATCTTTCTATTGGTGAGTCACGTTGTTAGCCAGTCACACAGCATGATGTCCGATGGTAGCATCGCGATACGCGTTACACGTGTATATATATGCATATACCGGGTACACCACACATCTCTTTGTCTTTGTGTCATTTCTTATATCGAGATGGTATAACTGTATGAGGTCGATGATTATGATTTTTTTCAATTAATACGGAATATGAAGGGGATGTATTTTTTCTTCTTGCAATTGTAGAGCAGAAATCGATGAAAGTTACGACGAGAGGTCTTTTACAATTAAAGTAAACTATTCATTAATTAAGAACTGAAAAAGTCTATTCCAACTACTGACTTTACACAATTGCCCGATCTTATTATTGCATTTAAGAATATTTCAGGAAGGAAAATGTTAGAGGAAATAAATTTCAAATAGTTGAGCTCAATATTAAACATGAGAAAAATCTTTACGGTTATTATCGAAGTTCACGAGCGGGAAGTCGTGATAGAAAATCATTTATAGATATATTACATGTTATTCACATTGATGAAACTCAAAAGCATGTTTGTGAAGTCAACAATAAATCATAGCAATTTAACATATTAAAACGAAACCGTGATAATGAAGTTGGTAAAAACTCTGCTGCATTTGAATTCCAATTCCATATGCATTACATGAATATTACGGTTTCGAATATAACCTTAATTGAATCAAGTGTAATACACATAAGTGAAATGTATTTAATTATAGTAATTGCAAATATTCATATGTGATAAAACGAACTATCAGAATAAAACTTCACATGTATAACACAGAATCGTAAACAAATACGATATACCTCGGTTCACCAACTGACTTTAATTGTTTCTCATTTAAGAAAAGATACGATTACATTTATTCAAGTTCACAACCCAACTGTCATACAGTCGCACACCATCTTAATGCAATCGGATACATAAACCACGCAAACACATAAACATATACAGTGCATGGTGTAATGATTTTCTATTCAATGTTTTGCATAGCAGAACATAAAGACGTTGGACAATTAAAAGTCCAAGGCTTGATTTGTCGCGTGTGGGTTTTCGTATGGGAAGGCAGTTTTATAGCACGCGAATATGGCTCGCGCACAGTCGTGAACAGTTCCACATGAGGAACACACATATACCAATATAGAAGATATACAAATACACATTTACAAGCTCTGACACGTTTTTATATAATACTTTTGTTCAACAAAACCCATTTTACAACGCAGCCCCATAAAAGTCCCAGTGATATATATTTATGTATACATGAATAAATACATACATATGTAAATACCTATATTTGGAAGATGATATATGAATTTTGTCAATTTTGAATTCATATACATATGTGCACACAAATAAAAATTGTAAAGTATTGTGTGAATTACACCTTGTACAGATTTAAACTTCTAGATTCGATGTGACAATACACATCAACGATTCATGGATACGTTTAGTTTCATTTCAAAGAGCTCCGATAGCTAAACGTTCTTCCTTTATTGCACCGCATACGTAGATTTTCCTTTAGTATTTTGCCTGCCGCCACATGGCGCTTGGAACTTTGTGTCATTGCTATCGTCATTGTCGTTCTTTTCGTCTATATCGTCTTCGTTTGCTATGGGTTATACACCCGGTGCTGTTTCTTGGCACTGTCTGATTGTATCAGTGAGTCTCGGAGGTCGCGATGACCGAAGTCCTATCTCGATGAGAAGTCGACGGGTTGCCTGCGGTGTGTGATCTCAGGTTTACATTAGTGTAAGTGTGTCTTTCTCCGTTTCTGTGTATATAGACAGGATAGGTTGAGAAAGAGGACATTGTGAGGAGGATGAGACAAACACACACGTTGAAAGATTGAAACAATGCATGCGGCAAGATTATACAGTAGACAGGAGAATTCTTGAAGGGAAGACAGTGTGTGAGACCTTAACGAGTCACTGCTAATAAATAACCGCGATGAGAGAGGACGGAAGGGAGAACGACGTGGATCGAGCCAGGTTTTAGTTGTCACGAATAGACACACACATGCAGACTATGTTCCGATGCAATTTGAAGATGAATGTGTGTGCGCTCTGCCAAACGCAAGCCGCCTGGTGGCGAAGCGACACCTCATGGCACGACGAAGAAATACCCAAAGTTTTTCTTGCTAGCGCGCCAATTGAACATTCTTATATGTTTTTAAAGGGTCATTAATCATCCTAAATGGAATTTAATTGAATTTCATTAGATGAAGGATATATTTCTCTCACAGCGAATGTCTGAATGAGTTTTTTTTTGTACTGCTCCTCTACTGAAAAACTTGGAGTTTTATACTTGTCGACGATTTCAGCACAGTTCGGTTTGATATCAAGTTGTGCTGCTATTTTGATCGTGAATATTTTTCTCGATAATTAATTGATATTGGTATTCTGAAGATGTTTGTTGGGCTTGAGATAGATTTTAGCTAGTTGAATATTAGGAAACAATATTTCAATCCCTCTATTTCTCATTACGAGTCTATTTGTGTTTTGAATGAGTCTTTAATCAGAATAACTTAATGTTGAAATTGATGTTCAACATATTTGATCAAGATTTGTATTCGAAGAAGTTTCGGAATCTTCGAAATCTTACAGAAACATTTAGACACTCCGTATGCTACAAAGTTTCACTAGCGCAATGGTTTATTTCATTTTGATATCCCCGATATTAGTTATGATTGTCTGATTGCATAACTTTCATCATTTTACAGTGAATCAATTGATGATCATGAACAATCAAGTTAGATTCGTTCACGTTCTCCATCAAATAGACAACTTGGTTAGATTTTCGATGATCATTTATTTAATTGGAGCTGTCAGTTCTTTTTCTTTATGTAAATTGATACGAATTTTACTTTTGTAAAAAGTTATCTCAGTATTTACATCAAATGATATGAAAATTAGATAACATTATTTTTTTCATATCAATTCATTTCCTATGTGGGAAAGATCGTTTCCTCTGTCTTCTTATTCTTTTTCTTACTTCCCGAATAATATGAAAAAAAAAAAAAAAAATACATTCTCGCTGATGACACGAAATATGAAATATTATTTCGAATACATTGGTATATAGAAATTAACATTTGGAAACAATTAAAGAACTGAATATTGATTATCTATCATGGACATTTCGTTCAACCCATTCATCGTGTGCCTGGTGGGACTGTTTTGGACGCCTGTTGCCTCTGGAATATAACGAGGAGTCCGACCTCGTGTGATCGTTGTCATGAGTTTCCTTGACATCGTCGGTGGTTCCTTCTGCTTTCTCAACACAGACCCACTCACACACACGCGCTCGAACATATTTACCTGATCGTACGACTCACCTTAACCGTATGTTTCTCGACTTATCTCTGTTCACCTATCTTTTTCACGCGTATTATACTCCATGGAAAACAGTTGAGTGTATAAAAAAAAATTACTAAATGTGAAAGAAAATAAAGGAACAACGAAAGGTGTGTTGTCGCTTATACATATATATATACGAGGCCCTGTCGACGAAGCTGTCGCGCGAATAACAGGATCAGGTTGCCCTCACAAAAAGAATCTTCAGCTGAATAATATATATATATATATATATATAGTTTCGACAAGATTCGGAGTAATAATGGAGATGAAAGCAAGGGTTGATGCCTGGGTTTATCGGCATTCTTTTCACTAGACTGCGCATATTTGCGATGAAAGGAAAGAAAACAAAAATATTATTCGGTTTTATTTGTACATTATATTGTTCCAACCATGAATTCATTACAATTGATTAAATTGCTTATAAATTTGAATTCTTTCTTGAAATTCTCAAAACATAAATTCTTATTTTTTACATATTTCGATACATTGAACATTTTGAGAGATTGGAACACCAATTATTTTTGAAGTATTTAATTATATCTACCCACTCATTGCGATTAATTATGAAAAATAGTCTCATGATTATTGAGGAGGAAAACTATCACATTTGAATTCCACTGAATTCCAATAAATACATACAAATCTTCGGAGCTATCCTGAAGACGTAATGAAAACAGAATTCAACGCTCAACATGTATACTATCATCATTCATACACTCATATTTATTCATGTATTTATCATCATCAGTATCTTCTTTCCTTCTTTTTTCTACATTATTATTACTATTATTTTTACTCTACATAGTAAACGATTAGATGTTTTTTTTTGTGTATACAAAATAATTTGATTGACGTGTATTTAATAGAAACACAACTATGCGCGGATGGCACGGGATAATATTAACTCATCCAGGAGTCGAGGGGGCTGGTCTTGCCGCAACGGGTGGCCATTGTATGCCTTGGCCTAAACCCCTGCGCGCACGTATTTTTCTCTCTTTTTTTTTTCCACTTCTTCATATCCTCTCTCACTCTGTGCCATTTGGATATGTATCCTATTCTACTGCGGTTGATTTCACTATGTATGAAGAGAAAGTGAGAGGGACTGAGAAACAGAGTGTTCTCTCGTAAAGTCGAATGTCGACATTGAGCTGCGGGACACCGGCATTATCAAGACTTGTGCTGCTTTACGTCACAATTTTAGATTTCATTGTACAGTGATCTCTATTTTTTATTTACATTTATTGTTATTATCATCATTATCTTCATCGTTATATTCTTTGGCGGGAAGGGAGGGCATTGGTCCACAGAATTTCTTGATTTGAATTGTTGGAGATAAAAAAAATTGGTAAACAATTTCATTGGAGGTGTTTGACATGATTGCACGAATTCTGATGAAATAATTTCATTCGGGATAGTCATACGTTATTATGATAAAAGTTTTCTCTTATTGAGATTCAAATCTTTGATACAATGATAAAAAGTAAAAATGTGAATAGAATAAAATGTCAAATGAATGACCAATGACAGAACATGACAGCGTTGGAGCGTGGTAATTTTCGAGAATATATTTTAATCAATCTACGCGATCTTCCTAACAGAAGGCAGGGAAAATCGTTCTCTTTCTTCCCCATCTCTCTTCTCACTTGTTGTAATATGATATAATGTCGTGAGGTCAACATTGTTTCTTAATCGCTTCATAAATCTCTAACGATTTTTTATTTTCTTATTTTCCTTTTATTTTTCATCTGCCTCAGGCAATAATTTTTGCTTTGTCGCACAATAACCTGCATGCGTGTAAATTCGATTGCATTGAAGAAAGGCGGCATTTTGCGCCCATTGGTTCGTTAAATTAACGAGTTTTATATAGTACATTAACAATTTTAACGACCTAATCAAAGAGTCGGCGCTAAAAAAAAGGCAAAAGTCAAAAAAATTAAGTAAAAATAAACATTCTGACACTAGGCGGATCATCCTGGAAATTAAAATAAAACACTTCTCCTTTTTTTTCTGTTTCATTCTCATCAATAACTTCGGATATCTATCAACTTTGCCACATGCTAAATACAAATAAAAAATTACCAACTCACTTGCGAGAGTGAGAATCAGTCGTGCGTGCAGAATCTGTCAACGCGATAATTATTTTCAAAAAAAATGGAAAATGATTGATAAAAAAATTACAAACGAATTAGGGACACGCAAAAACGAACAACGAAAAATAAAAGGCTCACGTTTTGCGACGCGCGGTGAGATCAAGGTAGTGCCACGCCCCAGTACCGCCTCCTCTAATCATCGGCTCATTACTCATTAGTACTAATGAGCCGTGCTATATGCCCATATCCAACGTCTACCAGTGTAACGTGAGCATCCATCAATCCTCAATTCAATGTCGCGCTTCTTTTTTTCCTCACCCTACAAATGGAAATATATCACGAAATGTTTTATTCCACATCTCGGATACAGCGATATCGAACACACTTAGAATTACAATACGAAATCTGTGATTAACGATTATACTAATTCGTGAAATTCCCAGGGAAAATAATACGCCCAAATTAAACAGGTTATGGTTTGTTTCTACATTTTTGTTTTATCGCACGAAAATGATAGTACACTATAGTGTTAGTCCCATAATTATAAGTAGCCATAAAAGCGATGAAGCCAAAGTGATCGAAATTTGAGTAAATGTGGGGATTACACTTAATAACCTTCCTAATTCACCTGAAATTATTTATCCAATTTATTTTATTACCTTATAAGTGTGCGGCTATTGTGAGTACCTGCATAATTATTATAAAAATGAGAAATGTTCCATTCACTAACTAAGGTGAGAAGTATCGTGGTGTAGTGCTATTTTCATTGAACATAATCTGCATATAAAAACAATATTCAACACATAAACATTCTTTATATAAATATATATGAAGCATGAATATCGTGTGCTAGAAGAAAAACGTTGAGTGTTCAACTCAGTGAGGTAATAATATAAGGCACGACGATAAGGTACACGCAAGACTGCAGATACATTTCCAAAGATATATAGATCGTTAGATATGTGTATAAATATACAACTGCAGACGAAGTTGACAATGAAGGGAAACAGATGTAGATGTCGTCGAATTCTTGACTACAAATTTTCTCATATTGATACTGTATAATTTATAACACGCATTTCCTACGAAATTCCAAATAATATTTTAAGTAGCAGAGAATAGAACAAAAACGCAACCTGTAAAATAACAAATAATGACAATTTTGAATTAATATTAATGACATAAGAAACTCAGATTTAATCACAGTCGTATGGTTATATTGTGATTATCAAGATTTATTATGCAACACAAAAATGTGCTCCAATTCATTCAGTTGATTTGCAATTGAAACTAATAAAATAAAATCTATCTGCATCATTTTTTCGTTGAAGTGTAATTAAACTAATGAAATGAAGAGAATGTACGAAAGTGAGTAAATTCGCAGATTACTTTCCATGAGACAGTTTGATACAGATTAATTCATACATATGAAGACTATGACATCAACAACCCCATATACAGACTATTTCCCATAAAACAAGCCATGACATCGTGCTCATTGAAGCGACCACGTGTGACGAGAATGGCTATGGAATAGAGAAAAATAGAGAAATGAGTGAGAGGGTGTACGTGGGGGAGGGCAAAATAGAAAATAGTCCCTGATGGAGGCAAAGGCGCAGAAGCGTACGTCTCGTTACATCCGTCACAGCCGCCGGTCCGTAAAATTGGCGCCACCTGCCACCCTCCAGTATCTCGACCAACCCTATACGATCGTTTGTATTACTCAATATATATATATATATATATAATTATACACGATCATGTACGGGGATATACGTAGTCTGGGAGATCACGACATACTTCACCCTCTGACTCCATCCATCTTCACTCGGTGGTATTTAATGCATTTACAATGCGACGATTTAATGATCCTTGAACTCATGTAAGTACTCATTCGTTTGAAAATTATTCGCGAGTACAATCATTATATGTATGAAAGAGATTGTGTTTTCCTTTCTTCCATTCATTGAATTTTATGACGAGATATTCTGAGTTTTTTTTTTGAAAAAGAATGTATCTGTGATGTTGAATTTAATATCGTAGAAGTTTGACTTCAATTTTTAATGAAGCGGGTCATTTTTCTTTGTTGAAATCGAATTAATATTGCAAGTTATGAGTATATGGTAGCAAGTTTCACTTGGGTCTTGCTTAATATTTAGTGTTATTGTATGAACGACAGTTAATTTTAGTTTTTGAATAAAATTGTCAATGATCAGTATCGTAGTATATTTTCATGGGATATTCTAATAATTCATTGGTTTATTAATGTAGTAAATTTTGCTCGAAAAATTATGTCTCAATGATAATCAGAAAAAAACCTAAACACAGAGATGAGAAAATGGGTAGGCTGATTCTTATCTCAGATGTGAAACCATGTGTCCATGAAATTTGATCTTTCAACATGTCCCGTAGTTCGCCTCTTCCCCTGATTTGTTCGCCGGAGCGAATGGATGGTGTTGGTTGATACATATCATTAATTATACAAATGTACAATTCAATTTTTCGTAATACTGTAGAGATCGTTAACAATATCAATTATTATTACTATTTTCTCATATTCCCATTCATTGAAACAATGGAAGAACATTATAAATCCTACAAATTGTGAATTACATCTTGTGAGTGAAAAACTTTTCTTTTCTCTATCCATTTGATATGAAGAGCAGCGAAACTGTTAGACAAAAAAGCTCAATATTTCTTATCAACATGAAAAGTGTGGAAAAATAACGAATTTAACGAGAAATTAAAAATTACAATGTGCCTTAATGATCGTTAACGTATTTATGTGATTAAAAAATAAGCGTTGAGAGAGCTCTTGTGCTTCAATAAATAAGGAATCATTACATTACATTAGTCTACCCTACATAACAGGGATGGCGACATTTCATATACATATATATTCGCTTGTGTGCAGGGTGACACGTGATGGTGTAGTGGGTGACAAGGGATAGAAAGAAAAAAGAAAGTAGTGATCGCAATATACCCGAAAACACCCGGGGACATAATGTGATTGTTTCCGGATGAGCAGCCGGGCAAATCCGACGACGATGACTTCATTCTCTCATCTGATCACTTTTAGAGTCTTTGTGCATCCAATCCTTATAACTCAAAATGCAACTGCCAGTGTTATAAATGCCCCCCACAAAAAATGGATTACATACAGAAAATTGTTCTTTCGAAAATTTCCTTGATAAAAACACGAACAATTTAGGTATGCAAAAGAATCAATAGATAAGAAGAATTGAAAATAGATGGGATGAGAAAGAGAATGAAATAATAATTCCACTCTCAAGATCATTAGTTCATCGTGAGTTTTATATATTCACATTGTTCACGCGTTTGTTTGTTTCCTGAATATTCTACCAGCTCATATAGTTTGTGTACAATCGTTTACTGCATTGTGTTGTGTTGTGTACAAACATATATATGTGTGCATAAATGTAAAAGAACCCACATTTCACTATGCTCTTGCCCATAAGTTTAGTTTGCCCAGTAAATTCGAACGCACCCCTCCAAATAATAAACCACGCAGCCAACGGATTATGTCGGAGTAAATCCTTTAATGGCATTGTTGGCATTTGAATAACACGAAATATGATACGAGATCACAGACTAACAGAGAACTAACCCCCACTGCATCATACCGACGTCTTCTGTCAGGACTTTAGCATATGTGTATACATATATACATGTATGTATACGAGTGTAGATATATAGATATGGAATAATACGTCTGTGTACCCCTAAGGTGTATAGGGTTACGACGCTCCGCTCGATTCTCCTTTTTCACTCATCCGGATTAATTGTCGGCGGCTGTAGTTAATCCTTCAATACAATTCATTGCATCGATATTTTCCCATCTTTTATATACACGAAAATACAATCGATGAGAAAAATTTGTCAGTGATTTTATGCCATTTCTTCGCGTGGTATTTTCGTTTAAATTTGTTCTTTTTTCATTTTCTCAACTCGTCCTTTTTGCTGTTTCACTTCCGTATGTGAATGCGCTTATATTGCAGACACTTTAGTGAGTAAATATATATGAGTCTGTATGGCAAAACAATTTAAACATTCACCATGCACAACTACCGCGTGTAGTGTATTCATGTATACGAGGAAAGAATATTTTATACTGTTCACGGTTTACGCGCGCATTTTAATCGCACGATAATTTATATATAAGTATACGTAAACACGATGGTGTCTGGGCAAATTTCAAATTCATCGTACAAGGTAATGCTGTGGCAAAGTACATTTTATGGTAAACAATGGTGTACGATAAGACAAATTGAATTGTTTTATAATTGTTGTGCTGATGTTATTTCATTGTCAATCCAAATGTTTCGAAACAATTTTTACACTTCAAAACGTGAAACTTCAAGGGCCTCATAAACTCTTGGGTTTTAACGGTGTGGGCATTATCGAGTTGCGTGTAGATGTGAACAAGGCGCGCGCATTTTCGTTTGTAATTTTCAATACAGCAGCTAAGCGTTCCACTTGACCATTTAAGGTATCACTAACAGAAGAAATGAGAGACACATCGCGAAAAAAAAAAAAAGCTGTATGGTGATCATCCACTACAGTGGCCATATAACTGATCTCTATACTCGGCGACATCACTTCAGTCTCTTCAGTTTTATTGCTACTCTCTCGTCCACGGTCTCTCTCTTTCTCCTTCTCGAGCTGTTTTCCCTCCATTCTTGCTCTTGTGCACTCCTTCATCTGCCGCTTCACGCAACTCTTGTGTCGTTATAAAATAACTGAGCGGCCAATGTCTTTGAAGTTACGCGCATAAACACGCGATATACATTCTTCTTGACATTATTTTTTTCGTTTTATTCATCTGTAACTCTACGGCCACCAGGGAATAATACACACGACTACACATCCGTTGTAAAAACTTTACGTATTGCAGAGAATGAAAGTGAAAAATAAAAAACAAAATATGGGTGTGTATAGTGATAGAATTAATGAGTCGACAGATTTGGAGCAAGAAAAAAGCAACGGTGAATCACAGTTCTAGAATGGTGGAGGATGGAAAATTTTTTTTTTATGGACAATCGTTGGTAATAATTCACATGAAAGGATGCATTTATTTTACTCCATATTTATACCCTCTGTTCTCTTATTCTTTCTTCCCATTGCATGTACTTGAACAAAAAAATTGTTGTGCATCATCTGAAAATAGCCCGACGTTCAGTTTTGATCATCATCCCCCTGTATCTTTCTGTCTATTCGTCTTTAGCCGCTTCATCCCCAAGAGAAAAACCTCTCTCCATGACTGCTGGTTTTTCCTGGTGTGCTCTCATACTTTAAAAACCACTACCAACACACCCTCTTTGCTGACATATATTTTCTGTGTATACACTGAATGAACATCGTCGAAACATAAATCTCTGTAACGCGAACAGGGAGCGGTTGATAGTTCCATGCACGCCACCACCCCCGCCTGGAACCAATCAAATTTCGATTCGCCCTTGGTGCTATTGCAATCTCAGGATTATTCCATGGGCACACGCGTCTGCCAAAAGTCGCGTTCCCCATGCAGAAAATAGTTTATTCATCTGGAATTATTATTATCCGATTGTTTTCTCCTTTGTTTTTGTTCTCATTAAATGAATAGATTAATTCATTTGTTTCATTTGAGTTTCATTATATCTAATGTCAAATTGCATTTCTAAATCCAACTAGCCATCAACCCTTTTAGCAATGTAATATGATTGGGGTGATGTCGAAGCGAGAGAGGATGATTCAATTTATGTTCGAGTAATGTACAAGACAAAATGTCGTTTAATTTTTTCCATCATTATTAGAAAACAACGGGAAGTATTAGTAATAAATAAGTAATGAAAGAAGAAATGTTCTCGTATTTTATTTAAGTACTTCGATAAATTGTGCTCCATCCCCAGTGTAATTTATTTTTCATATGGCGCCATGAAACTTCAGCTGGATGAAAAATGATTCTTTCTTTTTCCTTTCACCCACACAAAAATATTCACTGACGCACTCCAAATCGTTTTTTATTCTGACGAGAGGAAATTTACCCATCAATTATAATGGATTTAGATGCAATTCCATCAAGTACATTAGGGGTGAGAGAACAACATTTTTTGTTATCATTGAAAATCGAAACGCCACGTTCAAGTGCGTGGTGGGAGTTTCCCATGGTTTCTGATTACTTCAAGATGGCATGAATCAATTCATGAGATATATTTGTATTGTTTTTTTTTCTTTTTTCAATTATTTGATGCAAACTATCTTTGCTTTTTCTCCATTTCAATTTGATTCGGAGATATTGAAAGTCAATTATCAAAATATATGAAAATTTTTTAGATTTCTATCAATTATTCTACTTTAATAAAGAAGTTCCAGTGTAAATTGATAAATTCATTGACACGAATTAAAAATTAATTCTCTTT
The DNA here is from genome assembly GCA_030523085.1 of Meteorus colon. Taxonomy (NCBI): domain Eukaryota; kingdom Metazoa; phylum Arthropoda; class Insecta; order Hymenoptera; family Braconidae; genus Meteorus; species Meteorus colon. The sequence continues at coordinate 330,915 of JAPYZH010000100.1, forward strand.
ACAATACGAGAAACAAAATTTAATGGGATCCAATATTTTTATGAGCCGTTGAAAGGGGGTCATCAAACATCGTTCTAAGCTCATCAGTATAACGAGCTGAATAGAATTCTCGGGGTTTAAATGAGAGACGTAGGAAAAATGTCAGGCAATTTCTCTTCTCGCCACCAGCGCAAAGGCAACATTCATTTTTTTTCGCCTCAATATTTCTATAATGAGAAGAAGTCGTGTATACATTGTACATAATATAGCCAACACGTCGAGCTTGGGCTAATTGAGTGGGCTGGATTTCGACACGTTTGTATAGGCATTTATATTTTTTACCGGGGCGGATCGACGGGTGCCAACACGAATGATACTCCGTCTATATATTCCAACCGAATGTGAAGAGGGCGTTACTTGGCTTTTGTATTTATTCTTCTTCTTCTTCTCCTTCTGCTTATTATTATTCTTTTTTTCTTTCTTTTTCTGCCACCGACAAAGCACAAAATATTCCGACGGTAGGCCGCGCGCGCCTCTCTTCCCTCTCTCTGTGCACTTAGTGAATTTGAAAGTAACAGACAACGCACTTTGTGAGAGTCACACACAGCAGGATATTAACCAGATCACCGCTGCCGGATGCCCATGAAACACATACTATCTTCTCACTCACTTCAGCAATATCAGTCGCATTCAGCACAGTTGAATAAAAATTGATATCAGTTGCATTAAACACAGTGAAATTAAAGTTAATATCAATATTCGATATTATTCCACAACATTAAAATTCATCTTTATGACAGCACTTTGTCGAAAACAAATTTTGTGTGATCTTTCGCATGGGGAATTTGGGGCACTTTGTCTTAAGGCATAAATACATTCAACGAAAATTATACAAGGGTCTCTGGTAATGTACTTTCAAGTCTCATCATTATTTCATGCCAATGCTGTGGCGAATTTGTAAATATGTATACGTTTATTGGTAATGCAGAACCCTAAGTGGTTTCGCTCATAAAGCCGTTACTGCAGCGTGAAGATAACGTTGGTGTGATAAGCAAAAGCGAAAGTGAGTTCATTATCACCCAGGACGAAAAATAAATAACGTCAAATGATACATTTGCTTTTCATTTAAATTGCGGAATATTTTTTTTCGAATTATGATTATGTGCAAAGTCGAAAATTGTACGTACAATTGTATTCCCTGCAATCATATATATATATATATATTTAATTATCTCGAAACTGAATGTCGGCTGATTCTATTTACGTTAAACTGTTTACAATTTATACGCGAGAATTGGCAAAAAGGAGGAAATAGTATTAATTTATCTTAATTGCGATGAATTTTGTATAATGTTTTTACCGGAGAATGGGAAAGTTTCATGAGACCAATATTATGCATGTATCGCAACAAACGAAGGGGCCCATACGATCAGAAAGAAGGGACATAAGGGAATATTATGAGGTAGAGAGCTAAAGCGTTGTCGAATGATAAAGAAAAAGATCGGAGAATATCACGTTACCGTGCGAGGCACGGTCGTACAAGGTACCACTACGTCTCTTCCGTCTTCCATTCTACCTGCCTTTTTTTCTTATTTTTATTCACCGAAAATGTTTTTTTCTGTCCACTCTACTTCGATACCGAAACACGACCCGAGTTGGAGAAGAGCTGTGCAGTCGAATGGTCAATAAAGTGAAGACGACGAAAATTTCATGACAGGATAAAACTGCATCAACACTTTGTGCTGGATTTTGTGGGTGTTCTGAATCGAATATTATTTTTCCACTTGTTTATATCCTTAATGGATAATTGTCGCTACATTCTGGATTAGTTATTGCTATGAATACTATACAGGAATGTATCAAGTGATTCTCGGCTCTCTATTTGCTATCGTATTTCAAATAATTTATTTCAAAAGACACGATTCACATGGTTATTGTTGTTATTGAATCGTATTATGGCAGTTGCGTACAATAATATTGGAAGAAGAATAGTATTGTCTTGGTGAAGAACTTATAGGTGAAAAAATTTATATCGAATTTCCATCAATATAAGAATGAATGACAATGTTTAAATACATCACAAATGTTTCTAGCTATCAAAATTCAATAGATATAAATCTTATTTTATCACGCAAGAATTGTCATAAACACTTTAATGAAATGGCGCAGATTTTCTGGAATTAGTTTAAGCACACTCAAGAAAATAAAGATTGGCAACAACTGCACTAAGTCCAGCTATATGATGAAACGTCTCATTGTATTTGCATTTCCGTCTGAATAATTTCAATTATCGTAAGTAGATTTTTAAACAGATTCAGTCACAAAATAGTAATCACTCGTGGTTGCCCAGTAAAAGCAGAAGAGTTATTCCAACTTGTTTGAAAAAGTGTTTCGATAAACTTAACGACATGAAGGACTTCATGCATACACAAATACTTAAAATGCAAAAAGAAACAAACAATAATTTATCTTTTCCCAGTTGCATATAATTTAATTAAATTATCCTCAGTCTTATTGCACAATAATTTCATAGATCTCACAATCAAATTAATGTAGTCAAATAAATTTGTATAATAGTTACACAATTTAACTGGTTAAAATTTATATACACGTGAAATTAACGTTCTCTTAGCACGTGCAGTGCAGTGTTATTAGTTATTGTTATTTGAGCAGGTGCCAAAAGCAGGTCCAATGAACGCGTTTAAAGAATGCAGACCACACACTCATCTAAATTAATCGGTATACTGCCGCGAGAGACATGCGAGCGCCGCGTCGACTTGAATCAACCGCAAGCATTTGGTATACACATATATAAACCAGACAATGTAAGAAAATATATATCGTATTTATATTTGAATGGAACATTTCGCTTCAGGCAGTTTGATGAAATAATGTGTATACAATGTTCAAATGTTTATCACTATGAAATGCGTGTTACACATGAGACAAGCACAGTGCTAGCGTTATATATTCAAGTAATAAGAAAGGAAATATAATGTTAAACAAGCGTAGATAGCACAAGGCAATGGGGAAACGATTAAATTTATCTGTATAACTGCAGAATGTATAATAACCGGTTTAACGTTTTCGCTGGTTGAAAGAGTGAGCGCGCGCGTGCGTCTCGTCGTTACATTCGTTGTTGCACTCGTTATGAATACATAAATGCATATGGGCGAGAAATTATATGCATTTGCGTTGTGTATACGATCATCATCAAGAGCGAAAGCGCGAGACACAATTTCAAATAAGAAAATCAAAAATTTATATATGTGAATGAATACAAATCGTAAAGTTCGAGTACGATGTTGTGCGTGGGGAATATAAACTTTGTAGACGCCTTATTGCAATATGCATCCATGTTATATTTCCTCCCGCATCATCCGACGGCAAAACGCGCAGCGCGAGTGCAATTTTATTAACCCGTTGTAGCCCACGCGTGACAAATAACATATTTAATATCCATATGTTTACTTTTATTCTTGGTTTTTTTATTATTATTTTGAGTATTATTCATCTGTATGAATTCGTTAATCAAGATTGTTTTGTAAACGAGAGGAATAATTCCAGAATTCTTACACTGAGGGTGAAGTATTTTCTCTCGCTTTTTGTCTAGTTCATACTGGAAATTCGTTTATTGTTAAATTACAAAGATTGACGAAACTTTATTGATTCGGTTTGGAGTGGGTGTCAATTCTTAGCGATTATTTTTACAAAATAACTTTTTGCAATGTAGCTAATGATATAATTTAAGAGGAAACCACTCAGTTATTTTGATATTAGCACGGAATTATGAGATGTAGTTATCACATTATTACAATTTCAGCGAGTTATTCTCTCTCATGTCAAAGTAAAACAAATTAGAGCACATAAAGGTTCAAATACTTCATAATTTTCCCTTTCATATAAATATTTTCCAGGATTAATTGACTTCAATCATCATTCATTCCCGAAACACTTCACATTATCCATTGCATATAAATATGAATGTATGTGTGCGTCAGATTGGGCGGGGGAGAATATTAAAAAGGATTGATGAAAAAAAAAAAAATTACAGAGTAACAGGCAGATTGCAAAATTTACGAGGCCTAAAAACTTTGGACCGTGCCCAGCGCGCGATATATATTCACTATAGAGCATACAGACTCCAAAACCAACACAATATTTTCGAGTGTTTAACGATCGCACATCGTGAACACGAAACACACATATATATGAGCGACGCGGAATTTACGACCAGTCCTGAATTTTCGTCCACCATGCGAATAATTTTGCTTCATTGTTGACGGCAAAAAATAATAATATCTACATACACATAACGCAAAAAAAGAAAAAATACTCATACATATAACTGAAGACAGGAATAAAAAATGTTTTGGTTATTTAAAGTGAAATTAAGTGAAACAAGTCATCGCGTTTTGTAGTGTAATTTATCATATAAATATCACTATATTTTGCATTATCGTTACAGTTCAATAAATATCTTTATATATAAGTGTTCGAATATTTACAAAGCGGCAGTGGCAAAAAATTATGAATTCATATGTATATATATATATGCGTGTATAAACCGTAAATCACTGAATTTTTTCTCTCGGCTTATGATTTTTGTTTCTTACACATTAATTTATTTATATTCAATCTTTTTTCAATAGCTCGAGCTATTCGTAATGATTATTAGACGTCGTGTATATTAAACGCCCACGTGTTGCTCCATTATCGTCACTCTCTCCGCGCCACTCTTCTTCACAAGAAGACAAAACAAGTTATATATATTTCAGAAAAAAAAAAAGAAATAATGATATCAATGATAATAGCAACAAGCACGGGACTAATAAACTTTTTTAATTGTTCGTTTACATGTATTTTAGTCCTTGGATATTCTTAAATATTTTTAATCACATGGCATATAATTTATCTAACTATAGCGAACGGAGAGAGTGTCAAAATTTGTAACACATTCATAAAATCACATTGACAGACATTTTTGTATATATTTTTATTCGTTATTACTCATATCCTCCCGCTTCATATATTTATTTTTCAACTTCCCATCATTTTTTTCTATGGCACTAACTTGAGACTCACATGAGTAATCAAGTGTTGCACAATCACACAGTCACACTGGGTACATTTCTTTAAATTATAAAACAATTCAATAAAAAAAAAACAAGAAAAAAACAAACAGTCCTGTATAAATTCAATCGCAGTGCATTTTTCATTATACTTTTCGTTCGACGAAAAAAAAAAGGGATAATAAAATTCGCGCACCATAATATAAAATATGATTAAATTTTAATCATATATATCTTTCTCTATCATTACACATACATTTGAAATATTTACACAAGAATTCGAAAATCTAAAAACACAATTACAATTTTTCGAGTGCTCGAGTGTTGGTCAACAATTCTCGCGTCAATCTCCAAACTTGCTTCGCGGCATTTTCCAATCCACTTGGTGATTTGCCTTTGAATAAATCCAAATTAGGCAAGAAATAATGTGGACAACGTCGACACTGTAGACAAGATATTAATTGTAAAAATATTCCATTTATACGATCGCCCAAACAGCTCTCGTCCCATTCAGCTTCATGCGGATGTTTCTCACATTCGTATAGTAATAATGTTTTCATATGATAACTTGTAACAGGATTGCCAGGTAAATCAAGATGTCGATCACGTAGTGTTTTCAATATACTCAAACAACGACGTCTACTTGCACCTTGTAAAAGTCTATTTTCAGCATCGATAAATGATAATGCCCAAGCGTCACCCTCCATTGCTGATTGTTTGCCTTGTAAGCCAATACATTCTTTTGACAACATATCAAAACCTTCAGCCTTCACCTCTGCCACAATATTGGGATGTGGCCAAGGTATTTGTGGTATTGGCCAATGCGATGCTGATCTTGGCCACAAACCCGCACACTTAAATGCCGGTGTTATTTGTACAACATAACGTTCACGTATTCGTAATTTAACTTCAGTTGTGTCAGCTATCATTTTTACTGAATCACGATAATTACATTTATCACATGCCTGTGCAACCAATGTTTGAAATCTCGAGCGTATTTTACGTGCTGACAAATAACCTGATGCAGTTATAAATTCAACCCAAAGTGACATTGAGCGTTTACGCCCGTCGCTTAATTTCAATACAGCACATCCTGGTAATGTACCATCGTCAACAAAATTCAAAACACCCATTTGATTTAAATAAATAACTATCTCAAATTCAGTTGGTGATATGACATCAAGTCCATCAAAACGACCATTATAATCAGTCAATGATGATATAAATCGTGGCTCTTGAACTTCAACTTCTTTCAAAACATCTTGAACAACACGACATACTTCTTGTATTGTTTTAGCAACTTGTGTTTTACGTGACATTACACGTTCACCGAAGTATTTATTTATTTGATACACCATTTTTGAATGGGACGCCAGCATATCCGCCGGCACCAACATTTTTATATCAAATCGGTGGACCACCCACGCACCTTTCGATCTTCGTTATTTCAAAATTTGTCAATTAATTCACCGCATTATTGCAAATGAGTTAATTAATCCACCACCCGATTCTATGAAATTCTCTACAATCTTCTTCTTATTCAATTTATTTCACTCTCAACGCTGTCAATTATCTTTATTGATAATCAATTAGCTGAAGCACTTATTCTCACTATGCACAAAAAAACAAGTCATTCACAAATAGGGTATTGTCAATTTAAATAAGCGATTTAATAGCCGGAATTTATTTGTGAATGCGCGCACGAGAGACACGAGCGAAGGGCTCGAAACGGTTGGGAATAGATAGAGAGTGTGAGCGCCGACAAACTCAGCGCTGTAGCAGATTGTGAACTGTGACGGTCCACCTCCGCCACTGCCACCCACCCGCCACTATATCAGGTGAGCCGGGCTCTCTGTCTCTCTCTATCATCCTCGCTCACTCACTCTCCCTTCCCAACAGTCTGATTGCCTGGCACAAGCCACACCCACTGTGGCGTTGAGCCACACCAATCCGCAGATGCAACACCGACCAATTCACAACGCCCATTTTCACGGCCCGCGAAATCGATCGGGGTCGCGGGTACAATTTAGCTGTCCTACAGGAGAGGACACGAGTGTCCCAGGGTTTGGCTACTGGCAAATACCTGTTCTTTTTGGGTTTTTTTTCGTCCTAGCACTCGGTGATATTCTCATCATGAATTATCCAGTGGGATCAATTTTTTGGATTTATTTTTTTACAATTTTTCTTTCTTCATTGTCACTATTCTGTAGCAATGTACGACAAATGAGTCACCATTTGTTGCAACTATCTGTTCATTATGAGAACAAAAACTTCGAGTTCCTTGAGAACTCAAAAATTGAATAGCTTCATCAATAAATGTCCTGTATCGAATAATTTTCATTTAACCGAAATCAGCAATGGATATTCGCGTGAAATGAGAGCGAAGAACAGGTGGCTTGACACATAGGAATTATTAGTAGGATCAGTTATTAATATTTAACTTGATCATAGCAAAGTTTGGATTTCTCTCTGCTGGCGAGAACTGGGAAGTTATTTCTTCGATCATCCTGATTCTTTTTATGTTTATAATAGTCATGAAAATGAACGTGTGCCAGTAATAATGAACCATTCCTGAAATTCCATTACAGCCAGGTATCTATCTGGTGCCATACACAAAGAAAACCATATATATATCTAACTATACACTTAATTTCTGAGATATATTCAAATTATAGTGTATCACGCTATGTATCATTATAACACGAAGCAACACAATTATATTCAATTACTGCTAGGTTTACTTGATAATAATTAAAATGTGCAAGTTCTAGATTATTTCAATTATCCATGTTTTGTATGATGTTTTTTAAAAGTAATGTTCTGATGACTCAGTATAATTGGTTTCAATGATAAAATTATCATTTCCTTTTATCCACAACTTTTTAATCAACATTTTTTAGCCACCATCACAAACCATTTATTGTAGCAAAAGTGGACTATACTGTTATTAGGTTTTATTGAATAGTATTTCCGGAAAAAGTATTGCAACAGTACTGTATTAATGAAAAAAAAAAAGCAGACTACGAATTTCGGGATGTACAATGAAAAAAAAGAAAATTAGAACAAAATTGAATGTTATTATTCCAATATATATTTGTGAATACAACAGCTCATATGAAATATAAATTTTCGAAATGAATTTCCAAGCGCTTGGGATTCTCTATTTGATGAAATTCATGTAATTACATCAAATGGAGTTGTCCGACATGGAAAATTCGATCACAATATCAGTTTGCCGCAAATTAGATCTCGACATACCATTATTTATTTTTTACCTTGACTTTCTTCAGTAATGAAGACTCAAAATTGCTTGAACAATCGCAATTCACAATTTGAATCTAAATTGGAATATATTTTCCATTCTTAACTATTCCTGCGCTGCAAGGAAATCATGACATTGTCTCTCTTCCAAATAAATTAAAAAATATAATTTTAAATGTGATCAGTTATTCATTCACTCATTTATTTCCAAGCGATTATCTGGTATAGCAATCAAATGTATGTATATTCATACAAATGAGTTGTGTTTATTTTATTAGGATGATTATATACAGTAGCAACGACGGTTTAGATAGCGACCATTCCAAGGCCGAGTATATAATGAAGTGTACAGGTAGCATAGTCTCAATGTGATTCAGAAAGCTATAGCGAAGACATTTTTCTTATATTAATAACGCAAACTTATCAACATCCTCATCGATCAAAAATGTGGTTATTTATTGTACACATATTGTTTATTCATATATATTCAAAGTGTACACATGAGATTCTGATTGAATTTGTGGATTTTCAAAATTATTGTCGAACAAAAAAAACATATTGTCCCACAGTGTTGTTTGCATGTCATTTTTGCAAACCATATTATTAATGTTCACAGGCACGTAAGGGTTTATCGATGACACAAAAATAATTATATAAAATGTACTGGATTTATTCACATATACATATTTATATTTATTCATATTCACACAGACATAATTGAAGCGCAAAATGATTAATTGTGTAAGATAAAAATATCAGGCTCGAATAATCATATAAACAAATTTTCACATATATATATTCAACAATAATATCCACAGCTTCAGTTCCTTGATTAATTATCATCGAACAATCCATAAAAAAATATTTTCAACAACGCATCACATATTATTTCACAATTCTTTCTCTTTTTTAATTATCCAATGATCTATTTTCAAAATGGACTGTTTAACATTAGCCATCGATAAATATACGATTATAAAACAAATTATAAAACAACAACAAAATTATGTATCTTTTCCTCTATAGTTCATAAGTATCAATAGAATTTCCGTTTAAATTCTATTTGGTACTTTTTCCAATGCAAGCTCTTCGAGTGCCCGACTATTTGTCTGCAATTTCCTTGACAATTGCCAAACTTGTTTAGCAGCACTTTCCAATCCACTTTGCGTTTTACCCTTAAATAAATCTAAATTTGGTAAAAAATAATGTGGGCAACGTCGACACTGTAGACATGATATTAATTGCAGAAATATTCCGATTATACGATTAGCCAAACAGCCATCGTCCCATTCACTTTCCAAAGGATGCTTTTCGCATTCATAAAGCAATAATGTTTTCATATGATAACTTGTAATAGGATTTCCCGGTAAATTCAAATGTTGATCGCGTAATGTCTTTAAAATACTTAAACAACGGCGACGACAACCACTTTGCAATAATCGTGTTTCAGCATCGGCAAATGACAATACCCATGCGTCACCTTCCATTGCCGATTGTTTTCCCTGCAGTGCAATACATTCTTTTGAAAGTAAATCAAACCCCTCTGTTTTGACTTCAGCAATTAAATTATGTTGTGGCCAATGTACGCCAGGTATTGGCCAATGTGCTGCTGATCTCGGCCAAACACCTGAACACTTAAAAGCTGGTGTTATTTGAACAATGAAACGTTCACGAATTCGTAATTTAACCTCTGTTGTATCAGCAATCATTTTAACCGAATCTCTATACGAACATTTGTCACATGCTTGTGCAACGAGCGTTTGAAAACGCGAACGTATTTTACGCGCTGATAAATAACCTGATGCAGTTATAAATTCAACCCAAAGTGACATCGAACGTTTACGCCCGTCGCTTAATTTTAATACAGCGCAACCTGGCAATGTACCATCATCAACAAAATTGAACACACCCATTTGATTCAGATAAATTACAACTTCGAATTCACTTGGTGATATGACAGCCAAGCCCTCATATCTACCATTACACTCAGTCAAAGATGATATAAATCTTGGCTCCTGTATTTCAACTTCTTTCAATACTTCCTGTACAACTTTACACACTTCACGTATTGTCTTTTGCACATTGAGCATACGCAATTGTACACGTTCAATGTAGTATTTATTTATTTGATAAAGCATGTCGGTTTGGACACTGGAAAAATATGGTGGCACCAACATTTTATTATTATATGTTATGTCTCGTTCATTCTGAATGTTTCATACTCTCATAAAAACGTTTCTACATCAAGTTAAAGAATTTTTATTTCGTTCTTATCTCCGTATTCCACATTGTGATTGCACTACAGCTTCTTGATAAATCGCATCATCGCGCATTAATTATTATAAATAAAAGGAAAAAATGATGGAATAAATCGATCACGAAGGCAAAACACGCGCAAGTAGTTCGCGAACGGCCAGAACAGAATTCCCAGCCAAAAGTTGTTCAGCAATCGCTACCACACATAGCGCATATATATACATGGTATATGAATAGATATATAGAAAAGAGCGAGAGAAAGGACTATAAGAAGATACGGACGCGCACTCGATATCGCGCGCCAAGTCCACGCCTCTCTCAGTGATGATAGTCACGTGGCGACTGCGCGAATATACCACGCCCTAACCACCAAATATATATATTATGGTGATGTTTCTTTTCTTTTCTTCCCTATATATATATATTCATCGCAGTCTTGCTATCTTTGAGACGATTGAATATAGATATATATTCAGGTATGAATTTTTATAAAGGGCTTCTCATCGAGAAGACAATACGTGCGGCATAAAAAGTGCTGTCAAGTATGTATTGGCGATCGTTTTTTTTTTCTTTCTTCGTTCTTCAGATTGTGACTTTTCGAATGATTGATTCTGATGTTATTTCATGTGACAGATGAAATGTCGCTGTTATGCGTGGAGAAAATGTGTAAGTTGATTCAATTTGATTTTATGTCGATTAAATTCCATTGATTCCAGTTTGTACAACTGGAGTAGAAATTATTTGTAATAATGAGAATAAAATTGGATACCGATATTTTCACTTTGGAAGAAACTGTTTACAGAAATATACATACGACAACCATTGAATTAGCAAATTGAATATTCATATCAAAGTCTCGCTCCCTATAATATTAATGAAAGTGTGAAACACAATTTGATCATTCAATCTAATTATTTTCAACTCTTTTCAATTTCAATTTGAACAGTGCCGAACAAAATATTTTCCTATCTGAAAACCGACGTGACTGGTATACAATGCATTGAAACAAGACAATAACAAAAAAATGTAAATAAATTATTCATTGTATTGCTGGATAAGTACATGTGCATAGTAACGTACTATCGAAGACGCGTCTTCCATTCATGGGTAATTGAATAAAGCTTCGGAATCCAATCTAGTAGAAAGTGGAGTGGTAGATTGGTAGCCAACGACCCCCACGCGACTTACTCTAATGCGACTTGATTCATGTGCAAGGGCACAATTTTATATACACAGTCGCGCCCCCACTCAATAATGACTTTTCGAGAGGGGTCAAACTGGTACATATCCAAACATCCCCAGGCATCTTTCTATACGTGCAGATCTGGACGAGTGATGCTCGCTTCGTAGTGTACGAGTATTGCTAGAGTCCCTTTTGATCTAAGTGTGTATATAATATACGCGTGTGTCTTTCATCATTTTGTATTTCAACTCCAGTCATTTATCCCCTGAATTATTTACTCACTACTTTGTTATAATCAAGATCTCATTATACGTCTTCCTGACATTTATTCCGAAATTTTATTTCCTTAGTTCATTCATCATTTAGTGTCAGATTTTTTTTCAACACCTTGGAAATTATAATTCTAGACCAATGTTAGATAAATATTAATTATAATTATAAAAATAATTATTTATATCAAATGAAATCAATTGTTAAAATTTGTTGTATATATACGTCCGGTCATCATCACAACTCAGCAGAACAATTTCAAAGATTATCAATGAGCCAAAGCAAGAAAGGTTCATTTAAAGTCTCTCAATTTATTTATTAAGCTTTAAGCTCTTCGTCTTCGCCGCGAGCTATTCCAAGTTTCGTTGAATAGTTAAGCAATCAGAGAAACAATATCAAAAGAAAAGTACAACCAGAAAATTTGATTTTCTTCGTGGTACTTTTCTATAGTGCACAACTCATTCTAATCACATCAGAAAAGCTTCTCCCAACTTCCGAAGCAGATGATTGTTATATTACCAATATGTTATGGAGTTGCTATGGCAACTTGGCGTGGTAATAGTAAGAAGAATCCCGAATTCAGCCATTTCTTCACCTTCATGATTAGACAATTGGAGAAATTGTCTATAAACAAAAATATACACAAATATGCATAAAAAAAAACAGGTAGTTTGTATACTATTCAAAATTGTTATATCAACGATTGTGCAATATTTAATCTATACATGTATGTCTATACAATAGTCAACCGGCCATTCAAGAGCGAAGTCGACCTTGCAAGTCAGCTCGAATGAACATCTAGGAATAATCCCCCGTATAATCCTCAAGCTAAACTGAGTATATATATATGAGCAACTCGCGGCAGCCGGCAAAGCGAAGAACCAAAGGTTTTCATCTACTACATGCATGTATACTATTTCACATCCGTTCAACTGCGTTACACGACTAGAAGACTGATACATGAAAAGACTCTCAGCGCGTGTTCGCTTTTTTCTCTTCTGTCTTAAGGGAAATGAAATTCTGCTGCCAACTTGAACTAAATCGATATAATGATCGGGGTCATTCAGAGTAGTCAAAAAATATGATTATACATGGAATATAGACCAGGTATTAATGAATGATGATAAAATTATTCCAAATCGACTTCAGACATTTATTTGACAAACTAATGAAAGAAAAAGTGTGTTTGGATATATTTGAACTATTCGCAGTTCTAAAATGGATGATAAATCTACTGAATTTTCTTCCCAATAGATAATAAAATATTATTTTAGCTCAAAGACATCGTTTGGGGGCTTTCAACATTTAGTTTTCATACCTTGAATGTTTCTATTGAATAAGCTCGACAATTTGAGATGTCATACAGTGATTCAACAATTCAGTACTACCGCGTATGTGTACAGTGCACACATATTCTCTTTAATAGAGGAAATATCGTACGCACCAGCATCTGTTACCGGAAACGAAAAACTATTATATCATTTTAATAGCAACCAGGAAGTATTATAAGAACATACAAACGTATGCAGATAATTAGATGGAGCTTATGTTGTTGTTTATGACAAACATATTCAATTAATAGTGCAGTATATTATGCGATCCCAGTTGTGGACAAACACTTCAAAAAATATTTAACTCACTCTTTATGTCGATGCATGAACAATAAATGAATTAAAAAGAAAACAAATATCTTTGGTATAGTTACTCATATTTTCTCATTCATTCTTGAATGATAGCTGTATGAAATACACTCTTTTCATCACCTTTTCATTACCATTCTCAAATTAATGTGCTATTAATCTCATCTCATCAACAGACGATATAACACACGTGAATTCATATTCCTTGGGTTGTTGTGTGGGAAGTGGCAGTAAAGGTATGGGAACGCACACGTGGTAAACATTATTCATTGGTATATGAAAGAAAACAGACTTGGAAAAAAAATCTACTTCATCCATTAAAAGCGGGTGCACTCGTATCCCATATATATCCCACCTACACAACAACAGTATTAATGTCATCGAAGAACATATTCGAAATGAAGAAAATCAAAATACTCTCAACAAACTTTATTTTCACATTACCAAAATAATTTTCATATCATTTCTATTTATACTAAATCAACTTATAAAAAAAATAATAAATCTATGTGCAAAATTCTTCTTTTTACTTGATCTTTTTTTGAATTTATAAAAATTATTCTGCATCACCATTCAGCCATTATACCATTCCAAATTTTGTGAGGTCCAATGAAAGAAGCGGAGGAAAAACTTGAATCACTGTTGAGTGTTGGTTAATCTGTTTGTTGTACACCGCCGGCTGCTAAGTGGTTTCCCATTCTATTGTAACTCTCTGGCTCCACTTTTTTCTATGCATGCAACCAATAAGAAAAAAGATACCTCATATATACATATTGTCTGTAACAAAAGAAAAGAAAAAAAAATTGTGTATTCGATGAAAGCTGTGCTGAGTTGAGTCCTAATATGTCTAGCATTGGGGATTCCTGCGAAAATGACACATGTTGTTACATCACGTCGCCCCTCATTGTTGAACGCCGCTGTACCCCTGTAGGGGAACGTTCAATCCGCTGGTATATGACTAGACTTAACCATTGACGAACACATATAAATACATGTATATATAAACGTATGTATAGTGTTGTATGAGTGGCGCACAGCGGTTGTGTACTCTAATCGTGTACCACTTGACACTCAACACAAGAAGAATATATCCCTGTATATATATTTGATGATGACACGCAGCGTGTGCGGTCTCGAATGCTCGTTTTACTTTTGCGTTGATGGTCATATGACACATAGATATAAATGTCTCATTTATTTTTTCTTTCAATGGTCTATATTATTCAGCCATCGAAATTTCTTCAATATTGAGAGGATTATAGTACGCTTTTGGAAATGCAAACTGGGGGCCGCTCTCACATTTGCGTATTATATATTTTTTAGGATCAGGTATTCATATATATTCATTGGGTAATTTTATTGTGTAACAGCTGTTGATCTCGTAAAAAGTGAATTATTAGATGAATTGCTGAAATAATATAATTACGTTTTTTTTTTTTGGGTGATAATAATAATAATTCATTATAATTAATGTCCGATCCAAAATATTTTATAAATATGAGATAGATTTACATAAAGAAAAGATTATTGGGAGAAATATAGATTTCCATTCAATAGAAATACTCTACTGCATTTGATTCGGGTGCACAAATATAGAGTCGTGCGTATCTTAGGTATCTTATTTGACACCCTCTCCCTGTTGTTTATTTTCTTTTTCGCCTGTTTGATTGATCATAAATACGTGGTTTATCTATCGAATCAGATTGCAGGTGCTGTAGACCTAAATAATAGATTCTTTAGCACGATCCATGCGGGTGTGTTTTCCCTTATCTCAATTGGACCAGTACGCATTTTATAGTACATGCCCAGGAATTTAATTGGTCGGCTTTATATCACTGAACCCTACATTGCAAACTTGGAGATATCAAAGTTAGCATAGAATTACATAGTTTTTTTTTTCATGTTTCCTCATCATTTATATATCCTCACAATTTGATTTTGAATAGTTTATTATTTCAGTTCCATCACAATATTAATTTTTGATTGGTTAATGAGATGTATAAACGGCTATAAAGTCAAAATAAAAATATAATTCTATGTTTAAGGGGGAATTTTGTTTGGTCTTTATTATTTCCGTGTTTACTGTCATCTTTACTTTTAGTGCAAGGGGGTAACATTCTCGCAGCGCGTTCTCTTGAGATTTGAAACGACCTACGTCCGTTGGATAATTGGGTTTTGACGAGACCCACCGCACGCATACATTTGTATATAGCTATACAATAACATATGATATTATTCTACAACCCCTCGTCTCTCTCCCCCAAAATGTCGTCGCTCGTGTTAAGCTTCTCGTGTGACAGTTTTCCAACCAGTCGGCATAACCCAATAAAAACGGCTACTACAAAAAAAATATTAAATTTCTCAAAATTATTTTGTCAATAGTTGTCCGATTCCTTCATTCTAATTTTCTCATTATATAGAATAAACTTAATCAAATCATATTTCAATTAAAGTCTTATCAATCACAGAATACTCAATTCAGTATTCAATTCGGTTGCTCAACTCCTCAGAGTGGTGTCTTAGCCAGTACAATTTATTTGTGACATTTTCAAGAGTGCAGAATCAGAACAGAAAAAAGAACAGTATGAATTTCTTCTCTGATTTTCATTCCCAACTTTTAAACAATCCCAATTTCCTTTTTCACAAGAATGATAATTCTGTACATCTCATGATTCTCATAAACTTGAAGCAAAAATGTGAAATAGTTGAACCTTCTACTTCAAATTAATTCCACTCAAAATTAATGATATTACAGTCACCGAATGTTTCCCTATTAACAAGCATAGAAATATAAATTGGGGTTCTTGTTAAAACTGACCGCAATAAATACAAATTGTATATAAGAATACATCCTCATTGCGCACGTCCATCTACAAAAGCACAAACCCCTATTTCCCCTTGACTACTATTATGTGGCATGGGATTGTCGTAGAGAGAGTCAAAAGTCACCACCTACACATTCTATTCCTTTTCTACACTGTATATATAGTACACCCTATACACGTGAGAGCGCAAGTCCACCGGTGCGCGCAAGAGAGTCCTGGAATCGATCCTCTACTCAGCAGGAGGCTCCTCCCACCATGACGGCCATCTTGCAACCAGCAAGTGTGTGCTCGCTGTATATCGTATCACACTTCACCGCATTCAGGTTACATGTTCGGATATATGTATATATATTTACTTACTCACCTCTATGCCCATCGCAGTACAATCATCCTTGGACACGCATCGGTTTTATATCGTTTTGTGGGATATAACTCACAGTATCTATCCGTTTGTGGAGTACGATAAGAACTGTGGTCCATATCATGAAAGAAATCATCATCATTCAAGGAATAATATGAACAGTGGAGGAGGAATCATGACCTGATGATTTAGTTTTTCCGTAATATGAATGAAAAATGTATGAGGGAAGTCCTTTTCTATGATATGAATATTTGGGAAATTTTTACAGTGTAGGGTATAGCACCATGGAAATTATGATTTTATTTAATGATTTTATCGTACTGGATAAATATCATATTTTTCATTCATTTATTTAAAAATTGTAAGCTAGGTTTGGGATATCATATTCCAAATAATTTCGTTTTGATTACTTGATGGGGCATTGCTACTTCTAATGATGGCAAAGTTAACTTTGTAAAATATCCACGAAGCATATTCTTTTGGGAATATTGAAATGAAATATCACACCGCGTTTGTAAGACTTGACATTCATGTACTGATGTGTTCTGAAGAAATTATCAAATTGTTGGGTTCAAAAGTCTGTCGTTGATTGTGTCTTTCATTTGAACACAATCTCTCGGATGGTTGGAATGATAATTTATTTTTTATATGGATTCTCCTGAGGAAAATGTTCCCTCTTTTTTTTTAAATTTTAAATAAAAATTTCGAATTTTATTCAAACATTGACATAGTTTTAAAAGCAATTTTTTTTCTCTATGTTCCAGGTTCTGAAATATTGCGATCATTTACATGGAAAATGGTATTTCTCGGAGGTGCGTGCAATATTCTCACGGCGTTATTTGCTGCAGAATGTGGCGATCGAAATTTTTCTCGCGAGCAGAAGTGAGTATAAATGTTTATGTGTATGAATGTATGTATTTATGTATAAATATATTTTATATGGAAAAAAAAGTTGGGTGTCACAGGCTTTTGGCGCTGCGTGAAGCGACCAGCGCAGTTGGAATTGTCGCCAGCAGTCCCAACAAACACACATGCACACACATTCTAGCTCACATATGCACAGTTGACATTCCATTGTTTCTTATATACCAAAATGCATTCTGCTATTTCATTCCACACGACGCTACGCGTTTATATAGTGTCAGCCATACTATAAAATTCATCACTGTAAGATGCGGGTGACAATAACGCGATACTGGACATTTCGAACGCGTCGTCCACACTGTAATGTTCCTCAGCGAATTTTTCCAAACATCACTTGAACAGAAATACTAAAGAGTAAACTTGAAACGCAAATGTTCCTTCTTTCAATTATTAAACCAGATTTTAGCACATAAAAACAGACAATAATTATTCATATAATTAGATTATTCTGCGTGAAACTGTAAACGTTGCCAGATGTGAAAAATTTCACGAAATTTCATTGCTACAAACTCAGGATGAATAATTCAATGTAGTTTGTTTCTTTCTTTTTATCAATGGAACAGTTGAAGATAACTGAAGAAATTTGAAACAGCCAATTCGAATGAAAATAAAAACAGTAGGATATCCATTTTATCCAACTCACCCAAATATATACCTGAGACATCAGTTCAGGTTGGTGGTTCTCGCGCGAGAGCGCGACTACAGCCTTTACTGATTATTTCACCGTCCAAACGATAAATTCCCAGTGTCCTCAGCGAGATTCTAATCTCATTCTGACTTTCGATGCGTCGCGTCGTGAAACAGTGGAATGCCACTCTTTGCCTGGGGTATCTTGTGTCGTTTATTAAAATAAAAGAGAAAAATAAAAGTGAATGAAAAAAGAAATTTGAAACAAAAAGGATAAGAGAGAGAGAAAAAAAAACACTTCCAAAATAAAACCAATGAAACGAAAGGACAAATCCAAAAGTATTATATGACAGAATTATTTTTGAAGTTTCTCACGATGATCCTAAAACACGATTGAATATTCTCTTCACAATCATTTATTATAATTATATCATCAATAATTGCAATATCATTTTATTTATTGCATTCTTATTCTCAAGTTTATCCAATTAATGTTTTCCAAGAACACATTTCACTACAATAAATTCGTAAACATTTTTATTGGGCCCATATTAATTATATAACCCAACACACGTATGAAATTCAATCTCATCAATTCACTCGAAAAAAAGGGGACTGCAAATAGAGGAGAGAGAAAGCATTAAAATATTTTTAACCCTCAAAGTGTGTTTGACGCTTTTTTGCCAACAGCCTCAATTCTGTTTGCGTTCCTGGATCAACCAACAGTGAAGAAGGTGATCAAGGCGCTGCCGCGGGTCGGTGTAGGCATCAAGTATGGAATTCCACAAACTAGGTAAGTTCCCAATGAGGAGAGTTAATGTGGCGAGTCTCCAATATTGAAACAAAGCCATCGCGATCATGATAATTTATATCAAATTCATATATATATAAACATATAAATATCCTTACTGAATTCAAACCAAAAAGAAGAACAATCCAATGCATCCATCCAAACATATTCAACTCTTTCATTCACTCGAAAAAAAAAAAAATACAAACAAAAAAACAAAAACAAAAATAGGACAAAGACGAAAAAATACGTTCGAAGCATTCCATTATTTCTTTGTTCCTTTCGGAAATGGGTTGCGCCCACCCAGTACACCCCACTATTCGCTCTCTCATTTTTTAGTTCATCTTCCTCCCTCATTCTCTTTGTCTTTCATGTGTTGTGTCATCAGCCCCGATAAATACACCGTTAACATGGCAGTGGGAGGGAGAAATAAGAGACAAAAAAAAATAGAGAATAGTGAGTAAAATAGAAGAGGGAGAATAAGTTTTGAGTCGAGAGTTGCTTTTGCGAAGATAAGCGGCGAGAACACAGGTTCGCGGTAACCGCGCGCACATAACCACTGGACCATCCATTAAACTCTCTACCTACGTGTGTATGTATCTATATATGTATAGAAACGAGAGAGGATATACGCTGGGTCATAAATATCCGGTCGAGAGAAGCCTGGACGTCTGATCCAAGGGAGATTCCTTAGCGCAACCAACGAAAAATAAAAATAAGAATAAATTTTATACATCCAACACACAGAGTATCCATCTGAGACAGAACAAACGACATCGAGTGTGTATATGTATATATATGTGTATATACAGACAAAATGAAAAAAAAAAAGAAAATATTAGGAAGATGGAAAAAAGAAAGAAATGAAACAGTAAATATGTACAGGCTCAACATGACCATATGAGATGTCGCAGCGTGAATCCATGAGTTCAATCATCACGTTTATATACATTTGTATATATTTGTGAAGTGAATTCATTAATGATCAAGGAATGTTGATTGTTCCCACGTAATTTGAACAATTGTAATTGGGATTGATATAGTAAAAAAGTATCACACTTTGTATGCATTTGGATTCGGACACTTTGTTGTCTTTTATCATTTGATATTTCGTGATGATTTCATCGATGTTTTTTTGTATTAAATGTATCGAATAATTACATTTCTCGTGTTTCCACTCGTGTGGTGTTCGGAAATCTCATAGGTGTGGTTGATTGATGATGTATCAATCTGTAATCAATTATGGTGGCATGATAGCGACAGTATTCATGTTTGAATTGTAATTGGGTAAAGATAAAAGGCAAAAATGGCTATCCATTTTTTTTTCCGATTCAGACTCGCTGTTTCATATGTTTTTAATAATGAAAATATCAACTAAGAATCGAAACTGTTCTACTCGTTATAATTGTCCAGAAATTTTCTAGCAACAGCTAATTTTTTTTCAATTTTTAATTCACTCTTAATCAATTATTTAGTTGACGTTTAGAAGAATATCATAAACAAAACTGTTTTTGTGATAGAGCAAAAGCATTTGTCGACTTCCCGCAGTCTTACACTCCGCGTGTATGCGCATATATGCATATATACTGTTAATGCAACTCGTATTTATGCGTCCGGCTCTTTATTCGTGTATTTTTTATTCCTGTCAAGAGCGTGAAAGTCATTAAAAGCATTGCGGCTCTTTAAATCCTGAATCAGAGATATCTTCGTGTAGTGTTCATAAAGTCAGATGAAATTTACTACCACGAACCAAGCGAGTGCATTCGCGCGCGCGTGCGCTTTCCTTTATTTATATTTTGTTCAACACATTTTTTTCATCTAAAAATTATCATCATCATTATTATTATTGATGTTCCATTGTGCATACTCATCAGAGTAATTATTTAGATCAACTTGTGTGAATTTGGTTATAATGACACGTGATTGAGCTCTATCCAAGCTTTTAATTATACTCCGGTGATTTGCAATACATTATTATAATTAGACATTCATGAGATGATAAAAAATCCTGGTGGGAAATGCATTATAATATATGATAAGTAGGAAAATATTCTTCTCATCTATATAGGTTCTTTGTTTTAATATTTAGTACTTCTTATATGAATTGTATATGTATATAATTTTTTCTTCACTTTCTCTGATTCCATAGACGAGCGTCGATGATGTCACCACGCCAACTAATGAGGAATTCAAATATGACACAAAAGTGGCAAAGACGAGAAATATCAAATTTCGAATATCTAATGTTTCTCAATACAATTGCTGGTGAGTTTATGAATTTTTTTTCATCTTCACATTCATTGATTAATGTCTATAATTTTCTCCATCACATTTCATTATATTACGTTGCATATTACTTATACAATGTGATAAATCCATATAAATAACAGATGATTTGCTTTTTCTATATACTGTCAATTTTGCATCACCTCAGTGCAAAGTTGTCACGAAAATATAGTAACAACTCCGAGAAATTAAATTTTGTATTGTCTTTTGGATGAGCATCTCCCCAATTCAAAATTCATGAACAACGCCAAAAGAACGAAAATTCTTCACACGTCTTTATGCTATTCCTAAATCCAAAAGAATATAGAGTTTTAGGCTCGATTCTCTCGAATTGCTAAAAAGAATAAACAGATGAGCCATCAACTCACCATAATGTGATCTACCATTTTCAAATTTTGCATTAATCCAATTCATTTTCATCATTATCAATGCGTGTATAAATACAGAATCTCGCGAGGAATTTATTATTGCTTATCCGTGTGTACTGATGGAGGCCGAGAAATTGTTACGCTCTATGATCAACCGTTGCTTTTTCAGGATAAAAATGTATATACATATACATTTGAATCATAGTATAGCAGAGGCTTTTTATGGCTGCACACACGGCCGAGTGGATACTGTCGTGGTGCATTAGGGATGTTCTCAATCAGCCCCTTGCGCCTCAATTTTCTCTCTTTCCCGTTCTTTCTGTGACCCACCCCATAGCCCTGAATAATCCCTGTACCCACCCCGACTCTATCCACTGTCGGTAATCCGGCTTCACTGAAGGGAAGCTTTCATGTCCCCTCGGGGATACCACACCAGTCTTTGTTTCTGCGTGGTTTTGATATCAAACTTTTCATTCTTACACTTTATTTTTTTTTACTCTTTTCTCAGATTCATTGCAATGAAAAAATAGCGAAAAAAAAAGGGAACAATAATAGAATAATTGTTTAACAGGTAATTGGGTGAAGACCATTTCCCAATTTTTCCGCTTTATTATTTCTCTATTTGTTTGATACAATTTTAAGTATTTTCCTATGGCCAAAGGGTAAAATCCATAAGTCCTGTCACGCAATAGAGGGCGGTTTTGTGCATTTTTTAATGACGCCGATGAGGCTGGACGTGTAATTATTTGAAATTCAGACGGCTGCGCGGTGCCCGTCGGCAGTGAAGCGCGCTATATTTACGAGCCTTATATATTAATTGCGCAAATAAATAGCTAAAGGCAATGTTGGTTCTCGGTTCAGTCTCTCTCCCGCTCTCCCCTCCATTCTTCAATCCATCTCGCGCTCTCATTCACTGACTCTATCGCGCTATCTTTCTTTCTGTATGGTGACCGGTTGGGAATATGATGAGCACGCGGACGAACCGGTCGATGATACGGCTTGAATATGTATCTGCATGAAGGTATATATGTGTGTGGATTAAATATAATATCCCATGCAACCCCATGAATTTATATGCTTTGAGTGTCGTCACTTTATTGAAAGTAAATGACGATAAAATTCGGCATGAATGTATAAAGCAAAAAAATGGGCGATAAAAAATTTTTATTAATTGAAAAAAATTAATTTTTCTGTTTGTGTATTTGATTGATTGTCTCTTGGGTTTTAATATTTTTGAAGAATGGCATAGCCCTTCGAGAATCTCTTTAGAGCTACAATATATTATTTCCTTTCGAATGTAGACTCTTATATATTTGTGTATACGTATATATAAAAATATGTTAGTATGTGATTCCGTGCCGCCACGTCCGGCAGCTGTCGACAGATTTTTCTCTCCTTTTTCTCTCTTCCTTCTCTGTTTGCTCTCGAAGATTGTTATCTATGCTCGATGATCCTTTAGGTGCGGACGGTGAATTATTGCCTTGAGTGTATAATACACGATAAATCGATAAAAATGCTCACAAATAATCACATGAATACATTTGAACGCTGGTATAACTATATAGACATCGCTTATCATTGTCTTGAATAATGATTGATCATTATGTACGAAGTGGAAAATATCATGGACTAAGATGGAATCTAGGAAAACCAGTAAAAAAAAGGCGAAAAAGAAAAAAATCAAGAACATGTCTCGACTTTTTTTTTTGTCCTGTGTCATCCGCTCGTGCGGCGGATTAAGAACGAAAGCCCGTCCTCTTCATCGTTGTTACGCATTATACTTATTATAACGCATCGTGGGTGAAGGGCGAAGACGAGGGAACAAGCGAAAGAGTGAAAGGAAAAAAAAGAAAAAAAGAAGGAGAAGAATTGTATGTGTTTTGCACAATCTCATGTGTCCGTTTGCGAGGATGCCGCTGTCATGAAACGGTCCTGGAGCTCTTGCTCACAACGACGCTCCCATTAATAATCACTTTGATGCATAACCACGAAGATCTTATATTATATCTACTTTTATTATTTGTATGTCTGATGTGTTTGTTGGAAATTGCTTGTGACGGGAGTTAATTCATTTTAAATATATTTTTTTACTTGAATCTATGGGTTCAGAAATATATTTCGCGGATTGCGTGAAAAAAGGCTCCGTTTATATCAATATCTTTTTGGATTTCGAACTATATATGAAACAAATACATGATAGTATATAATGACATGAATTTCTTCTGGAGGCCTCCATTTTTCTTGATATCCGTTCCTCGTGTTTCTCTTTTACCGAAATTCAATCATAGACACTATTTTCCTCTCCATTTATTTGTTTTTATTTAACACAATTTTTTTCTCGTTTACGAAAGAAATTATTTCATACGAATAAGCTTACTCGCTTTAATTAACTTGCAATACGAAACTCACAACGATGCCGTCACTAATGCACCATCAACTTTCTTCACTCAGTGAAAATAGTTTATGCTATACATGTTCATGTATACATATATATAAATTCATGTGCATATGCAAGTGGATATAAAGCAGTTGAGTTGATGCAGAAATGAGAGTGAAAGTGAGATCTCGGAGTGACAATTTCAGGAGCGATTAGCCGTCATGCTTTGAGTTATGTGCCTACTAAACGGAGCACCACCGCGCCCCATTGAGACTCTCGACGAGTTTTTCGTAAAAATAGAACGCATACTCAACGACACATTCAGCCCCACCATTCCTTTAGGGGTTTTTGTGCGACATTCATTCGTAGTTTTATATTTTCATTTCTCCTCGTTTTTTTTTTGTTCCTGGCCAACACCGTGCCATAAATTTCAATTCATTTCATTGTGAAATTGAAAATGATATGCATCTGTTCAGTATTCTTCATAGTCATTGATAATAGGGGAAAAAATGCTATTTGTATGTTTCTAATTCAGATAAAAAAACATTTCTTTATTATTTTCCAGGTCGAACGTACAATGACTTGAATCAGTATCCAGTATTTCCATGGGTGTTGACCAATTATGAAACCAAAGAGTTGGATCTAAGTTTACCAAGCAACTATCGTGACTTATCCAAGGTAAATATATTCCAACAAAAACAAACACTAAAAAAATATAAACATAATGACACAAATGGAAGTTTTTATTTATCGGATTTTCTTAGTTATTTATTCTTTTCTGATCATTGCATTGATATGAGTTGATGTATTGGTTAGTACAAAGTGAATGTTTCTAATTAATATTCCGTTTCAGCCCATTGGAGCGCTCAATCCAAGCAGACGAGCTTACTTCGAAGAACGTTTTCAAAGTTGGGAGCACGACAGCATTCCTCCTTTCCATTATGGCACTCATTATTCAACGGCTGCTTTCGTCCTTAATTGGCTGATTCGCGTGGTGTGTATATGTTCCTGTTAATTAAATTTTTTTTTTACCTGCTAAAGAAAAAAAGAGGCATAATGATGTTATGAAGTGTAAATAATAGCATTCAATTCTTAATAAGTTTATAATCAAAACTAATATCTGTTAGTATTAATCGATTTTAATTCACCTATTGATCAGTATGCATTTGAACGAAGTGCTTGTACACATGCCAATTCTACGTTAATAATCACCTCCATTAACAGATCATAAATTTTTCCGTGGACGCATTTAGTTTACACTAATTCGGGGGCGTTGAAATGCCCGCGACGAGTCGACGACGCCTTTGCCACTCCGTTAAATATACATCTGTTTTGTTCTACACATTTTCTCGTGAATCCACTTCATATACCAACTGCTATGTGACAAGAGAATATTTTACAGTCTGCGTATCCAATCATCTAACCGTTTTTTTTCTTTCTCCTATTTTTATTTTTCTTGATATTCATCATTCCTTTTTCTTCGTTTCATTGCTCATTGATTCACCTACTTTCGGGATTTGATTTATTTAATTGCTATCTGTTGAAGATTCTTTGTGGATTCCAACTACGAATGTGAGAAAATAAATTCATACAGATATTTATGTGCCAAATTTGTATGGACCGATGACAATTCAAATTGATTCGAAAACAACTTCACAGTAAATTACTCGGATATAATTTTCTAGAAAAACCTGAATGTTCGAAAAATTGTATTGCAGTAAAATTCCAGCATCTAAAACGAACATGGGCCTTTTGTAGGGATAAAAATGCGAATAGAACTAGGCATAAGAGCGTTCACTCATTCTACCATTCATACCCGCACAAATACCTCTTATGAAGAGATCCTCTAAGTGGTCTCTTGAAATGAGCATCCGCCTTTTCTAGATGCATCTGAATGTATAGTGGCTCGTCACCCTTGAAGAGCGAATGCAACTAAACACTCGCACTACAGTTGATTTCACGGCTCTGCAAACACATGTCGTTGACATGTTTTATGCAAATACTTTCTGTATAATATTGCCGCTCATAGCTTTCTCCCTATTTTTTGGTTTACCTCTACCAGACAATTCTACTGATATATTTCTCCAGTGTTGCATTCCTGTATTATCATTTCATTGTCTTTGTAGGAACCGATGACAACAATGTTCTTGGCGCTTCAGGGTGGTAAATTTGATCATCCAAATCGATTATTTTCATCTGTTGCGCTGTCATGGAAAAACTGTCAACGCGACACGTCCGATGTCAAGGTTTGTCTCAACAATATATATGAAGTATTTCATCTTGGATTCGCATTCGATTCTATTCAACTAGATAATTTATTTTAAGCATTTTCCTTTCACTTCTAATGTGTGGGCAAAAAATATTTTTTACCCTTGTTTTGCAATATAGCTTATTCTGACTATCGCAGTCATGTGATGACGTTGACATGATGATAATGTTTTGATTTGGATTCTTCTGTCTGGACACAGGCTGAATATTTTGGAATCATGACAAATATAAATCTTAGTGAATGTCCAATAAAAATTTCTCATGAATTTTATTCTTCACCCGAATGACGATACTAATTATTGATTGTTTTAACAGGAGCTCATCCCAGAATTTTTCTTCCTGCCGGAGATGTTAGTCAATACGAATTATTATCGTCTGGGCAGGCAAGAAGATGGCAGTTCAGTTGGCGATGTCGAATTACCACCATGGGCATCATCACCTGAAGAGTTCATACGAATTAATCGAATGGTAAAATTCCTAACTTCTGATATTTCTCTGCACACGTGGTGAATCCTCACAATCCGTTATGAGAATACCGGCATGCATAATGAATCAATGTTTTCTTTTTGTTTCAAAAAAAAAAAACAAACCAAAATGAACAGGCATTAGAGTCGGAATTCGTATCATGTCAACTTCATCAATGGATTGATCTCATCTTCGGCTACAAGCAGAGAGGTGAACAACTTTTTCTTCACGATATTTTAAGCGGGTGGAATTAATACGAGACTACTTTTACTGACATGCACAACAATTGTGAAATGTATATAATGATAACGAATGAGGGAAAAAAGCGACTAGTCGTGTCAAATTAAAATTTTGTCGGATGTTAATTGTCGGTGGCGCCTCTATATCCGGCGTCTTCTTCGAACATGGTCACGGTGCGAAATTTTCTTGGGGGAGTAGTGGTACGCGCTCGTACACGTATGGAAAGAATTAATTTTTTTAGTTGACTTCCCTGTGCACATTCTTGTTTTTTACTTATTCATTCATTTTCTCCCCTTCTATCTCTCCCCATATCATTTTCGTTTCGATTTTTTTTTCCTGTAAGTCTTGTAGTCCCAAGCAATTAGGCGTGTGTGAATGGCGCGACAATACTACGTTCCATTCTCGATAACACGTAACACATTTATGCGATTTGGTGGTAGACCGAGAGAAAGTCGCGCAGAGGGTAAGATGGAGCTGGAAATAGAGCGAGCAAAAGACATGACGGAGGCGCTCCTTCTCACCCTAAAGCAAATTTTTATTTTGTATGTCATGTACGAGTACAAACTCTCAGTAATTTATTTTTGGGTATGTCAACGCTTGGAAGTTTCACGGTGTCACTAATAAATCAATGAGAAGTCATGAATATATAATTTATATTTGAACAGGAATAATAGAAAAAGAAAAATTCAATTTTTTTCAGGCCCAGAAGCTGTACGGGCTACAAATGTATTTTACTACTTAACGTACGAGGGGAGTGTGGAGTTGGATTCGATCACCGACCCCGTCATGAAAGAAGCGATCGAAAATCAGATTAGGAACTTTGGACAAACACCATCACAACTTTTGATGGAACCTCATCCGCCCCGAAGTTCAGCGATGCACTTAGTAAGTAGATTATGATTATTTGTTACAGACTGTAAACTAATATATTATTGCCGTATTGAAATGGTTAACACACTTATCGTTTCGGAATTTGATGTTATTGTGTATTCTCCACAGTCACCAATGATGTTCTCCAGTATTCCTGATGACGTCTGTATGACGATAAAATTTCCATCAAACTCACCAATATGTCATATCTCAGCGAATACTTATCCGCAATTACCATTACCGTCGGTTGTCACCGTCACAACTGGCCAACAATTTGCGGTTAATCGTTGGAATACGAATTATGCTGGTTAGTATCGGCGGAATGAAAAGGATATGATTGTTTTTCTCACATTGCAACTTATGAATTAATTATAATTATAAACCAGTCCCCGAGTTCAAGTGAAAAAAGTAAATTGAAAAGTTGTTTTCCATTGATCAGTAGTGTTATATGCAGAATGAATGAAAACTAAAAGGCGCTGAATGCATTTCTCCGAATAATGTTTTGCCACTACTAAATTAATGAAGAATTGAATGGACAAGTTCTCTAAGTGATTCCTATACTTTTTTTGATTCTAGCATCCGTCCAATCGCCGAGTTATGCCGATACACCTCAGGCGCAAGCCGCCAACCAACCACTATCGATGGATCCAATTTTGTGTAAGAAATATGATAATAAAGAGGATGACATATTACGATTTTGTTATTCAGAATTTATCGATGAATGTAATTTCAGCTCAATCAGCTAACAGCTCGAATCCGGCCTTGAGACGACATCTAGGTGACAATTTCAGTCAGAAGCTCAAAATACGAAGCAACTGCTTTGTTACAACTGTCGACAGCAAGTTCCTTGTGGCATGCGGGTTTTGGGACAACAGTTTCAGAGTATTTTCAACTGAAGCAGGTACATAACACTATGAAAATCTCTATATTCGAATACGTGTTCGTCTTCTGTTATGTGTAATTCTCAATTATGCCTCGAGTTGTGTCACATCTTTCGGCTCCAAATTATATTTTGTTCTCTGTTTCGTTTCCAGCCAAAATTGTTCAGATTGTTTTCGGGCATTATGGAGTGGTGACGTGCTTATCACGCAGTGAATGCAACATCACATCAGATTGCTATATTGCGTCTGGCAGTGCTGACTGTACAGTTCTATTGTGGCATTGGAATGCACGGACGCAGACAATTGTCGGTGAAAGCGAAGCACCAGCGCCACGTGCAACATTAACTGGTCATGAGCAACCTGTCACTGCTGTTGTTATCTCAGCAGAACTCGGTCTCGTCGTTTCCGGTTCATACTGTACGTGCACACAAATAAAGATACCATACCTAATTTTAAGTAAATACTGACGATGAACGGCGATGCTTAAGAAAGTTACCCCACGGCAAATTAATCAAGAAACGAATTTTCTGAAAATTGATCATTGGAATATTTATCTATCAAAAGTGACCTCGATTTTTCTGGTAACAAATAGGATACTTGCCAAATATTGGATTGCTAAGGCAATTTTGTTTCGAAAACATGGAATGATTACTAGAATAATTGGTTCCATCATTATCATTCATCATGTGATTAAAAATATGTTATAAGTCATACTACGTCAATAAATTTTGACGAAACCTGGACATATATGATTCTCTTGTAACTTATATTCGTTATGTTAAATCTAGGTGGTCCCGTGTTGGTGCACACGACGTTCGGCGATTTATTGAGATCGTTAGAGGCACCGAATGGTTACACATCACCAGAGAACATTGCAATGTCACGTGAGGGTGTAATTGTAGTGAATTACGAGCTAGGCCATATTGCAGCGTTTACAATTAATGGAAAGCGATTGCGCCATGAATCGCACAATGACAATCTTCAAGTGAGTTGAGTGAGCTGGAAAGAACGTGCAAAAAAAAATGCTAAATTACGAAAAGATGTCTATCAGAACAGTTCAAATTTTGAATGTTTGCTATTTTTTTGTTTTGTAGTGTCTATTGCTCAGTCGTGATGGGGAATATTTGATGACTGGTGGTGATAAGGGCATTGTTGAAGTGTGGAGAACGTTTAATCTTGCTCTTCTTTATGCATTCCCAACATGCGAGAGCAGTGTACGATCATTAGCACTCTCGCATGATCAGAAGTAAGTGCAGTTTTTTTTTCAAATTATCTACAAATATTTCAATATATGCATTATGTCGATCTTTCCAGATTCCTCCTTGCTGGTTTGGCCAATGGTTCAATTGTTATTTTCCACATTGATTTCAACCGGTGGCATCATGAATTCCAACAGCGTTACTGAAATTACGGTTGCCTTTTCGTCCGATACTAGATCAAATAAAACTCAATATCGAATATACATAAATATCCAAATGAGTATTCGATTAGAGTATATATATTATATTGGGAATCCTTCCAATACGGGCGAAAATATTTGGCACAATAAGAAATGATAGAGTAAAGAAGAATATCACTTAGCGTCTGATAAATGGCGCCGGAAGAATACTTGGCAAAAAGAAAATTATTGGATATTTAGTTAAGAGTTATAGAAGGTAGGTGGAAATCAATAGTGGTACTTGGGAAAGTAAACTTTTTTTCCGTATTATCGCAACGCGAAATTGTGCGGCAAAATCGGCCACGAGTACTTACAGAAATTGTATTTTTTGGTTGTGGGGATTGGGTTAATCAGATCTTTCGGGGATTGAATAATGGGACATGAAAATGTTCGAAAGATAATTCCAACGTCGATAGTTTGTTATTGAGATTTTTATTATTATCAGTAACTTATAAGTCGGAGTCTACTGTAATTGAGTGCTTCTCGTGTACTTGGCAATTGTGTAGCTTGGGACTTACTGACATGGAAATTTTATTTACTCGTCACTCTGTTGAAGATTATCATAGTATTGTGTCGATAATGCGATTCATGATGCTACGAAAGGACGAAGAAACAATAAGAAACACGGCTTGATACAGATAATTTTTCGACGAGCTAGAATCAGAGGTAGCACGAAGAACGCTAGTCAATTATATAAAGAAGGAACACTTTAATGTTCCATCAGCATAATATCATTTTATCGCAGATTGTGTAGTAGACAGGAAAGAGAAATGAGATGAGAAAAATGATGATAAATAAAATACGCCCAGACATGGCCGCGTGACTTATTTTTACCCTCTTACGCATACGTGGATTAAGCTATATTAATTGCGTTGGAATTTTATCCCATGTAAATATTGATAATCTTAATGTTATTCAAAAAAAAAGTTAACGTATGCGTGTGTGTTAACTCATTGTATAATTCTGCAACCGATGTTATTGCTGTTCTTAAAAAAAAAAAAACTGAAAGAAAATATGAAAAAAAAGCGACTGTGGGAGATTGGATAATCTATGTACACAAACAATTATGTTTTTGCACGAAGTCGTGATAAGAATTCGCAGGATACCCAAAAATATTTGAAATGTGGACAAAAATGACTCATTGAAAATTGGACGGGATGTAATTAATCATAGTAAAGAGAAAGAAAAAAAATATTAATGATAAGAACAATGGACTCGAGCCATATCCCCTCGGATCCCCGAATTCACGTCCTTCGAAAAATAAAAAAAAAAGGAAGATCCTAATTTCATCAGAGCCGTCCAGCTTTTATTAACTTTGTGAGGATATTTCTCGATATTTTCGCATGCTAAGTTATATACTAAATAACCCGATGAATGCAATGAAAGTGTGGGAAATAAAGAAGCCAAAAACAAGACGACGAATGGATTAAAGGAAAAGTATTTAGAATAATGAACAGAAGTTAGAAAATAAAAATAACATCTCGACGAATACAGTCGCATAATTTACCCGAATTAAATTCTAACATTTGATTCATTATCGTTGCATTATTACTGAACTAAAAGAACAAGACGCATTGGTGAATACGCTGCTATATGACTTAAATATGGGAATAAATATATGAGTGTATAGAAAAAAACGAAAAAAAAAAAAAAAAAACAAAGATAAATTTACGCACTCACACTATGTAATATAAATTGGCGTATACAATCGACTAATGTGTATGAATTCAACATCAATCGTATAGTAGGATGGCACGGGAATTTACAAATGAGCATGAGAAAACGTGAAAATAATATACTAAACTAGCAACCACATACCAGATGATGCATCACATTGTGGTTCTATATTAGGAATGAAAAACAATATGTCGATTAAAAATTCGCTTTTTGTATTGTATAATATTCAAACGATTCGCTTTGTAATGAGGATTTTCTATGCATTAATTAATTGTGTGCGCGATGTATGTGCGAATTTTAATGCTGGACGTGATAGAAATTGCGGACAAAAATTTTCGTGTGAAAGTTAATGATGCTGCTGATGTTTATGATATTGATAATAATGATGATGATAATGATGATGATGATGAACATAATTGTACGAGAAAATGAACGTTTATGTGAATGGAATACTAGTCTAGCAAGTTACTGAAAATAATTTCAATTTTTAAACACTTCTGTTCATCACAAACAATAAATAACAAAATAGCACGCAGCATTGTATATCACTTTGTGTAACCGCTGATTTTTTCAATCTTTTTTAACTCGTTCGATCTATTATTGTAATTTGTTTTCATTTTTTTCCGAGGTATAGCTCGATTGTAACTAGTCAAGAATGGATTGGAAAAATAGTTTACACGATAACTACTTCTGCAAAACAAACATAATTGCCCCGTTTAATAATTAAAATGACTGGTCTTCTTTATAAAAATACCGTCATAGCATGCAACAAATTGGGATAATGAAGTTAATCGTAATTACAATTTATGCCATAAATTTTTGCAAGTGTGATTTGAAAATAATGTTATCATTGCAGACAACGCGATGGAGAATTCATTTAATGAGAGAACTATAATTAGTCCAAAACTGTGAAAACAACATTTCCACTGTTTTATTTTATCATTTCATTGTTTTCTTTCACGTGACATTCCAATGGCATTTTACGCCATACTAATCAGACAGTACGTCATGCATCATGTGGCGTATGAATTGTTTAATCATTGAAAATAACAACAAATATTAATCATTGAACAGAACGCTGTTAAATCGAAACGACAGCACATTAATTCACAATATGTATGTGACCTCGCAAAATGAGAATTTTTTATATTTGTTCATAGACTTGTCTTGCGAGTGTTGTATTCTAATTACATGCAGAATTGTTAGTGAATTCCCTCCATAATTCTAATGAACATAAAACAAAAAAAAAAAGAAAACAGTTGATTTGAATGAATTTCTGTCCAAACTTTCAAACAACCGAAAAACAAAGTTTGAACATCGCTATAAAACAAATAATGCTATTTTAAAATAAAAACGCTAAGTACAATGCTATGAAGAAGTTCGCCTATAGTGATTACGGATCAAAAAAAAGAAAAAGAAAGGAAGAGAACGAACGTTAATGATTGTATTACCACGCACTCAAATGTTGGGCAGTATATTGTAATGAACGAAAATAATAGATTTGTATATTACAACAATTGAACCCATTCATGTTTATGTGTGGAATGAACTTTTACTTAAACGCATGGCTAAAAAACAATCATGAAAACGAAAAAAAAATTGAAATACAAGATGTCTCAGCTATGTGAAGTATTCTCTTATTTTTTTGGCGTATAATAATTATAACCTTCCTGTGGGAGACGAGAATGCGAACACAGAAAAAAATGTAATAAACACCCGCATTATCATGTGTTATTGAATATTTTTTATATTTTATATCGAACAATTACGATTGATGATGGATGGGGTATGAGTAATTGTATTGATCCTATATTGAAAAGTATTTGTGTAAATGCATAACAAATCGGTGTAATATTGGTACATTTTTTCGGTCATTTCGTATATTTCGACGTTGTGTTTTGCTGTTCCTTCTAATTTTTTCTATACACTAGCATTCAAACATACATAAAGCTCACTCTAGATTTTTTACCGCCGCGTTGTAGGATGGGGAAAAACAGTATAATAGAAATGAAAAGTTATTACTCCAATTTAGTAGAAAAACATGATTACTTATAGACTGTTTGGCATCATGAGATAAGCATGTTATTATTCCTATTGGGAAATGATATACAAGCAGGAAGTTATAGGGAATGAAATGCATCGAATAAAAATGAGGCGCGAAATATATCAAAACAATTCGCGTGGCCCAATCATAATTTTCATTAACCATCGCCATATTGAGAAAATATAATCCATTTTCGGACGTAATGAAACTTCTTATTGGAATTCCCTTCTCCCCTAATTCGACTCAGTGTGTACAGTTGCTCAGAAACTTCATCACCAATCCCATTGTACGACTTTTATAAGAAAACGAACGGTCGTTGGCATGAAGAAAAAGCATCAATGACGTTTACATTTGCACCACGGCAACCACCCAAGTACTTATTACCAAAAAAAAAAAAAAAAACTGGCTGGGGAGATACGAATCAAGCGGAAGACCGGTACATGAATTGGTAATTTGAATAAACAATAAAGCAAAATACAAAAGTAATCTCTAAATGCTTATTTTATACTTAGTTATTGTAATAATTCAAATTAAAAGGTTAATTGTAATGGGACAGTTGTATCTTCTATTGTAAGGTAGAAATTATTATGTAAAGAAATAAATAGACAAAATAATAAATGCAAAAGTACATTTGACGTTGTAGCCAATCAAATTTTTTCATTACTTTCATAGGAAAATTTTTCAGAAATATTTGTGTATATTTTCAATTTTTTCTGGGTTCCAATAATGAGAATCAATTTATTCTGCTTGACATTTTTACGCATTTCAATGCTTTTATTTGTATCTTTTTTTGCTTTTTCTTCTTCTGACAATCACAATAGGGTACATTGTGTTATGCCTCAAATACAGTTATATATTAATATAGATATGTACGCATTAGAAAAGTATGTTCTCTTTCTTCAATACTAACAACATAAGGGGTAGATGATATATCGCTAACTAAGTTCATAGTTTCTTTGTTGCATTTTCACTCTGTATTCTTTGCTTTCCAATCGCACTAATAGGGTAGAAGTCTTTAGACAAGAATATCACTAAAGGTCAATTAATTATTATGTCGATTACATCGGGTTCATTACAATTATGTGTACGCACGCTTATCTTATATTATGATTTCAGTATTCCATACATATATATGTATATATATTGATATATATATGTGCGCATATGATATGTCAAATTTACGTATACACAATCATTATTCATTTACTGTTTCAGCCGAGTCGAAGACAATATCAAGCACCACAACCGTAAAATCATTGTACTAACCAGAAACAAATTGAATTTCTTCCATGTTACTAATCGGTAAGCGCCAATTCTTCGCAAGTTAGGAAATCGCGCAATCAAAAATTGATGACTGATAATGCGAGCGAAGAAGAACATAAGAAAAAAGTTCATCTACACATTACGAGAGGTAAGAAAGATATTTTTTCTCCAAATGTAAAGATGAAATACAAGAGTGAAATGAAAGCATCATTATCTGTTTCTAATACTTATTATAAATGTGTTCATTACATTGTTTTGTGCTGTTCTGATGGTCATATATATATATGTAAATAATATACATGCATATATGCGCATTCTATACATGCCAATCGTTATTTTCAAATCTTGCAATATCATAAATATATATCATTATCATTAATATTAATATTATTATTATCAAGTTCACAATCGAATTTTTGAGTTCATCATATGGCTTACAGAGTCTCGTTGAAAATATCGATTTTCCTACGCTTTCTCTCTCTCTCTCTCTATCTCACTCTCTCTCTCTCTCTCTTCCTCCCCATGTCTGTTCTCCTTTTGAAGCACACCGCATCGGTTTCCCATGTACTCCCCGGTAGTTTGCTCAATAAATATATTTATGTGTTGTATATGTCAGTAATATGTTTGAAAACCGCATGTTCATGAGTGTTATTCTATCAAATATCCATTGCGGTTACTTGTAAGTATGTATGCATGTATGAACATATATTTACAGCGAACAAAAGCCAGCTCACAGAGTATTTACCTGAATGCAAACAAGTGGAGCATTATCAAGATGAATATTACTGTGAGAACCCACAATAAAAATGTAACCGCCTCATAAATTCATATGTGAATTATTGAATATTGGAATACACAAATTTGTATTCATTATCAATGCATGGGATTCGATATCGATCACTGATAGATGGTAGGCCAGAAGCCACACTGGGAGTATCAGAAAGAGAGGGACAAGGACGAAGCGATCGAAAAAGAAATGGCTCTGTGTGGGCTTATCATCAGCTTTTGCGATAAATATTCCACTATTCGCACATACCAACGGATAACAGTTCATCATACATCTCTCGTTTCACTCTACATTAAAAAAAAAAAATTCTACTTCCTTCTAATGATCTCACTTGGTGGCGGTGATTACATATTTCATTACAGAATAATTTGATTATTTTAAATCGCTATGTAGATACATATATATATCATGTATATTATATATGCATTCATAAATATTGACGTTTACATAGTACACAAAACTAACTACGAATCTCTTCTACAATTATTTCAATGTTGATTATTTCGTCTGCGTTAATTAATTCTCAATTAATCGTTTTTCATATTCTTTCGCTGTCATTTTTCGTTTCAATATCCAAGAAATAATTGGGGATGAGATATGAAGGGGTACGTGATAACATCGCCTCTTTTTAACACAATGATACATAACCAAGGGCAGAAAGTTGAGTATGATATGATTTAATTTCCGAATTACGGAGCGGGGGGCTCATATTTATACCTGAATATTATACTCCACGTCCTCAACCATATTGTCATGAATAAAATAGTCGTTTTAAGATTGCATTTCCTTCTCACTTGTATCTCTAATACTTATTCATTTTTCAAACTTGTTTTTTACTTTCAATCACGTTATGATAAGAAAAGGATTCCTTAGGGACTTTATAGTGGAAATGATACATTTATATATAGTGAACAAATTACAAAGTGGATATTTCAAAAAATATTGACTTTCTTTCTACCATTTTTACTCATGATTTCTGAATTTTACTGTGAACTTATTTAACTCGTGCTGGTTCAATGAATTAACATTCTTTCTCATTCGTTTTTTCTCCTACTCTTATCATCTGCAACCGCACAAATTTCCTTTATCCTCTTATTTCTCCTCGTTCTTCCCCTTTATCCCACACCAATCTATTCATTCCCATTATCCAGAAACTGTTTGGAATACAAAACATATATACATGCATATATATCCAAGCCGACTATAATCAAGTGATATTGCCGTACACATGGAACGTGACCTCAACAGCATCTGTGTTCAACAACATCTGATATTCTCGTAAATACTTACATTGGATTGAGAGAATAGTCAAGAATATGCGAAATGAAGAGAAAAAGATTTGTCCTGCATTTCTATTTGCCACATTATTCGCAGAAATTCTCTTGCATTGATTGTACCTTTTATAATCGTCAGTCAAACAACGAGCGCCTGAGCGCACAGAAAGACAGGAAGGACAATTTTTTGTTTCTTCTGGTAATTCAATAAAAAAAGGTCCAATATATGTGATTCTTCAGAGTTCCACCATGAGTGGCATTCAATCGTGTCAGCTTCATCTGTAACGAAATAGTTGACTTAACAAAGCTCAAATATTTGTCTGTCCGAACGTAAAATGTGACATCCTTTCAGTTATGTATTCAAATGAATGTATCAATATTATATGCTCATACAGTTACATTTATATCTATGAAACAGTCAAAGTGAGCAAAAAATGCTGAGAGAAATTATCATTCGACTTGGACTCACCTACTGTTCAAGCAATTGAGGCTCACTGGTAGTGGCTCAGATGTTACCGTTGGAATATGACCAGCGACCGTTTCGAGTAATGGATACCACTGTGCCACTGGTTTCCTCGGATTATCCAACATCTCCAGCCAATGGTCTCTACCAATGCCAATAAAACTTGAACCAATTGCTGTGCAACCCATTAATTCATCAGAGCCGATTCTAGAAGAAAAAAATAACAATAATACAGACATGTTCATACACGATTATGATAGTGTACTTTCTCTCTTCTTTTATTTCCACTACTTCATACTCTGATTATTATTCATCGTCATCAAATAAATGTATACGGTTGATCGAAGAAATTTCTCGGAGTTATTATTATTGTAGCTTACCTATCATAATCAATAACTTTCACTATGAGACTGACGTCCTCGATATTGTCAGCAGGTACGTCAAACACCAACGATTCATTATATACAGGAAACAATGTGTTTTTTTTAACTGTTGTTTTCTTTTTTTTTATTCTTTTCCCTTGACATAACAAATAAACTTTCACATAGGGATCTGCAATTAAATTTATAATGAAATTATTGATTTGTACATTCGACATTACGAAGAATTTTATATCATTCATTGATTGAACATGAATATAAATTATTTATTTACCAGATGATCCAGTTATGTCCATCGCTTTCAAATTTCTCGCTTTTATTACAGTGAGTGTCAATCGTCCAGCGGTTGGCAAATAGCAAAGAGTCATCATTAATTCACCCAAATTCACCCGTTCCTAGGATCAATGAATTTTTATTTCATATTGAACTAAAAACAAATTAATGATGAAATGAAGATCAGATAAATTTAAATCATTGATAATTCACCGGACCTGGGTCGCACAAAGTATGTCCATAGTATATTCAATTTCTTGCTCTAAATCTGTGCAATCCAGTAATCCCTTTAATACCACTTGGCCAATCAAATCATGTCGTGAAAATCGATCGAAATCATACACAGAAAATTGCAAATATCGTTCACGTAAATCATCATAGGGTACACTGAAATTTCAATTTGAATTAATTAGTTATTCAAAAATTAACTATAAATACGGTAGGTCAACAATTTTCCATTCGTGTAGTAGGCAGAAACTTACCTGAAGATGAACGTCTCATTGAAAATTGGATTCAAATTTTTCCGATGAACTTTTGTCTGGAATTTCTTTTTTCTGTCTGGCAAAAGGTAAAGTTTCACATATGGATCACTGCTACCACTTACATCTTTAATAGGTAAACCACGTGCCTCGAGCACCTGTTGAATTACAAAGAAAAACAAATTATTCATATGAACCACTAAGTAGATGTAACAATTAGAATCAATGTAAGCAAACGTTACATTATCATATTTCATCCAAATTCTTGTTGAAAAGCCGGATTGTCAATTTATTTCTATAGATATTTATCTACTACCGTCCGTTGTGTGTGCTCACATTTATCGATGACAAGTGAATGACGTTCATCAATATTCATAATGAATTCATGCTGAGATATAGATAATAATAATTTTACATTTCGCTGAATATTAACTAAACTAGTTCAAACACGTCGATCGTATGAAGCTATGACAATGGGCATGACAGGTGATCTCTACAGTGAGTATCACGTCAGTTCTCTGCATCTCTCACGTTTTCCCATTCCTGCTCAATCTCTTTCACTTACGTATCATGGGAATTCAGTTGCAACTGTGCAACATTCAATAACGTGACATTTAGCACGCGATGTTCAATGGTACTATGACAGAAGCAGTAGTGAAGCTCCATATTCATTGTGCATGTATTTTGTTTCCACCAAAGAACATTTGTTTTATAGTTCATCGTTTTGCACCGAAAACATTGTGATCTTAATAGAATGGGACGTTTTGATATATAACAAATTAAATAAATATTTCATTCATGATTATTTTCTGACTACAATAATGAGGGCTGTCACTCCCCCTTAATTACAGAGTTTACTCGCCACTGCAATATAAACTATGGCAATAAATGTACTGAGCATATGACACCCTTGACGATATGGAACTGTTGAAAAGTGGAGACCTAAGAAAAATATTCGTTAATTTTCCAATGTGTCGGAAGTTATACAGTAACCCATCCCAGGATAGACGATTTTTCCTTATTCTCTCAATCAAATTATCCTACAATGAACAGTTCAGTGGAATGTCGCAGCGCGCGTTAGGATATTCATCTCTATTACTAACAATTCTGCTAGAATGAAGGGAATTTCGATTGCTAAATAACAGATAGAACATTTATCTATTCCTGTCTGATGAAAATAAAATGTTTTTACATAATTACACAATCTTTATGTAAAATTTTTTATCGATTTCGTGTTGGAGCTGTCTCATAAGTAACTGAAAATAGACATAAAATAATCTGCTTATAATACCTCAGCTTATTTATTCTCGAATAAAGAACAATATGTTCAATGATGTATATAATAAAACAGGAAAAAAAAGAGACGAGTTAATAAATATTGCGGCGGAGAAAATTGAAGAAAATAATTTTATGTAATTCTTTTTGATCAACTCACTTTCACAACGAGTCCTTCAATCTCCTTATCATAACGTAGAGCAAAATGAAGTTTACCGGCGTA
Organism: Meteorus colon; assembly: GCA_030523085.1. Classification (NCBI taxonomy): domain Eukaryota; kingdom Metazoa; phylum Arthropoda; class Insecta; order Hymenoptera; family Braconidae; genus Meteorus; species Meteorus colon. The sequence goes on from JAPYZH010000100.1 coordinate 371,434, forward strand.
CTCCATATCTGCCGTGCTCGAGCTTTCAGTACTTTCCTGCCTCAGGAGATCCTTTTTATATAATTCGGGCTACATGAAATGAAAACAAAAGACGAAGATAGATTTTATTAAAAAATTTTCATTTATCCAAACATTGATTAAATCTCCATATTGTTGGTTACAAATCATCTTAATGTTAACGCATAAATCCAATAACATTCAATTGAAAATTGCAAGTGGAGATTATCTATGTATACACACACATTCATATAACGTACAAGTTCGTCCGAAATTGTTTCTAAATTTCTATGAATATTAATAACTGGTATGAGAGAATTTCGCAACCACATTATTAATCTATGATCACAAATATATATTTTTTACCTTAATCAGTCCAAGGCTTGAATCACTCCGATTTTCCAAGCTGCAAATGCTGAATTTAATATTCGGTAGATCAAGACGATGCGACAATTGACGTTGAAATGTTTGATGTCTGGTTGGTACAATAGGCAAAGTTGTTTGACGCAATACCTATGAAAAGAGAGTGTAATCAATCAATTACATTGCAATATTCGCATCCGTCATTATTTCCATAAAAAAATTTTTTTGAAGACAACCCCAACGATATGAATGTGCAAATACATTAATACACAGACTGATGGTGCAATAAAAATGATTACCATGCTTCTCACTTTTTTGTTCTCCTTCTGCTCTTGAATATATTCATGGGTAATTGGCTCTGATTGTAAATCAGGCAAAGAGTGACTAATTCGTATGGCATTGTGTTGATTCAAATCCCCATCGGTACCATCATTACCGTCTTGTCCTGCCACTCCCATTAACCATTTCCACGTCGATGAACATTGAAAGCTTACAGCGGCAAGTAAAACAAGTGCCATAAGTGCTACTCCAGTGCCAATCAATAGCTGATAAGAGAAACTCTCGTTCCACTCTTCTGCAAACATTCATTGCGACATAAAAAAATAATTAATTGAATCAACCTCACTATTTTTTCAAATTAATATGATGAAAAATCAGTAACGATAAATTATTATTAGCACAACCCGAGTATATCATCGAATCAATAAACGAGAGTGTGGTCGCAATTATCACCGACATAAATTCTCATTTCGAGGTAAAGGCTTACGCTACAAGGCCATTAGACGGCATGAGTTATCCGCTTTAATTGCCAATGTACTGTACAAAGCTCATCCTAACATAGAGTAGCTCGTTGCTATGTGTGTAGCATATATGGTTAGTTAATGTTGGATATAATGCAGCCGACGATGTGTAATAGAGAAGTCGAGTGAAAAAGGGAAATTTTATACAGTGTACGCAGTAGTCCAGACACGGTTTAGTCAGTCAAAGGGATGTATGAATGAGAATGTCTACATGCAGATCAAAGATGAAGTGCACATCACCATATTAATTATATATGTCTCTTTAATTATCATCAACTTTCCTTTCCTCTATTTACTGCTCTCTCTGGATCGATTGAAACAATTAATTGGCTCAGTGGAATTTGTGGTTACACGGTCGTGAAAAATTCAAGGATACTAGTGAATAAAATATTTCCGACTGTAGACCTAACGTAAAATGGACATGTCGTCCTCGCCATCATGATTATCAAGAGAGTAATCTTGATCTAGCTGCGAAACTTATATTTAACTCGATGCTGAGTTTAATTTTATCCATATAGTTATTACAGACAGGGTAGTAGAAAGGTATCTAATAATCAAAGTTTTCCGATTACATTTTCATCCCGCACGTGGCAGCTTCTGATTGCAACGTATTAACAGCAGTCTCTTTTCAAACTCTACTCCTCACAATTTTATATTTATTATGTTATATAAAAGATGAGGTAGAATCATTCACATTTTCCATTATCAATTTCATGGAATATTGTAATTCGATTTTCCTGAATGCAAATGAAGGAGTTGATGATGGAGAATTTGCCCTGAATTTATCGGAGACTTTCTTTCTTTCCTCCTCAATCCTTGGAATGAAATGAATCTTAAATTATGACAGGAAATGTTATACTGGTAATTGTTTTACCAGGTTACGAATAAATAAATCACGCGTTAATTTTAGGTATAGATATAACATACTTTTCATACCCTTAATTGATTTCCCTTAATCGCTTTGCAATTATCATCTGCTCTTCTACTTCGAATTCCTCCAGAAGATTTATCTGATGTCTTCAACTTATATATTCAAGTTTTATTATCGCTCGACCACAGTTACCATACCTGATATTCCCATGAATGATTTATACCAGAGTAATTCGAATGAAATAAATATACCTTTATGAATATCACTAATGCATTTCCCTCTATTTGTTGATACATCGATCCTACAAATTTTGAAATGTATACTAAATATCACATGACAAACATGACGGTTACCTTTTCGAAATGTGATATTTTAGGTGAATCTCATTTTCTCATTGAACTTGTCGGATATACTTCATCTTTAACTGAACACAGTCGCGTGGTCTGCAATCAATTTGGCAATATACTTGATACTCGTATACATCGATAGTATTGAAGCGGATGGATTCGAAGATCTTTTGTTCATATGATAGTTTGCGTTCCCTTTGAAACTTGTTCCTTGACCACAATTAATTCAAGATGTACGACTTGATATAGATATTTCCCATCAGAGAATGAGAAATTCCACCGCTCACTGAAGTAGAATCATGGTAACAATCGGAAAATGTAGAAGTTAGTTAGAAGCAGAGCAATGCCATGAATGTCGCGAGTATCTGACGTTGATCAATTAAAGTACTTTGATGTTTCATTTGGAATTGACGAATACAGGAATGTTTGAAAGATCGGAGTTTGCGGCTTGCGATCATCCATTCGATTGGACTATTGCTAATTTTTGTCTTTTTCTTTTTTCCTTCGTCGAACTGAGTCCCACATTCTTGAAACTATCGTTCATAACAGAGATCAAGAATTTATCAAAGAGAATTATCAATCGGGATATTCGTGCAAGCGCTGTATATTCACTGAATGATAAGAATTTCTATGGAATAGAAAACAGATACTTGGCAGCGAGATGAAAATTAAGAATATCATATTCATCTATGAAAATGGAACTAACAATATTCTTTATTCAATTTTTTCTTTAATAGTTTCCGGAGAAAATACTTCAACGACTTCAGACTCTATTCAACTAGTTTAAAATTGATCAATATGTGTTTCAACATACTGTTTACCCGTGAGTTCACTTGTAAGGTGATAAGAGCGCATTTATCGCAAGTTGGTGTTTCATTATTAATTGAATTCTTCATACAGGGTTTATTTTGTTTGCTGTTCAAGATCGGTTATTCTCTTCATATTTTCTTCTGCCGTGCTTCTTGCGTCCATGACCTTCCGGGTTCTTTGGAGAATAGTCGTATCAACGTGTATGGAGTTTTCTGTGTCACGGCCAAGCCATGACCGTTATATGGATGCTTCGGTATATCTATAAATATTTCAGTGACGTTGGGAGGGGAAAAGAAACTGAGGAAACAAAGAGCGAAGATGAAATGAGAGGAAAATCAGGTGCGCTTGAGGAAACTTTTTTTTCACGTCACATTTGCAAAGTGAATTTCTATTGTGAAATCAAAGAATAGAGGGAATTGACGAATGTGCTGGGGGAAATAAATTGATGGCCCTCACATCGATGATCGCACCTTTATGCTCAAGAAAAACAGCGATTAGAACTGAAGTAAAAATTTCCATCATTTAAAAAATAATATAAACGCTTAAGGAAAGTACAGAATAGATAAAATCCTTTCATATCGATGAGTAGGTAACATAATGAATTGAAAATCATCAATTTTTCCCACACTTTCAATAAAACGAAAAGCACGCGCTTTGTTAGCGTTAATATGCATTCAGGCATCATGATAATATGGTATAACAACTTTGCGGCTAGTCGAAAGAGCAGAACCGATTAATATTCAAGTAAAAACGCTATAGTAATATTAGTAATTTTCGTTACTATATTCAGACATTATCAACTCTACTTTGAGTTTTTTTTTCGCCGTGCCGACATGGCATATTATTCGAAATAAAAGCTTTACGAATTTGTACTTAAAGCTTGTAACGATGATGGACTTCATGAATCGTTCGCTTTATTGACACATGAATTTCATTAAATACCAGCTTCAACATTGATAATGATCGTATGAGACTCATGAATTTTTTTACTTGAATTTATAAGAAGTATTGTGCTTTAGCAACTCTCACAAAGTTAATATAGCTAAAAATTTATTGCCGTTTTCCTATAAAACTCGCAGTAAGAGGTGAATAAAGTTAACCTCTTTTATCTTGTTCAGCATCCTATGTTTCAGCAGCTTATATGAACATACGCCATGCGAATCGTAAATGATCTGTCGATTACATTCACAACCAGATAATTTGATATCAAAATTGCAGACTTTTCTTCATTACGTTATCATGATCACTTCCATAGTCTCCAATCATTACTCTTCCCTCTACGAACTTTCTATTACACGAATGAAATTTGAAGTCTCGTGTTGTGTTACATGAATTGCACATCGTGCTATTCAATCAACGTATCAGATGAAGCACAAGTTATCCTTTACGCTGATACAATAGCCGAAAAGAAAAGAAAGAAAAATAAAATAAAAGTTCGACTACTATTCAGAGCTCTTAACAAAATAACTTTTCCAATACCTTAACGGTCCTAAAACTCTCATCAATTAATCACGATTAGTCTGCGGACAAATTCTACAAGTCATATAACTTCGTTACTGCTAGCAGATTTTATTCAATCACATTTTAGCATCTTATTGAATATACATCGCTGTTTTAACCACAATGTCGAGCGACTCCAACGTAAGCAACTTCATTTTCAATTATTTATTCCCAATAAACCGCACTGATCTACTCAAAATCAGTCTGTTCAATCATAAAGAAAAAATTGGAAAAAGTTGAAGTGAATAAATAAATTTACAACTATCTTCAGACGAATGAATGGGGTCATATCATTGAACATAAAATGTATTGGAAGCGATGAAGCATATGTGGTCTACACATGCGTACATCTCATACGGTTTTGAACGGATACGATGCCAGAGAGAAAAATTTTCGAGAATCACTACAGAAATACATCGAGCTTGAAGGTACCCTAGCGGGTGATAAACCATACCGAAGTTTTCAACTTGATGTTTCCAAACAATCATAAACAAGGTCTAGCTGTTGACTATATCTTTTCACTTTGTATATAACAGCCCTGTAATATCAACCGACACGAGAAAAATTGAAATGGATGGATTGTTAGAGATAAAGAATGAAAAGGTCTTAGAAAATATCGCCTCACAATTGACCTTCAAACCATGGCGCGTCTTTATCAATCATGTTGACAGTTACCACGGAAAAAAATTAGCCGACGTAAGTCCTACCTCAATTCTTAATACATCTCCTAAATTCCAGCCAGACACTTCACATCACATAAAAACGAGACAGAAAGAAGAAAAAATTTCCAATTCATTCCGACATTTATGTGTACGTGTTGACATTTTATATATCACAACGTCTATTACATATTTTATGAGTAGGATGTACACACAAATGAAGAAAAAGGTTGGTTTATATGTACCTTTTAGATTACCTATATAATCTCGTTACAATATATTGATGAACTAATAAAGGTTGTAAACTTTCTGACGGCTCCGATTTTTCGGCAAGATTTTACCAATTGATTGCTCTACTATGATTTTGATGATGTCGCCATAATGTTTATGTCGAAAATAATTTACTTCATACATTTTCAGTATTTATTCACGCATTCTTATTGCCAAGCGATGGATCCAACAAGTGAAGACGAGAAAAATTTGAATAGTGAAGATATAGTAAATGATATCCAAATGGATTCATCGTCAACGACGAGGACAACATCATCAATATCACAAAAACAGCAAACGAGGAACTATGAAATAATTGGCACAACCACCAATAAGGGAGTAAATAATTTAACCAAACTCTAAAGAACCTCCGTCCACCTTCTTCATTCTGACAATGACATACTGCAATGGCATTTATCATTTCTAATTCCATAAAGTTGAATTTCGTAGCTATTTAAAAAAAAAAATCTTGTATTTTTCATTCCTGTTAAGGATCAAGTACCAAAAAATGTTCGTATCATTGAACTGGGTAACAGAGAAATATTATTGAAGGAGTTGATGTGCTGTGGATATGTTATCTTTGATATAAGCCTTGATGATGATCAAATAGAGTTGGCAAGTTGGGCAGTCAAAGGTTTGTGTGAAAACTATGGGAAAAACAGACGAATCGATCAATTCATTTTCAAACGATAATAGTTAATAAAAAGATAGATATTAAATTTCTCTTCATTCAGCAATCGCCAGAGAATTGGAACATCTATCAAAGTCAAACGGCTCTTCATCTGATAATAACTCAGAAGATATTCGTTTTTTTTTACTGATTTCCAACATCATGACATGGGCACGAACAAAGAGTTTGGATCCGCAGAATCCTAATGCACCATTCACTGAAGCGGATTATGCTAAGAGAATCGCTCATCCAGATTTTATGCAGCACCTGCGATGCGAAAATGACGTTCTCATGATAAAAAAATATTATGATGTATCATTGAAATTCAAAACGCTTGTGCTTTGCTGTGGCATTACGTATGGTGATGAGCAGGGACCTCTCAATTTCTTATTCCACCTAGCATGCGACAGTTCCAAACATTTAACAATCATTGGTGATGGAACAAACAAAATTCCACTATTGCATATTGCGCAGTTTGCAAGGTGGGTTCATTCTTTTTGATCCTAAACAAGAAAATGCCTGAAATTTTTATCACACCATTCTCTTCTTCTTTTTATTCTTTTTTACCTCTGCCAAGTCTTTTGATGTTACTTTGTTTTATTCTGTTACATTTTTATTGTTCCTCGTATCTTCTTTTTTTGTTTGTGCAGTATTGTAGATTCAATCCTACACTGTTGGCCGGAGCAAATGCAATATCTTGTTGCAACTGAGCTGGAGCTCACTTCTCAGATAACAATCGTCAAGGTAAAGTAAAATGTCACTGCATATACGTCTATGAAGTACTACAAATTTGAGGTGACAACATGAAAAACTGCATTTTCAATGCAATTCTATCTATATAGAAAATAAGTGGAGCTTTCGCCAGTGTTGGAGTCAAACACGTGAATATACATGAAGCGAATCAATTCACAGATTTTACGAGAAAACATTACAATATTATGACAATTGATGTGAACATTGAGCCGGCTTATACATTGGAAAAATGTTTACAATCAAATGATGCATTCGAAATGAACTTCCAAAATGTTGTGAATGAGTACAAAACATTCCACAATATATTACCAGTAAAAATAATCATTGTTGGTCCACCAGCAGTCGGGAAAACCACATTATCCAAACGTCTAGCGAACCATTATCACAATCTTTATCTAAATGAAAAATCACTGATTAATGAAACTCTACAAAGTCTAGTTGAGTTAATTCAAACATTATTGAATGTTCTTTCATTAAATTCGTTATTTCAATGATAATTACATGTCATCATTCTGAGATTATTTTATTTCTGTTATGTGATAAGACAAGTGCTATTGAGAGAATTAACTCTGCGAATGGTGAGGATGTTGATACCAATACCCTTAGATCGGATAAGACGAATGATGGATTGTCTGAATTGGATTATCAGAATTGCGTCGCCAACAGAATTCAACTCATAGATCAATTAAATGACATTCGTAAAAGTCTTGCGAAAAATAATGGACGACTCGACAATCACTTGCTGAACAAGTAAGAAACATTTCAATCGTGATAAACTACAGGATTGTTTCGGAATAATCGTTCGCATTCCATATCTTATGTTAATGTATGAAAGAAATATCAATGTGCCATCGATTCTATTTGCGCTCAAAATAGAACTCAGAACTGAATTCTCAACTACACTTCTATTAATCTCAATCATTTCTGTAAGGTGAAATCAATCGTCTCTTTATTTTTCATTCCAGAGCTGTTAGAAAATTGATAAATTATTTAGTTAGAAAATAGAGTTCAGAAATTATTTTATAAAATTTGAATTCAAGTTGTTGTGAAAATGTGTAGTTTATAAATAGGAAAAATCAGACCTTGTAATTTTATTCGCATTCAATCATTGATGAACACTATACAATTATGAGTCGGTTCAATTATGTTGCAATAGAAAGTATTTCGTAAACTTATGTTTTTGAAGGATTTTATTCAAACATTTGGCATCCAAAGAGTGCCTGGATAAGGGATATGTTCTAGATGACTATCCAAAGACATTAGCACAAGCAGAGAAACTCTTTGGTAGTTCATCGGTAATGAATGATATGGGAAATAACGATCCCGATTGGATAACGAAGAACGACAATGAAGTTATGGATATTATACCACAATTAATTATTGTTTTGGAGGCATCTGACGAATTCTTGTTCGATCGCGTCATACATTTACCAGAACGAGAAGCACAACGAACTAACCACAACATAGAGACCATACTGAGACGTCTCAGAGAATATAGGTAATATGTATTTAGATATTACAGAATTTATCATTATTAATATTCACTCTGTCGTTAAGATCCACCTGCGCCTTTTTAATTATTATCTATCTGATATTTTATAACCTCGTTACTCCTAATCCACTATCCACTTTATATGTTTGAATGGAACATTTTAGAAAACAAAATGAGGATGACAATATGAATGCAGTGAATTTTTTTGTGAAAAATTCAGTACCAATTCTTATTGTTCCAATCGCAGACGACAGTCCGGAAATGCATTCATCTTTTCAAAGATGCGTTGAGGCATTAGGCAAACCTCGAAATTTCGGTAATTTGTTGTGATATGAATCTTTTGTTTTCCATCTTTTCGACACGTGTCTCTCTATCGTCATGGTATTGGTTTTTCATTCTGATTTGGAATTTTATTTCGCGTTATGCCAAACGTTTTTCCGTGGATTTTTATAATTCTGTACATTCTGTATATTCAATTGAGTGATTGTGTGCACGTGTAGCAGAAACTTTAAAGATGGCAAATAATACAGCGTGTTTCTTTTGATCAGGGGCGATAACGAATGGTACGGCGATGAATGAAATATCAGCACGTGTTGGAACTGAGTTGTTAACAACTTCACCAGGTGAAGACGTCATAAGAGAAGAGCAGCTTCATAAGAAGCAACGAAAACATGACAGAATTATGCTGGAATGGGTGAGGAACCGAGTGGTGATCATTTTTCAATATAAAAATTTTTTTTCTCATTCAATAGACACTTCAACAACAGAAGGTTCTCCAGGATGAAGAAACTATTTTGCAACAACTTTCTGAACCACTTCGTTTATATCTTGTTGTGAACATGTTCCCGACATTGACACAAGGGCTCTTCGAAGTAGCAAGAGATAAACCTGACGATCCAGTGGATTTTCTCGTAAGTCTCCGATTAATTTCCTGAATCTGTCTATGGCGATTTACATCCAAAAATTCAAAATATTTTTTTGTTTCTTCAGTGTTATGAGTGTGAAAAATACCTCAGTAGTGGAAGTAAGAAGTTAACCATTCCAAAAATTTATTGTTGCTTTATTCTTAATTGATATTACAACTATACGCTTCGACAATTTTCCTAATCTCTATTTCCATGAATTAGGATAGAAAGTTCCATTGAGGCTGTCAATAGATGATTGAAGGGTTAACAAAAGTAACGTGAACGTCCTGATAATAATAAAATACATGAATTAGTCTTGTAACTCTATGATAACGTAGTATGAAATAGAAAAAAAATGTTCCCCTAATCACCATGCCATTCCCGTTCCTGTCCAAATTGAGTAGATCACTTTTGTTTGGCTGATCGTTATTGGCTAATTCTACTTAAACCATCATTCTCAAGTGTTTATAAGGAGATTATTCGAAGATTGGGAACACGATCCAGTTTTTATGTCATAAAATGATCACAATTTGACATTCATCCACAATTCTACATTTAACAAAAACCTTAGAGGCGGAGAATGAAAGTCACATTGATCAGGGGCTCATCCTGTGGTCATAACAAGACCTAATGCCAGTAATTGATGTAGCGGAATTCCCAACACTAGAATAACTTCCAACCCTCCAACTATTCGTTCGATATATTCCGTATTGATGAATAACCCGTTGTGCAGGAAAATGACTGCTTCTTTGAATATTGTATGATTTATCAGAAAACTTTGGTGTCATCACACATCAAGATCAAATGATCCTCAAATGATGGAATGTGCGAAGCACGGTGTTGCATCTGTTAGTCCATCGGTACATTTTCCCTCCTTAACTCAATGATTGAATACACTGAAATAAGCAGCGCCCTCGGTCATCATGGGAAATTGATGGAGGGAAATAAAACTAGCCCTTATTGTTCATATTATTCTCATAGCGAGTTTCAAAGTAGCTAATTTCTCACATTCGACAGTGAACATATATTTCTTCTCACACATCTCGTCCTCCGTCCCTATTCTTCTCCCATTTCCACTCTTATAATACATAAAATTCAATATAATTCTTGATGAGAAGAAAAAAAAATATATAAACAAGAGATCAAGGTCACATATCTCTAATACAATCGATACTTATTATTTCACGTGCAAAACCAATTTAAAAAGAAGTCAATTAATAAATTGAGTGGATGGAATGAAAATTGTATCATAATATCTTATCAATGTGTTAAAAATATTTCATTTTCGATTAACATTGGTGCGATCAATAATATGCCGACAATTGAAACGAAGACATCTGTTGTTAATTCACGAGTTCTTTTTCTGTTCAATACGATGATGCGTTTATTCTTGAGACTGATTAATCTTCTATTTCGATTATTCTTTTCCCTTTTATTTTCCAAATCTTGTTTGAGCACAATTCAATATTACTGCACTCAATTGAACGTATACCAGAGAATGAACGGCTTGATCGTTAATTGACAATCAGTAGTCGTAAAATTGTTCACATAATTGAATATAATTTATTTATTTAATCAACATATAACCATTATCATTGTGACGTAATACAGTTTATTCATCAAATGTTTCTTAATTTGAATGTGAACGCATCGCATTTTTTTCTATCCACCTGGGATCATAAATCAATGATTCCATGCAATAATTACAGTAATGAGTAATAAAAAATAGAAACACAAATCCGATAATATTAACAATATGAAATTGTTATAACGTGTGCGAATGGGAGCACTGATAATGTGAAAAGAAGTTTATTGCAAATGGGCAAACCCACGTTTATTGTAGATGCATATGTATGGTAGTTTGAGGAGTAGGTTACTATATAAGTAGGTAGGTGAATAGGAAGACAGCAATGTTTATGTATGTGAAGAGTGAAGCGCACGTCCAGGAGCAAAGTTTTGAGGGCGAGGACGCTTTGAGGAACTGGGACGTATCCTTGGAACCGGTCAAATCATATTGTGCAACGATCGACAATATATAAACCATCTTTTCAGTTGTGCATTACGTGAACAGCATCTGTAAACTTTCATATTTATTTTATTTCTATCAATTGAAAATATCTCTCATTCCTTCTGATACAAAGACAGATATTTCAATATATTTTCTAAAACAATTGCTCATGAAGATATGAAAGAAAGAAAATGGTTTGAAAAACGTTCACAAGTTATTATATAGAAGGAATTGATTGACATTCAGAAAAAAATTACATTCCCATTCTATCCAATGAACTGATCCACTGTAAATAAATTATATTTACGGAACGTACATCAAATGAAATCAGTTTTCCTCTGATAATATTGGCATTGCTCCATATTACAGTCAATGTTGAAAGCAGATTTATTTCACTGATAATACGACTAATACAAGTGATATGTTGGGGTGTTATATCTTATGATAGCACGATATGTTTCAACTGCGAAATTTGTATCATGTCAGTGAATTATTATTTCGATCAATCGACTCACTCTGAGATAAATTGGAAATCTAATCACATTTGATGGAATAATTAATCCGATTACTAATACTGCATATTATGATAGCTGTGGATTATGACCAAGTGTGTTAATACAACCAAGAATCAAACATCTTTGTTTGATATAGCTATTTCTATTCACAGAACAATAAATAGGGAATGTAATATTATCTGTTATTAATAAATTCGCATTGACATTATTACTCTGTTATTAATATATTTTTATTCATTCAGGCGGAGTTTCTATTCAAAAATAATCCCAATGGCAAAATGTTGGAGGGGTTGGATTGAATCGATAGATTAATGTGCGCGCGACAAGTGGTTTTCGTTGACTTGAAGAAAAAGTATGGAGGTAAGAGAGACGCAGTATCGAATAAAAGAGATTTGGTATATAGCGAGTAGAAATTCATCCACAGTTTCCACATTTTTCTTCATCTTTGTAATATCCTCATGTATTATAATACACAAAAGTGCTCATACAAAACTTCTGTAATCTCTACTGCATGAATTATGAAATCAGATATTATTTGCTATCAAAATCATGACGTCAATGAATCCATAATTGCAATTATGAACGAACAGGAAGAGGATAGGTGGTAAAATGGAAATTTGATGAAAAAAAAGACAATATAGGAAATTTGATCCCAAATTGGGAGAACATCTTCCTCATTAATTATGATATAAAATGAATAACTCAATACAGAATATATATGATTAATCATCAGTCAATAATAATTACAAGTTACGGATACCATGTCGAGGATAGTCCATTTATCATTTCCGTTCCCACAATCTAACTAAATATGTTTTGCATTAATATAACCTTGTCCCAAAATTACATGAAAGTGAATATCATAGATCTGCAACTTTCCAATTGTAAGATACCATGCTGTTGAACAGCAACTACAAGTTTCTATATTAAGCCGCCGGGCTTTTATAATGTATTCATGTGTAATATTGATGAAGAAGTTGGGTAACAAATTTCATATTGCATATAAATGTGTTGCGAGATTTTGACGAATATCAAAATGCCTAAGCCAGATTGAATTAATTTCAACAGCATTCAGCCAACGGGAGAGAAAGGATCAAATCACAAAGAAGCAACTCCAGTTGCAAATAGTCCAATTGAATCTCAACGTTGATTGGAAATTGTTAAAATTCTTTTCTTAATATAGATCGAGTCATCTTCGTCATCATTTTCTCTCCTTATTTCATTCAAAATCGAAAAATAAATTAATAAATTGATGGATTAAATCAAGCGTGCTGATTACCCATTACAATCTACCAAATTCTACAAAAGGAATGAATAGATCGACGTTGTTTCCCATCACTAAAAATTGAGTTATTGGATTCAATGTCAAGTGCGCGCATATTATTACAGGAGAATGAGATGAAAATAGAACGAAGCCTAGGGAATAACCACTGCGAGTTCGATTATTTTTAACGTATAATAGAAGTATGTGTCAGATATATCCATTGTCATTCATTTCATCAATTCCTATACAAATAAATAATTTTTTCGATTATTGACATTGAATTTATATAATAATATATTGACCATGATCCATGCGGATACATTTCTCACTGCGCTTATATATGTTGACACATTTATTTCCATATAAATATCCATATAGTTCTATATACAATATACACATATGTCATATTTGATGCGGAATTATTTATAGAATTTTGCGACGCAACAGTTCAGCCCAGGAATGTATTGTCATTGTGCGCAAACGTTCACGCAATATTGTAACAGGAATGAATAAAGAGAATTTTCTATAGAAATATCGATGTTTATATTAATGGGCTCAATTGCTCAATGCTGCACGCCAATTAGGTATTAATTCTTTTCTCTTCACTGATAGCGGGATCATTTGAAGTTTTATCGCTTTCATTATGAACAACACATGCCTGTATGAATACGAAAGCCTTCCGTATTGAGCTGCGTGGGCGCCATAAGGTCAAGGCCAGCAATTTCATATTGTTTCACGACTTTAATACGGCGTGAGCCTCTTAAGATCAAGGTCGCTAATGACTATCACTTCCACCGTTTCCCAAAATTATCAATCACCTAGAAATGAGACAGGAGTAAAGGATGCGTTTCAATTTATCAACTGCCGTATTAGCGTGAAGAAATCACAAACACTTTTTTCTACGCCTAGCAATTGAATTATCTGAAAAATTTCCGAATATTCCGAAACAATAATTAATTACCCGATATCACTAACATAATTAATAAATGACTATCGATGTACCATAACGTCACAATTTATTGTTTGAATTAAAATTAATCTGTCATTAGACATTTGTTTCATTTGTGGTTGTTCTTGATTCACGTTCATCGTCGAATACGAATACTATTCACATATATATGTATACAAATTGTATTATATCACATATAGATGTTGGCCTAGTATATCTGTATATCCAAACACCTGTTAGCGGGTAGCAGAGTTGTATATGATCGCGCACTGGTTTAGTCACATCGACTTTAAAAATGACTCCACCAACGATCGTCTGAAATTTTTACGGTCAACAAATAATATAATGTTACGACCGTGAAGTGCGCTCGAGTAACTACAAGTATAAAGATAAAAAAAAAAGATAGAAATATCCGAATACATAGACTCCTTCCTCTTTATTATCATTGTTCTTCAACGCAATTTGTGTTAACACCAAAAGTTGTTCTTCTTCAATCGCTCATGACAATAAAAAAAAAAATCCGTCAATATTAATCACAATAATTAAACTCACCGGCATGACCCAACAATGAATGACTGGCTTCCTCGCTTGGTACTACAGACTCCTCGAGTATACTCTCGGAGGCCGTCTTCAATACTCCCATATCGCGGTTAGCCCGCAACAAAAAAATAATAATAGTAATATGAATAAAAAACAATAATTTACCTTACGAACTAATTATCCAATCTTTATCGTTGGATTTGTCAAACAATATTTTCTAATGTCTATCAAACTTTTTGTTAATCTTTTTTCCCCTACTGGCTGGTGATCAATTTACTCAGAACTTCTAAAATCTAACTGCATATACAACTGCTCATAAATTGAGTACATATGTGTCGCGCTTTCTTGTATACTTGATCGGTGCCGACGCGTCGTCTGGCGTTTTCGGAGGACACACAGGCATCAGCAGGAGTCTGGAATACTTGCGTCTGCGTTCGCGCCTGCGTTTCACTCCTACCACGATCCAACTGTTGTAGCGAGTGTGACGTAGGATGGATGGTGAGTGTGTGCAAGAGAACCCAGGAGAGATTCAATGCAGGGGACGAAGTCGGACCTTCAGGCTCGAAGTGTGCGTTGTGTGTTGGACCGCACAACATGTATAAAAGGCTGAAATAGTATGGGAGAAGGTATCGGGTGAGGTTCGAAGGGCGAGTTGACAGGGTGGAAGCGATGAGTGGTGAAGAGGGATGAGGAGAGAATGGGAAGACACTCGGTGGTAGATGGGGTGCGGCACAAGTACAGTCGCAGGGGCAATGTCGACCAACTGGGTCTCGGTGAAGGTCTCGGCCGTCGTGGCCGATGTTGCCGCGTGTCTCTACCCGTTTCTCTCCCTCACGTTCTTCACTCCGGCTTTTTCCTACTCTCTTATTATATATATATATATATATATATCTATTTACAGCGAGCAAACTCTCCCTTTATATATCGGGTTCACTCGCTTCTTTTTATCCTCTTGTGCTATCGCTCACTGCTTTCGCCATCGTGCATTTCTTCATTTGTTTTCTCTTTTTTTTTCATTTTTCATCACATTATTGTTTGTTTTTCCATATTATTCTCCTACTTACCTTCTCTACCTCTATGCACTTCCACATGAATTTATAATGTGTGTTAGATAATATGATTTCAGTAATAGAATACTCAAAGTTCGAATATTTTCGAATTTTTTAATTTTTGCAATAAGGACTTGTGGAAAAAGAAGCAAAATGAAAGTCAACTTATTTAGTTTAAATTTTTCTATTGATATCTCACGTCATGACAACGTTCAATGTGAAATTCATTGCTACACATTGGCAACGAGGGTAATTTACAACTCATCACTAGCACTGTAATGTGTAATCCCTTCGATTATATTCTTTGCTCAATATCCAGAAGAAAATTATATTGAATTATTATATGCCAGATATAGAATAGAAAAAGAGTGCCTGTCTCTTCCTGAGATTTTCTAGGCGAAGAGAACTTCACTCAGGTAAAAACCCTGGGAGGATTGCTCCATATTAATAATCCATGCTTATAATACTTTGAAATTCGGAGAAATACAATAATGAGATATTTGTAAATCCACTAATAATGCAATAAAAGAAAGTGAGTAATAACGATAGAATGCGAAAAGAACAAAAAATTAATCTCCAATAGCGAGTGTGAACATTAGCTACAGCTGGGGATGACAGTCGAGGTCCTGACAACCGCAAAAGGGCCAAAGAGTATTCGAGAGCTAAACTCCACCACCTTTCCCCGCTCATATTTGAAGTCAAGGTCGTTGTTTGACCCTGCGAATTCTCGCCAACATTCCCCGGCGCTGCCCTGAGCGCTCATCTCCCACTGCTCTCTCCCCCTCTACACGCGCTATTCCTCGCTGTCCCTCTCACTCAGATACCGTCAACCCTCTTTTGCCACCCCTTGCTATTCTGGTCCGTGGCCATGCGACGCTTTGTCTGCATAGAGCAACACACGGTATACTTGTTGCTCGCAACTCTAAAGCCATCTACATTTTCGCTACTGGTCATTTTATCTGTATAAATTTATACATATCATAAATTGCGCGCATGTGCGGAAACTTCATTTACTTTTGTTTTCACCCTTTTGTTTCACCCTTTTGTTTCACCCGTAATGCATCTTTTCTTTTACTACTGATAATCATCCATTAACTATCTCTTTATTAATCTATTTCTTCTTATTCACACACATTTGTTGCTGCCTTTTATTTTGGTCGTATATTGATCTGTTACGATGTCAGTCGCTGCGTAGTATTAATATGTATATATGTATTTTTCACAGTACTTCCATACTTTGTATATGTATGTTGCTGCGGCGTGACCCTCGATACAACATCTCTGGTTTGCTGCAAAAAGCTCGTACCAAAGCTTTTATGAAACCTTGAAATACATGAGCAAAACTCTGTTGCTCTATACAAGTGTAATCATCGAAGCAGAAGAGTACGAACTCACACAATCGATGCATTATTACTCACAAACTCTACTATGTTTTGTACATGAAAATATTTTATACTGACTTTTTTCATTTGGGAATTGAATGTGCAGAATCTATGGAGCACTAGTGTGTGAGCTATTGAAAATCTTTGTTTTTATTTCAATAGGCTATCTTTATGTTTAATGGGAATATTAAAACGGATTCGGGAATATTCTTCATCTATTTTTGTTTTTTGTTTTTATTTTATTACTCTAAATGTTTGTCCACAATAGTTCCTTGTCAGAAAACTACCCGCGAGACCCAGCAACAATCTGGATAGATGAACTCAGAGGTCATGCAAATTATTGGTCTCAGATATTGCCCATGCTTCATTGAATATTGGACCTAATCAATTCATGAAATGGTGAATCAAATTCCCATTACATTTCCCTTATCCAAAATCTCTGTGCTATGATAGAAACAAGAATGGTGCTTACGAGCATATCCAATTCAAATATCAATCAGTATTGTAACACACAGAATTGATTATACTCACTTCATTCTTTATTGATAAATGCATCGTCTCTTCATTGTTTCCCTCATACAGCTTAACTAATTTTTCTAAGTTTCAACATCCAAAAGAATTCTCCTACGTCTCAGCTTCATTTTGTATACATAAGGACCTTATGTATCTTCATGAATTTCAGTGAAGGAAGAAATGAGGAAAAAGTTCGTCAATAAATTGATTGACTCAAATATATTTCGTGTATATATTTTTATTTAATCTTTCTTACATTCCGATAGAGACACTTGTGGTTACTCAATAGATGACAATATTTTTCGTTCTCTTTCTCATAGCAATAATACATCCAATTTGGATTGTTTATGATGAAAGGAAGATGATCTTTTTCCTTTCATCTTAATTTATCATTTCAATCCTTGTACATTTCGATGTTTAGTTATACTTTGTGTACTACCAATACATTCTCTCTTTATATATTTTATATCTATGTAAACTTCTTTCACAAATTCTGTTCATAACGTAATATTGAAACTTGAAGTAGTTGAATTAGTCTATACATGAAGTCGCTATATGTAAAAGGAAAAGAAGAAAAAATTAATTCGGTTAAAATTTGTAGTCATAAATTCCCTGCTGATGTTGGATATCGTAGAAAAAAAGTTCGAGAAGTTGCACAAGATTTTACATTCGACATAACAAAGAAAAAAACGAGAATGAATAAAAAGTTTGAGTTATTGGTAAGATTATAATTGAATTTTAACAACTTGGGCAGCGTATCAGACCAACTTCATCACAATTCATGCATCTTAGGGCAAAAACTTCATTTAAAAATCCATTCCAGCGCCACGATTTTTTGCTGCCATGACAGGAAATGCAGGGAATGGCATTGGCACCACCACATACTGGACAAACTTTCCGTACACCTCGATACTGAAACAAGATATGGCTAGAATAAATTAATTTATCGATTGAACAATGTGAATACAAATGTTATTGCGTGTCTGTATACAACTAAAGAGTCATGTGTATGAATTTTGATTGATTTGTTTGCTGGTTTTTTGACAATAAAAGTTATTATGTTGCACGCATGAAAACCAAGTGCGTCAAAATCTTCAATTACATATAAAACAAGTTCAAACTTTCACATAAGATCCTAATTTGGGACATTAACTTTCATTCGTCAAGGTAAATATTAAGATCAGTGACCATAAATCAATAACTACACGATTGACATTATGGTATCAAAATTATTGGCTCGAAAATCATCTCAAGATTAGTTATTCATCCTTCTCTTCCTATTCCCTATTTTCGTTATGTCTATAAACTCATATCAATCTGCAGTTTTGGATAAACTAAGGAGGGAAATAATTCATACACCTTTTTGAATTGGAGAGTTGATTTTTCATTCGATTTCCAACCTCTCAATTTTGAACACGCGATATATGATTGAAATAATTGTTGGGGGAAATCAAAAGAAACAAAATGAAATTATAACGTCTTATGAAACGACCTTTCTCGTAACATGCAAGGTAAATCGGATTATAAATTGACATCGAAGGATTTATGAGCACATTGGCTGGAAACGTGGTAAAGGTGATGTAGTAGGAGTGAATACGGTGGGGACGGATCGGAAGGATTGCAATAGATAGAAGTGAAAGGATCGATGCATGTATATGATCGCATATATATAACCTTGCGTGTATATATCCTGTATAAAAGTATATTACCAGATATTTACTGGAACATTGCGAATTTTGAAGCGATCTTCGAATAAACAAGGAGTCAAGCCTGTTTTTTATTTCTCAATAGAATCTCGTTATTTTCCATGGAATAAAAATGAAAAATAAAAATTTCATGTGATTACGGAAAAATACGGAAAAAATTATTATTCTTCCAAATCAACATTAAACAGATAATAAATTAGTCTACATATAAATAAATAATTGCCAATGAATAGTATTATTTCGATTGTTCAGTATATTTGATCATACAGTCTTGGCAACCTTTGTGAATCTATAATTAATAAATATATTGAATTTTTCCTGACATAAACATGCATCGTAATAAATAAACACGCATTCACATACGCATTCGCATTTATTAGAAAGTGAAATTTAGGAATAAATATTTATTTCCCTAGTGAACATGAATATGGAGTAGTGTATTTCTGCGGTACGCCTTGATATCGAAAATTATTATTTCTCGAAATCCTGGAAAACTTTGAGGGGTAGTACAATGTTGCTGATCAGAAAATACTGTTGACCAACTTCGAATGAAACGCAATCAATTTTATAATTCTATCTTTCAAATATAATTTTTAAATTAATTATCATATTGAGTTGAAGAATTTTCTCTATTTAAAGCAAGAAACAGCAATTTCTTTTATGCCATACTTTTTTATGTTACCTGGTATTGATACAAGTCGATATTCAATCAGTAATATCAATATGACATCTTACCTTGTAAGGTTTGAGCATAGGTCGCAATTCCTCGGACTCGTTGAGCCGTTCAACCGCGTCGGCGTCCTGAAAACAAGACAAGAAACTGATATATTAATATTCATATGTCTATTGCACTCCTCTTATTTCTGTTGATATCAAACTGTACGCCCTACACACAACCTCTTTAATCATTGCCACATAGTGCGTGCCTACACGCATTAATAATGAACATTCCTTGACCTATAAACCACAAAATCTAAATTAATTAAAAGAAAATTTTTCAGAAATTGAATTAAATTTCACATCATTTTTTCGGTCTCCTCGAGAATTATTATGTTCATTTATTTTCCAACAACTGCCACGTAGGATCATAACTATGAGTAAATATTTCGATGGTGTGGATAAATTATAAAATAATTTTCTGACGTGATCAGATAGGAATGCAGTCTCCCCATGTTTATCTGTATGTACATAGACGCGCTAAAAAATGTGATCGTTGGACGAATACTTTCAAGTGTATTAAAGCAAAGTCAATTCTCTTTTTTAACTATGTATATTCATGCATATATCTGTGCATATTAGAATGGTTGAACGAATAAAATGTGAACTATACACTTCGTCAAATACGTTTGCATACACTACAATCACATAGAAATATTTTGTTCTCAACTTTTCCCATTATATACGTCCTTGGATTGAATAGCTTGACATTTTACTCGTGCGTGTATGTGTTATTCTCTCCTGACTATTCTCCGGAGATTGTTTATATGTATGTATGTATGTATTTATGAGTGAAATATATCGAACGACTGAATACTGATTGTTTGTACAGAATTAGATGTGATTCATCATGACGATATTACTCCTGCAACTACACAATTATATATATTTATAAAAAGAAATCCTTCAAATCACTCATTTCAATTTATTTATCACATATTTGAGAATGGTACTCTACAGCCTGTATAAATTCATTTTTGTTTCTGTTTCAGATATTTCATGTTTATGAACACTGTTGCGATTAATTTGCAGTCTACATCTATATGAATTGAATGACATTGAATGGGTTATTCGTATTTGGCATCATAAAAATTCTATTCAATTGTATTGAAACGTGCATGCGTCTCACGATGACAGCCACACACGACAATTCGTTATAGGACAAATTGCGCACGTGTCGTGTGAAAGAACAAAAGAGAGTAAGACACACCGACACATTTTCTGATCCTTTATATCAATCAATCTTTTTCAATAAGAAACATTCTGTGCATTCAATCAATGCAGGAATATGTTGTGCTTTCATTAAGATGTAAAAACCAGGGACTGATACTCTTCGGGGATTAATTAATGGAATAGTGTGACTCCCAAAACTCTACTTTGAACCCTAAAAGTTGGAAAACAAACATAATAGTTCAATTAAAAATAATGAATAGCCGTAGAAATTCGAAAGCGTCGGGGTAACAAAGTTTTATCGTAGATTTGAATATTTGAAGAAAATTCATGCTTGCAGACAACCTCATTTTTTCGGGGGGTTTTACATTTGTCTGTTTTATTTGTGGGTGGCGTGGCAGATTCTGTATGAACCGTTTGAATGTTGTCCTGTAATCGCCCAACTATCGCATCATACATCCTTGTGCAGCTCTTCCAGGATGGTAATCAGATATATTTCTAAAAATTCGCATATGATCACATTTGTGATACAGAAATATGTGAATAACACATTTTTATGGAATTAATAAAAGAATTCTGAACCAGAAGTAATTAATATAAAGATTCAAAAGGGCAAAAGAGTCAGATGCAACGTCATAACGAATATGGGAATACACATATTGACGCATGTGAGAATCACCTGGGACGTTATTATAACGAGGGACACCTCAAAAAAGTTGGACACAACTTTGATGACGTGAGTCACTATCCCGAACTGGGAATGCATCTATCACATACACGAGTCAAAGTGCACGAATGAAGGCGTGGGCGGAAAACGTAGCAAGAAAGAATGGGATTCGAATTTATCCCTGCAAAGTATGTAGATAGGTGTTATATAATGAATTATTTCAAATTGAATCAGAGCTGTGTGAATTAATTGAGTCCTTTTTTTTTTCAATTGTTGATATCGATTTCCATATTCATTTGAAATATATATGCATTTTTCTCAATAATCAAATCACCTGAAATTTTCAAAATATGATTGGTGTTTCGACTTATTGATTGAAATTCTGAATAACATTTCTTGTCTAGCATTTATCAACAACATCTGCCACTGACAATACATTTAGTTTCATTGGCAATTCAATCATTGTTTTTCTGAATAAAGGTATTGATATTAATTCGAAAGGTTAGCATGAAAAAGTTGCAAAGAACCCGTTGTTGTTCATTCACAAATGACAATCTGACTTTGTTCATTAGCAATATCTATTGAGATTTCCAGGCGTGAATGTGAAGGTCCTCATCAAATTCTTTTCATCGATATAATTCATTGTTTCGACTCGCTTACAAATTAATTCAATTATGGAAATATTGTAAACGGCTTTTATATTTTTTTCCCCTCATTTCTCTTCTTCACCATCGATAAATTGCGTAATGAATCAACAAAACGGAATATAACAGATGCGATACGATCACCATAATCTATGGATTGACGTGAAATGTCAGAGAAAAGAACAAGTTTTTTGCTTACATACACATATGCATAGACATGCATGAACATCAACATGTCTATACGCACATGTATTAATGAAATTGCATACAGCAATATGAGCACAGAATGTATATCCCGTATGAAATTCCATCGTATTATATAGTCATTAAAAATCTACCACACGCCGTCGCGTAGACAGAGAGATATTTAGAACGTGTGAAATATTTTTCAATGGTGCGACAACGAAGAATTCAAGACAATAAATATATACATATTTTTATGCACGACGAAAAAATGGGACAGCCAAAACCCAACCCACTTAATAAATTTCTATTCATCTATTCATTCACTTTTTTTCCACAACTTTCAAATGCTTTCGAGGGCTCTCACGTTTCGAAAATATCTCTCCGGTAAGAGATCGAATGTTGAAAACTTCTAGAGCTAGTTCTAGAGATAATATCAAGAATTCAATCATATAAATTTTTAATATCTTACATGTATACGATGAATATTTGATTCGCCATTGTCCACGTGTGACAGTGAATGTTTATGGGCTATACAATATTTTAATTCATTTTATGAGCGTCTGAATATATATGTCGATAATTTCTTTTAAATGTTACTTCAAGTGTCATAAGTTTATTTTTGCTGTGTCGAGTTGATTAGAAAAAAATGTAAAGAAGAGTTTAAACACAACTACGACCTCGTTTATCCATAAAAGTCAAGGTAATTCATTTGTAAACACATTATTCTAAGCATGAATGACTATGTAAACTTAATTATATGTCTATGTGGATATAACTGTCTGGATGAGGATGGAACTGAACATTAACACTTACCCCCATGTGTTGACCATCAATAAATAGTTGTGGCACTTCTACCAAATCAATGCCCAACCGTTCTTTCAGTTCCGCTTGGAATTCACGACTTCCAAACAAATCACGTTCTTCATATTGTACCATATGAGTGTTGAGTATTTGTCGCATCTTCGCACATGCAATCATTGTTTTCGTCACTACACGCATCGATGTTGTGTAAACCACCACCTTGCCTGCGTCCTTTTGCTTATAATTCTGCAAAAACAATAGAGAACAAATTAAGGAATGGAATGTGAATAAACATATACTGAATCAGAAAAGAATAACTGAGTTTGCTATACATATAATCGAATTTTGATAAGAAAGGTTCGAAAATTGATCTTTCTCGATCACGTCGATTCAGAAATCCTACAACCAATTAAATCGCCAGATCATTTTGAACTGGGGGAAGTTCCTGCGACTATTATGAATCGATATACTGTACTTTGACTATGAATTTTTGACGTGAAAATTGTGTGAAAATTGTGTGGAAATTATTGTGTTGTATACCCATTTAATACCGTGGAGAATGAACAAAGCGAAAATTCTTTCTGAAAATGGCCTTCATCTTAAAAATACCCCCCCTCAATTATTGTAAGTGAATTTTAATGTTCACTTCTTATTCAACATTTTTTCAACGTCATGAATAAAATGGTGAATACTTAATATTGAATGATTAATATAATTCAGTTTACGCGTTCCAGTTTCGCAGTTCGCACGCTTGGAGGTGTATATATATGTAATAAACTTATACATACATTATACATCACACAGATGAAGTTTATCATAATTATAGGGAGCACCACATGTATTCATGTCGTTCTCGCTTTTGTGCTGCTTTCATTCTATTTCATACAATCAACAGCTGTTTAGTACTTTTTTTTTATATTTATTACCTACCCACACATATATAATAATCATTTCATGTCATCACTTCATGTTTATATCGCTTTATCAGTGTCATTCTGTATTGATATATATTTATGTACCAATGTCAATAAAATGAAAATCGATCGATCAACTTTGAAATTGAATTGACAGTACTGAAACAACTTGTTCTCGTTCTCCTCTCCTCCACCCTCATTTTCTTCTTCGTCTCATTTTTTTTTATATTCCACACTGACAAACTGTACTTATGTATACATTTAAGATCTTTCTATTTCCCAATCAAATTTTATAGCAATAAGATTTCACAATATATATAAATAAGTTTATTATCGACTTCTTCTATCATACTCATAATATCTATGTTGGAATGTGTCATTAATTTTATTATTGATGCTGTTGCAATTGCTATTATTTGTAGAAAAAAATGTTAATAAAAAACTAATCAATCTAGGTGAATCAATTTGTCACTTAATTATCTCGTGCTGGCCGTGTAAGTAACAGTGTAGTGACTGATTCCGAATCAATAATTCATAATTTTTTACTAGAACTCATATCAACCAATATTAAGACATTTGTCAACCATGAGGAACAATGATTTCTCTCGGCTTTTCGCATTTTTTTCACTCTTCCTCGATTAGATTGAACCAAATTGAAAAGAGTTGTATTTTCCGTTCATTCATTTATTTTGAAGGAATATCAATGGACACAGATAAATTGCAACTACTGTTCCACAATATTTCCTTATACTGAATTACGTAAGTATATAAGTTTACTGTCACACCTGTAGAGAGGACAGAAATTGTGATTTTCTTGGATTAACTTTCACTATGTACGTACAGCTGTGCAATAAACTGATATACAATCTAATGACACGCACATATATATATATGTATATATAACTACACAACGACATGAAAACTCTGTATGTGTTTAAATTTATCAATGCATTATGTGTTATGTCTACCATAATTATATTCCACACCTGTTTCGATTGATACTCTGCATATAATGTAACTATCGATTGTCATTCCTTCCATCATCAATTACGTTCTTCGCGTATATCATTATATCAACATTACGATTTGAATGTATTGAAAATTTTTTTTGTGATCTCGCGTGTCAGATTAATCTTTACGTATTATGTGGTTAACTTTAGCGATGACAATTATTTGCACACCATCAATATAAATAATTCATTTCTAGTGGGAATAAATCCGCGACAATTCCTAATGAACTGTTAACCGAGATTTTCCTATTGTCTCTTCATTGTCAACTAAATATAACTTATTATTGATATTTTATTGAAATATGCTATTTCCATATTCAACATGTATTATAACAAACATTATTCTGGCAATAGAGTTTGAAACAAATGTTGTCGTATTTTATCAGAGTTACATCAGGAATCCATATTTGAAAAATTAATTATTCTCAAGCAGAATGGCAATTACTGAGCTATCCAATTCAATATCCAATATTTGAAAATTATTCATAAAGATGGTTGGACTGCCACTGCAGTTACCTAATAATAACGCCTTCAATGAAGGTTATGCCAAAAACATTAGAGCAAGATATACATGCGATAATGTAATTAACAGTCAAAGAATTCTTTTACTTTGTGCTATCAAAGGTAATGGAATATTCTGCAAAAAAGTATGCAAAGCTTCTTCTGACAAGACTTGACATGCTTTGATAATGATTTTGTATAATTCTATCGTTATGAAATTCAAGATCCAGTGGAATTTATGAATTCCCCTTGATTTCCTCTAGGATTCCAACATTGTCGAATAAGATATTTATACGCCATTATGTCATTCATCTTCGTCTGTGCTTTTGCGAATCATGTGTTAAATGATTAATGGACATATAAATTTGTGTTATAAATAGATACATGATGGAAAAAATTCATATATAATCGTTCAAATGATATGAACTATATAATTAACAACACAGATCACTCATAATTTTTTCTAAATTAATTTTATGATATATTATCTGATGAGAATTGATAATTATAGTAGATAGAGCCTGTACTTAGTTTTCATTACATTGTGGTGGCATGGAAATTGGTTTAAATGGTGAGGTTCATATTTTGTGATATTTTCAGCTTTCGCTTTCTTTTCATGAT
Source organism: Meteorus colon (assembly GCA_030523085.1). Classification (NCBI taxonomy): domain Eukaryota; kingdom Metazoa; phylum Arthropoda; class Insecta; order Hymenoptera; family Braconidae; genus Meteorus; species Meteorus colon. Next base: position 398,028 of record JAPYZH010000100.1, read on the forward strand.
TGCTATACATTATCAAAATTGTAATCTGCGATAGTATTTCAGTATTTATCGTCGGATATGCAATTTAAGACAAGAATTTCAAGTAGCGTTTGTCATTGAAAAAAACGGAAAACGTAGTGTGTGAATTGGAAAATTACGTTGCCAAGTTCTAAATGAAGCCCCAACAAATTATCCTGATATTATTTTTGAACGAAAATGTTCCGCGCTCTTATCACTGTACGTTCATTGTTTTCCTTATTCATTCATATTCATATTCTTGTAGCAATAGAAGATACAGTTTTCGAAAAATATTTTTCTTTTGCCCTCTCAAGTTGACAGAGAGAAGGAAGTGATCGTTAGCTATTATTTGAACTGAATTTTCAGTATAGCTAGAAATTACATTTTCGATTGTTCTTGCTGGTTCTAATTGAAAATCCGATCAAGCATGACGTAACCTATGAGACCAGGTGGGTGGACTGAGAAAAAACTAAGTTATTTCAAGTACGAAATGTTTAAGATTAATGAATCTTATATTGGCCTGATAAAAAAAATTTCCGTCACAAACATAAATCAATCAACACAAATACACTCGCCTTCTAATGTGGCTGCGAACTTTTCTGTTCCATGTAAACATTCATCAAAACTCGAGGGGAAAATTAAGAGAGAAACAACGAAACATTTTGTATTATAAGCATTACACTCTTTATATGAAGTAATAAGTGAATTGGTAAAGTCATGAAGACAAATAAATAATCCATCTATCAAAATTCGGCAGATCGTAACACTGCGATTGTATTATTATTCCTTTTTTTTAATACTGCACTTTCATATTGTCCATGTTTCTATTTTTTCGCAACATCCATTTATTGATGTAATTTTTTTTTTGCGTCCATATACCGATGGTATGAGGAGACGGTGAGGTTATTCATGGGCCGAATTGCAAGTTATTCAGCTCCAGGAGATAGGGAAAGGAAAAAAGTAGATGGAATTCCCTCAAGACGGCAGAATTGTGTTTTATAAGTGTAAAAAAATATATTTATAGTGTGTGTACAATCAAGTTTCAGATACGCCATTGTGAGGAAAGAATAAATATATATGTATATACGTTGATATGAATCCATCGCGTTTGAGCAAATCTCGCACTCGTGTTTTGTCATAATTTGACGATTATCGAATTAGACCGGAACACGCAATGTTTTCTCTGATACGTTGTCTATATAATGCACGATATCCATCATTGCTAACATCACGTTCGAGTTGACTACAGTGCGAGTGGGAGAAAAAAAATTATTTTATCGCGATTAATCAATCCCCAAGAGAAGGGGAGGAATCTATTAAACTCTTTACACAGAATTAAATTTTATTTTTCATTATACAATAATGAAATTGTGATGAATATTCAGATTTTTTCTGAGCAAACATTTATAAAAGATCGATACAAATATTTTTCTCTCTAGATTGTGCTGGCATTGATAGAAAGGTTGTTTAACCGCTTCGGGAATAATTGGAAACGATGAATATCCCCAGGAGATTTCTGTGACCAATTATATTTTCATAGCTACTCTTGGAATATTATAGAAATGATGGGACAATCGATAGTGGGAAGAAAAAACGCAGACAAGCTATTTATCGATTCGAGTGAAAGATTCGTAAAAGAATGACAATGATGAAGAGGTAAAAAGATGAACTAGTTTACCAAGAAATGTAAAAAATGAAAGCGTTTTCGTATACTTTGTTCAATCAGTCGTTCACGATGTACGAAATCTTCACTTATACCACGAATTTTAATGAACTGTGTCATCGGAGTATTTCTGAATGTAAGTAAATGTTTTAATTAATGAGAGAAATCATTCGCAATCATAATATATAGTAATATAATCATCCACTGTCATATCCTCTTGAATATTTTCTTGTTTCTCTTCCATAATCTCTGCTTCAGTCTAATCACAAAGTATTTGGACAAAAAAATCAAATCTTCCTCGCCCTTTCGTTCTAAAAATGAATTTTTCAGCGCAGCCAGTCGTTTCGTTTCAGTCATGCGACATTATAATTTTAATTGATGTCGATATAGACAAATTCTCCAAATGTACCATATTCCATATTTTATCATCTGTAAAATCGTATGTCGAATGTAAATCCATGTAATTGGTACAGTAATAAATGTCTCTTCATCATCGTGAAATTTAATGATGTTACTGTACAATTATATAAATAACCGTGCAATAACCATTGAATCAGTTTGGCAGGGATTAACTGCATTAATTCGGCTCTAACAGTGTGTTCGGTCATGCTGACCAATTTATCGACTTTCCCTTCTTACTATATTCTACATACACAACTACGTCATACATATGTATACATAAATATTACACCAATATATAAACACGTTATTGGGACATCCTTGCATTATTGCATAATTTTGTTGATGCGTGCCACGTGAATAATAATATACTCACATATATATATATTTCATAAATCATAATTGCATGGTATAAATATTGTAAATGCAATTGATTCAGGCGTGCACTCGATATATAGATAGAAACTGAATAAATACAGAGTGCAACTTGTTGAAGCAAAAATATGAGATCGACAGAGCGTATATATAATAATGATAAATTATGTAATGAAATAATTCCAAATATAGTATTTGGTGGAACAGAAATTATTATAGTTATAGATCTATAGAGAGGGCATTGTTCTATCTCATCTCCCTCTGTTGTATTTATGGAATATAAGAATAAGTAAACAGGAAAGGGGATATTAGTTCTGTCAGTGACTGGCTAACGATCAATTGTGACATACTTAAATGTACGTATAACATACTCATTGATGTCCATGTTTTATTTTTTGAGGACTTCCATCATCTATGAAATAATAATTTACCTCTGTATTTTAATTATTGAAGATTACATTTCCCTTTTGGAGGTGAATCAAGAATGATAATCAGGTTGTGAAATTGAATCAGGAAAAGATAGAAAACATCCGTCGAGAGAGAAGTATTGATGAGTTTTCCTACCGCTGAATAAATTTCGAAAGGTGTGAAAACGAGTTTGAGTTAATTGGCATGAATAATATGTTTCACCATTCTCAATTGATAAGATACTTTCAAATTATTTGATTCAGTATTTGCCATTATAATTATCTTTAGAATATATAATGATAAATGTTTAAAGTATAAATAAATGTAGAGTTGTATAAGTTAAAATCAAGATATTCCGAGCATTTATTTGAAAATTAGACGTTCCATCTGATACTTCAACGAAGAAGAAAATTTTGTTTCACATTAGGATTAGTTAAAGTTCACATGCAGTAGCAGTGTATGATCCAATAGAAGTTACATGAAGTACAGGGTTTCACGTAACTTACAGCGTAGTTGACAGGTGAAATCTACATGTCATAATGTCAGGAAAAGTCATATGAGATTCTGCATGTCACACCGAATTTCTTAACAATCACAGTAGCTCGTGTAACTTTTGCAAATAGTATCCTCATTCCTAGAGTATGCTCTCTTGCGTGGCTCTTATGAAAACTGTAAAATATCTTCTCCCATCCCAGTGTTGAAAAGTTTTTCCATTATACTATGACGTATCGAAAAACATTACAAAACATAATCATTTCCGTCCACTTTCTATGGTCAATTTATCAATATGTTGATTAAAAAATTATATTAAACCAAATGGCAGCGATTTCTTCATGGTTCTTTTCGTTTTCTCATTTATATCCCTTTTTTTTTTCATGACTTTATGAAGCGGTAGAAAACAAGAAATGGAACAAGAGAAAAATGGAAGAAATAAAAGATGCGCCAAACGTTAAATCGATTGCCATAATAACCCAGCGAAATTTAATTTGTATATAGATACCGTTATCCCCGTATTTATTCTCATACAACCATGCACATATAAAATATAAATATTCTATATATGCCGTCGGTCGATAAGCTAAAAAAACACGGTCAACCCCCATGGCGATATTGGTGGTCGTGCTGATTGAGAGATGGCGGTTAAAAAAAAATTAACACAGACACACGCACACATATTAATATCGATTAGACTCCAACAAATACGTTTATATGCACAGATGCACATGCGCATAATTGTAGGGACCACTGATGAAAAAATATGATATACATCACGCTCGGCAGATTAAAAGAAATGAGCGTGCTTGATACATTTTATACATTCTTCTTCACTCAAGTGACGATTTCACCACAACTAATGTTTCAAGAGATCAGGTCGATTTCATGAGATATAAAACTTTACCGTTACGTTTATAAGATGGTTTGAATCACATAATATTGATAAATACATATTTGATTGTTTATATATAGGTTTTTGTATATACTCTGATAAACATGGTGTAAATGTAGCAAGTCATCAAGTCACTCGGACAAACTGAATGATCCGTGACGCCCGCTATGTTCCCACGCGAAATAAATATCTTGGTGTTTATTTATACGTCTGTATTGTGTCTCTAAATAGATATACATTCAATTCAAATACATGTATTCATTCTGTCATGGAGTAAGATTAGTTCACTTTCATTGGTACACAACTTCATTTCTGATTGATCAGAATTTTAATACTATCTCAATTAGATGTTCGCTGATGGAAAAAATTATCAACAATATTTATTGAGTATGTTTTAATAGGAACTCTTCGTTTTCCAAACTAAATAATTCAAAAATTTTCCTTCTTTTGATATTTTATGCTTTTAGCGGGCACATTTATTTATCCCAAATTAACATACAGTATTCGAGATGAATATGGTGGAGCGTAAGCATAAGTTTACGTATGTTGATACTGGATAAACATATGCTCCAAGCCGCTGTACAGTCTCACAGTGTCTTATTGTTGCACGTCAATTTCCCACAGACTACACACTATATTACAAAAGGTCTGAGCACAATGGAATAAATTTAGATGAAAATTTTCAATTTATATTCAGATATTTTGCCAGAATTATGTATTTTTTTATTTGTTGAAAGTATATTTAATAACTGGATGAATGCTCCATATTCCGTATCTAATCACACATATTTCGATTCGATTCTTGCCGTGTAGGCGCTTCATTTTCGCGTCAAATTGCGTGTGGATAAATATTGGGAAACTGATAATACGTTGAATATTGAGTGCACGAATAATGGCACAAGTATGCGTGAATATTCATGACGATTGGATAATCACTCATGGCTTAACCTTCTATTCTGATTCCTCTTTATGAATAAAGTGGATGTGGGTGTTGATCACATCTGACTTCATAGGAAAAAGTATTTTATGTAACGAGAATCTAGTGTAAACTCAGTCCTATGTCATTTATATGATAATAGACCTTGTTTTCTTCCTCACTCCCTATTCTTTCTTTTTTTTTTCACTTAGTCTTTCTTTCATTTATCACCACCGAGCGACGAGACAGTGCTTTCACGACAGCTTGTTGCCATTACAGGAGCCCATGAGAATCGGCGCGTGATAATCTTCACTTCCAAAATGAGACTTGTTTTTATGACAAAGAGAATGTTGAGGAAGAAATGAAAGAAGAGAAAAAATGTTATATGAAAAATGCGCACAAGGACATGTTCTATTTATTCTTATGGTATCGTTATGGTTACAATTATCACCATTATTGTTGTTGTTGACAATCATCATGCGGTTTGTATACAGAAATGATCAAAAACAAAAATTTCTCATAGCCATTTCATTTACGCCATACAAAGTATTCGTGGTGATGAATGCAGTAAATAGATAGATGAGACGTAGAAATATTAATAAATCTCTCATTTTCCATCACACCGACTCGGTGTGTTTACTTCTCTCTGACTATCATAAAAGTCGCTGATGTATTGTTTGGATCACTAGTTCTTTACTGGTGGTATATTTTGCAAGTGACAATTGATTAATGCATCTGCAATTACGTTTTGCATAAATAATTGTGAGATGCTTTATCAATAACTCTTCGCTTGATTTTTATTCATTGTTCATCATTTATGTAATTATTTTCATATAATTCCCACAACCACAAGTTCTTATAGAGATATATGCATTATCAACAACGTATTTGCAGTGAATGAATGACATTGCATCAAAGTTATTTGCAAATCTCGAGAAAAATTGTAAATGTGAAAAATATTCTTGCCACGATTATATTCAATGTGTGTCTATATAACTTATGCAGGGAAAAAATTCTATACCATTAGTCGTTTATATGTTTGATGTGTAAGAATCAAATGGAGATTGAAATTTCATAATTGTTTACATCTTATATACTGGCGTATTCTCAATAATGATATACCACTATTTAATAATGAATTACCTGTATCTAATATTTGATTTATTATTTCTACCTTTGAATCTGTTGCGTGTTGTTGTGATATTATCTCTTCACCATAACGATGAAGAGAGTTATTATTCATCACTGTCGCTCATTTGTATGTGGTATATATGTGTGAATACTAGAGGAGATTTCGATTTGGTGAGTTCTCATTCATTCATGTTCCTTCAGTAACATGCGAATGATTGGTGGGGTAGTTCATTCTACAAACAGATGAAAGGAAATGTTATGTACAATAATTGACATTACTCTGGCCCTTGGTTTCTAATTATTTTTTTTTTTTCTTTTCACTCAACGTCTTCCTTCAATGCATCTTTTAATGAAATGAAAAACTCGATTTTCCGCTTCATTCATTTATATGTTCCTCAACGCTCGAATGTTTGTTGCCTTTGATGAATTCTGTCACAGCTTTCCCTAATCATTATTCCAAATGTACACGATATATCTTAACAGCTCTTAGCACTCGTTTTTCTTTCATGAGATCTATTTCCAAACTCTCTCTTTACTTGTCAACTGTGTGTTAAATGAAGACTAAATTTCACATTCAACTGTTCGGATACAAATGAATTACATACACGACTGTTGACGGTGCACAATTAGTCTTTCATCAGTCAATTATAGTATTTACTCTCGAGTAATATAAGATGAAGCAAAGTCAGTGTCAGTTGATTATGAAAAAATTTCGAGGACACCAATTAATCTTTGTTTAGACCTAATGAAAAAATGTAAAATATAAATATCAATATCATTGTACTGATTAAGTACTATAATTGTTACAGCGGATTTTATATGTACAAAGTACACTTGTTTAGAACACACTTTGTGAGATTCGATTCGATTCGATGGTGTCAGAGGAACGGTTACATGGATATTGTTGTAGACATGTAATTCGATTTCAATTCAACAGAGGTGTCTCGCGCACGATACCCGAGTAGTTGAGCCTCTCTGCAGGCATTGAAAGGTTGGGAGTTCACATTCTATTTCCTATTCGACGTCCCCTTAATTTATAAATTCATATCATACATTTCCATTTATACATTCCTGTATTTTTTATGACAATTTTCGATGCATAGCATTTAGCTTCATATGATTGGAAGTAACAGTGTATAAGAACTTTCGGTTCATTTGAGAATAATCATGTTTCATCAAAAATCGATCCTCAGCTACAGTACCTCGGCTCATTAATGGGCTACACACATATCGCGTGTCTGTTCTGAGCTAAAAGGTCGTGCAACTGCGCCATTCCACCCTCGTTCCGCACCAGAAACAGTCGTGGACGTGCAAAACTTCTTTCCTCGGTAATCCGGCAGAATACAAGTAATCAGTTCCCAACTCGGGAGAGAAAACCGAGGCTGAAGGCGAAGTATGTATATAATACAGAAGAGCAGTTTAGATTTGGGATGATGAGGAAAATTACAAGTATTGAAGAATGAATGCAAACAGTTTTGTGAGTGGTATTATGTAGAACATATAAAAAATATATTTTCCATATTGCCTAGTCTCGATTTCGAAGAGCAAACAAACACTAAGCATCGTTTATGCATTTTGTAATTTTTCCAACCTGTTGTCTACTAAAAATAAGTAGGTATATGAAACATCTTAGTTTGCACTTACTACTGAACACTATCATCATCACTTGATTCATTTTTATCATCACTATTCCAATCAAATATAGGAATGGTCATTTTTCTAAAATAGAAATAGATGCGATAGAAAAAGACGATGATAAATTATATATATTGGAGAACCCTACGAGCAAATACAACTGATCGTGAATTTATTATGGTTCAACACTGTACTGCGTGAAGTCTCAATTTAATTCTGGTAGAAGTTTCTAGAGAGTATGCATTTCTCGTGGTCATTCAACTTTTTTTTATTCCCAAACTAATAGCAAAAAAATACATTACGCAACGTGAAACGGGTACGCGGTGCGCAACGTGAAATACCAAACATCCGCACATACACTTAGATATCCAACACGCCTGTATATATGTAATATAGTTGAATGCATTGCCCTCATACGAATTTTACCCTCAATCGAACACGACTAGAATCTTGGATCCAAATATCCACATGAGTTTACCTAGAGTATACTATATTATTCATGCATTCAACAGTCCACCATCATAAGACAAATGCATTTATGTATGGAAAGTGATTGTGTAAATACATAATACATATTTATTGCCATTCATATGTATTCTTATATTTTACTTTCATCTTTTCTCCCTCACTAATAATTTACACAATCCAAATATAAAAAAAAATGATTCCAAATATATAACTTTACAACACAATAAATATATTCACTTGGTATAAATTAATATTTATGCGATAACTGTTTCCGTTTTCTTTCCCAGTCTTCATTCTAATACTACCCAATAATAAACATATGAATTCGCATGTTTATTATGCACACATATAAAAAAAACTAGCATGAACTCAGTGAGAGTCACGCAAATATTTCCGGTCATAGAATCATAATTTAAGTGAACGTAAACAGTTTATAATCGGAATAAATAAGTAAAAGAAACAAATATATATTGATATTCAAGCATATTTTCATTCATTGTCCTTTCATGTTGTCCCTTTCATGCCATTTTCATTCCGGAAGTGCTTCGAGAGCTTTTGGCGTTGAATGAAACGAGCGCGACGATGATGAAGAGCCATTTGCCATCGTTAAAAGCTTTTATTTTATTTATCATTCTTTCGGTCTTTTATTTCATCTTTCGTCTGCATACACAGTAATGGGAGAGGGAGCAGTATTGTAATTGCAATTTTAAAATAATCTGCAGCTCGTGCACATGCATACAGAAGTGAAAGGTTGTATTTTTCAATACACCATCCACAATATATCTATATGTCTATATACGTATAATGGTAATGGGACATGGCAGAATGTGGACATGGTTTGTACCGTAGAGAATATTGACATGGTCGATTTGCACAAGCGCGTGACTAGTTTTGCATTAGGAATATCAAGTTGAACGTTAATTGTAGGTGATATTTCGGTACACTCTTGGCCATTGACATATGCACACATATACGTTTAATTAGCGACACACGATCGATGATCACACGTGTCCAATATGGATAATGCTAGTGAATACATGCGAAATATCTGGCTTTGTGTATGTCTATACATCTGTAAATTGCACTCGGCTCAATATCCGGATGGCATATTCTAAAAAAGATTTAGCATTGCAGTTGATTGTAAATAACATGAAACTGTGCCAGTATCCAATGTGCATATAAATGCATGAACGGTCACTTTATAGCACTCTTGTTCAATTCGCAATCGGAAAAGTCATTTGTACGTTTGTATGTATAGAACCATAGAACCCAATCGAATATGGCCTGTTGCAATGATCTAGTCCCGGCTATTTTGCAAACCAATTCTATCATTTTTTTACCTTATTTTTTATGGTATTGGTTGAGCACATACTATAAGAAGACAAACATGTCCTTCTGGATGTTATTGACAGAACAGAAAGAAAGGAGAGTTGCAAGTTGAATAATTCTCATTTGTTGGATATTGGTGATACAATCTTCAATATAAATGGATTTATGATGGTCTTTATTTAATTGTTAAAATTCCATCTTCATTTTTTTTTTTGTCAATGGATCAAAAATTAATTCACCACTATTAGTTCCAAATCACCGTGAATGGGGGGGTTTGCAATGCAAAGTTTTTTGATTGAGGAAAGCTGGTGCTGAAACTTGGGTGGTTTTTTCACCTAATAAAAGTAACTTTCTTTATTTAGTTAGCCCTTTTTTTCGTGTTTGACCACATTCACACTACCTTAATTTCCTTCACGCCCTTCGATTTCTCACATGTTTATCGGTTTTTTTTTTGTCTGATACATTTGGCTTTTTAAACCCTCTGGTATATGAACATGTGCGTCGTTTATGGTTAGAAATCGTCCAGGAGTAATTGGAAAAGTGAGGGCAAAACTAAAGCTGTTACGTGATCCGATTCAAGATGGAAAAAAGACACAGAAGAATAGAACAGAAATATCAGAAAATGTATGATCATATTGCAAATGATAGCTCGAACTTCAGAGAGAATTAGCAATTACCAGTTTAGTTTATAAATCCTATGAATATGAATTGTAAATCTGTCATGTAATATTATCTTTTATGTTTTTTTTTCCTCGATTAAATTATATAGGTATTCAATCGTTGCAGAATCGCTCGGCACCAATAATTACAAGAACAATTTTCGTCAGATGTAGTTTTCTCATTCTTTACATATATCGCAGTCGGTGTTGACATCAGAATTGAGCTTCAACAACAACTCTCATACTGAATTATTCTTGTGTTGTCAAAAATAAACAAAAAAAGCATTACACCAACAACGGGAAAGTGGAATGTTCTCATATAAATGTATAAAGCAATCCGATATTTTTTTCCATTAGAAAGAATTGAATGTAATCCACTCCTATCAGGCGCGCAGAACAAAATGCACCATTGAAAAAATACAAAAAAGAAGGAATTCCCAAATAAAATGAGAAAAAAGAACGGAAATTATTCCGAAAAATGGGCAGAAAAAATACATATTGTCTATACATTCTTTTATTCAGTAGAAAGTGAGGAATTTTCGAGAAGAGGTCGACGTACGTTTCATTACCTCTGCGTCGTCGTCATCGTCATCATCGTCGTCGTCGCGGTCTCTTTGACCCGCTTTCTCTTTTCCCACTCGATTTGTCTCTCTCCTACAGAACATGACCACCTTCATCGTGTGCGCATGTTTTCTTCAACCGGGAAATTTACAGCATGCGTACAATAGTCGCCACCTGTCGCCCGACCTTACTACCACTTCGGAAAATCTCCCAACACTATTATTTACCAAGAAACATATATCTAACCCGGAAATAGTTCAGCAATTATATATATTTTGCAAGAGCACAACAACTTCCTCTTCTACACATCTCTTTCTTTTTCTCTATCTTCATTTTTGTACATCTGCACGTGTACATATACAGAGTTATGAGACTTGCTAATGCCTGAAGGAATTTATACGAGTAAAGAGGAAGTAGGTCAACTACTTGTGCTGAAGACGTTGTCATCATCTTCTTCGTTGCTTGCAAGATTTTTTTTTATACCTCATTATATATCTACAAGAATCCTCACCGGGCTTAAGATTCAGCATCACCACATTATTCAACCTCATGTGTGTATTCCAATGTAAATATATAAATGCATATTTGAACTATAGTTAACTTTCCAATGAAATGCGCTGAATACTTCCTCTTTTGAGTCATCGACACTATAACATCATTGCGATTATTTTATAGTCATTAGGATTACTCAATATCATGGATTATAATACTATTAATTGACAAGAGAAGAATGAATTAAAATTTGTTGGTAAATACGCAATGAGATTGTAGTATATACCCCTTATATATTTTTCATTCCGTGTATTCCATTAAAATAATATCATGAATCTCTTAAAATTTATCAACTATGTATAATATTTTTCTATTAATCGTTCAAATCAATTTAAATAATATACTCCTCTTAATTTTACCTCTACAATTACTCAATCAAATTTTTTTACTCTCGATTACATGAAAACGAGAATGACACTTAAATTTCATTTCATGTCTCGTCGAGTTTCCTGTTTGAGAACACAAATAAATACATATCTGTATTTACATTGTGTGTGTACGGAAAATTGTTCAACAACAGACGACAAAATTGCATTGCGTGTCGTTATAACTATGTATGTGTACATATATACAGCCTAAGACATTATAGCAACACATTCTTCTCACTTGTTTAACCAGTCAGCTGGATACGTGATTAACATTTTTTTACTCTTTCTCTTTTTTTAGTTATTTATTCATTTTTTTTACGCTTTTCAACTGCGTGTTATGTTCACCTGGCTCAACTGATACACTGCAACATTACAGACTCACATACACACACACATATATATGAGTATGCCTTACACCGTCATGATATTATAGTAGTACTGGGTGTCCTCAATCGCGCCGCTTACCGCACGTTTCTCAACTTTTGAATCCCATTCACTACATCTATATGGGTATCTCATACCGCGGGCTATTAAAATGGTCGGTCTACAAGTACACAGAGTAAATCGTAATCAATTCAATAAAGAGACAAACAGGTCATTTAATATAATTTATTGTATAATATTTCAACTGTATTTAGATTGTGAAGGAAGCCAATTTTTTCATTGACCTCTTCATGATATGAAAATTCAATTCTGCATATAAACTGAAGATCTCACTCGAACTCTATATGATTGACCTTGAACTCTTGAAGAATGTCGGTCATATTCAGTCATATAATAGCTAACCGTAAACTTGAATATATTTTTCCAACGTTTGTGCTCGTATGACCAACAACTTATATTGAAATAGCATTTTTGAAAACGTGAAATCATGTTTCATTAACTTGACCCTGAGACTTGGCTCATCAAATATAATGATCCTGATCAACCGGATTCAAGTAACACAATTTTTGGGAACCAGTTTGCATCTTCACCTACTATCCTAATTATCGATGAGAAAAAGGAGAGATGAATATTTAACAGAAAAGTTATGGGCGGAGATTGAAAATTTCGAGAAAATGAACAAAACTAATGATGTCGTTCAACGGCATCATTATCACGGGAAGTCATATGACAATCTTGGTAATGGGTTGGTGTGTTTGGTGTGACGAATAAGTCGATCTACGAGTTATGCCAACCGTAGATGGTATACAAACATACGCATGTGTCTATACATCTGTACTTGGCGCACAAATTCTTGTTCTATCAATGTGCAGAGTGTCGTTTCAATTGAATTTACCGTTACAACTGACACGAGTCGTCCGCATCGGCGACGACATCGACGACACCTATAAGAGAATGTTGCATATATATCTGAGTGAAAATCCGTAATGCCATGAAAGTTCGACAGCACAACATTTTTAACTGTAAATCTGTTGCGCTGCACGAATGTTATTCGATGTTAACGCATCACTAGAACAATTCCTAGACGCAGCATAGAAACATTGTAAGAAATTCGTTTTAGTTTTTCTCCATTCATCAATAGAGTTGGAGAGTTGTCTATGGACACAAAGAACAGAGAAAATCGAGAATTCGCATTGGAGCATCGGCTTCGAGAGTGAGATAACTGCAGATTACACTCCAACGTTCTCCATGAGATATTTATTCCAGCGTTTACAACGTAAACAGAGTCTTTCGCAGATATTCGAGAGCAATACATTCGAGAACACTATTAAAAATATTCCATTACTTAGAATTAACAATAGACTAAATAAAATGTGATCTAGCTGAACTCTCTAAATTATTTTCTGGGTAATCTAAGAGAGTCAGTTATTCATAATTTGGCGGTTGGCTAGGAGTTTATGTGTTGATAATCAGGAACTCTTAAATTAAAATCGTTTCCCACAAGTATAGCTAAAACGGCTTCTTCATCTTTAAATATCCAATTTCCAAAATATTTCCGGGAGAAATTCGACACCCAATTAATCATATCTTACTTTGAAACTTCTAGTAGATATCAATTCGGTTTACAAGTGATTTGAAATCTTATTCTGATTCTATCATACCTATCAACCAGGGAAAGATCAACTCAATCTTTCAATCGGAAGAGCATTCTCGATCAGGCATGATTGATGAGTAAATAATACTGTTTGCACTGACCTTCGATGATGGATTTTGTAAAAACGTTGCAATCCCAGCACGAACTCTATTTTTGACACCACGAACAGTTCCCTTGGCACTTCTTATGGCTTCCTTATCAAGTATTTTATAACCAGCAAAATATTCTTCTGTCTCATTATCAACAAATTTCTTTTCTTTCTCAACATTGTTATTTTCATGATCATCATCATTATCTGGTTCCAGTTCATTGATGTGAAACTTGTAAAATCTATCGTCTTCATAAACGTACTTTGTTCCGTTGTCACGATTATAATTGGCATAATGTTCAGCTGTTGCATTTTCCTGTTCCAATCGTTGTTGCTCCCTCTTCCTATCTTCATAAGTGCACTCTTTCACAACTGGCGACGTTGATTGTAAACAATGTCCGTTAACCAACGGGTTTGGGCTTCGAACACGCGGTGTCGACGAAGACTTGGACAATGAGGAAGTGCTTGATGGTGACGGTGAAACGCTCAGTGAATTTTGCCCTGATGAAATAGCATCAGACAAACAAGATAATAATTTTCCGCTACCATCTTCATTCACACCATCAACGATAACATCTTTTTTATCTGCAGGATCACTATTACTACTAAAACTATTATTTTTATTTATATCTCTGTTTGTGTTGCTACTCAAGTTGACACGCTCATTAGCAGGTTCTACGGAATCAATTTTCATATGCACATTATTATCTTTCATCATTACTGTGCTCATATCATTAGCCGACAATTCGCGTGACTTGTCGCTAGATACATCAACGCCACTTGACAGCATTTGCTCAGCAATTCTCGCTGCAAGTTCTCCACTATTAAGTGAATCACAACTAATATTACTCTCATTATCATCGCTGTCAACTTCAGCACCGCTACTTGTTAAACTGCCAGTTCTATTATGTTGGCCAGTTGTTATACTCAACATTACCGTATTCGCATTTTTTTTTTTAGGCAGTGGTGGTGGTGTACCGTCTAAGTCGCTACAAGTACCGCTATCTAATGTATCACTCGGTGAACACTGTCCGCTTGACATTGTTGAAATTGAATTAGGAAATGGACCATAATAAAAACATGTGCTTGAACGATTTGTAGTTGTGTTATTAACACACTCAGTTGAACTATGTTGTACCATCTCGTCGCCTTGATGCGATTCCTGCTGATTTGTTGTAATTTGTTGATTTGCAAGTTGATGATCCGATTCATTTATCAAACTAATGCGTACACAGCTGTCAACATTGTTAACACTACCATTTACAATGTTTGTAGCACTAAATTGTTCGATATTGTCTATTTTGTTTGAATAACATTCATCAATTTCAGGATTATTATCACGGGGATCAATCTGATCAGGTGCCAAATGTACTGTTGATATAACACGAGTGTTGTCAAGAGCTGGATTTATTTGAATTTTAACTACGTGTGCCGGTTGTGGCTGCTGTTGCTGTAACAATGATTGATGCTGTGTATCTGATAATGTTGATGATAATGTATGGTCAATGGTTAAATTTGCACAGCCACTATTCGTCGACTGCACTTTTGGAATGACCTTACTCCAAGCAATCGGTGAATCTGCTTTTGGCGTAGTGCAACCATCTACATATACCGTTGCTCCGGCCTCTGAGGGAAGTTGCGACAAAGTGGGGACAACTGCAAGAACCGACACACTCTGTATACGACTACCACTTAGGCTCTGATGATGATTGTTGGCGGATGGCAGTGTTGGCGAAATGATCATTGTCGATGTCAGTGCTTCCATCTGATAATATATATATTTGAATATATGTATAAATATATCCAATTGAATTATATCTCCAATTATTTCCTACCCGAATATTCTTCAATTACTTGCTCCTATCACTAGTTCACACGCCAACAAAATGTTGAAAAATGGCATCTCTGATGAGTCCTGATTATTCTCCTCAAATATTTTTTGCCTTAATTATTATTCAATAAGTTTTTTTATTTTCGTTTATGCAAGGTACTTTCCATTCGGTTTATTCTTTTACGCGCTTCCAATTATGCCATTCACAAGAAAAAGTGATGACAATGTAATTGAAAATCTCACTGTTAAAATGTTGATATAAATATTCATGGAAAGCACTTAGACCGTAATGTAAATAATTAACTCTTATTCACTCTCCTTTCCTTTCTCCCTTTCTAATCTTTATAACAAGACAGTATGTAACAGTCAATCTTTCAAAATATCACCAAAAATTGAACTAATATTCAACTGAACGTGAGCACGCACTTGTCTTCAAATAATCTCGATAGATATTGGAGTTGAATGGTTATATATTTTGAAAGCATCAGAAATTCCTTCATGGGACAAAATGGTTCTTAATCTGCCGGTGGAATGAAACGGGTTTTTCACAGGACCGGTATTCTGCAGATAACTTTGGTGGGGAGAGAATTGTCTCCTCTCTCTGATATACTCAGCACCTGTTACGGTGAGCAGGTTCAAAACCTGATGCACCCGTGACTGTACAACAGTGACTTCACCATTATAACCTGTATATATATATATAAATGTTTTTATCCACGATAGAAAGATTCACATACAGTAACACGTCAAAATACGTTCGCAGTATGGAGCAGCGGTAACTGTACTGAGTACCACCGACAGTGGCTCACGCGGTGGCCTTCCGCGCGCAACCAGGGCCCACCTGGTGGGGTATGACACTCAGGCGGCCTACGAGTGGGGAAAAATGGGCCTCAAGTTATGCTGCAAATGCGCGCGCGCGTGCAAGAATACTGGCTATGAGTTAAGCCTCGCTGGGTAAGAAACAATTTACTCACACATGCAATCACAATACACACACAAAACAGTGGCGTTCTCTATCGGATCTTCAATGACTTATTGTCTGATTTTTCTCATTCAAATACTTATTCATCAATCGTTTTTCAAATATTCTCACGAACGCAAGAGGTGTTTGTATATGGAAAGTAGTATCCATATGTATGTATACACCTGTTGATTGATCCATCAATATTCCTTTGAGGTTTGATAGACAACTGAATAATGTGAGAAAAAAAGAACAAAGGAAGAGATGTAGTAGGAACAGAATTGTTCCACAATTACTTTCATCTCTTTTTTATTTTTTACATTAAATTAGTGAGAGGAGTCTCGTGAGAAATGTGGTTTCCCGCAAATTCTGTACGTAAGAAATGAATCAATTGTTTACAAAAGTATATTTTGTACACTCGAATCTGGATATGGAGAAGAGATGATATCTTCATGTTTCGACATGGAAATATTATTCATTAATGGGAAGAATTTTTCCGATACTTCCAAAACCGTCATGAAATAGCTGCTAAGTTTTAGAAACTAGTTCAATTCCATACGTCTATTCCATTCACAATTATCAGCATCCAACATTCTTCTCCTCGTCACGCTTAAGACTATCAATTGGAATAAAAAATAAGAAAATTCTGAAGTTACTTCTGAGCTATTCATTGTTGAAGTGGCTTCTTATGCAGCCGACGGTCTGGCACAATTTCTACATTGCCATATCGGATGGTAAGGATATACAATGTTACTATCATTACCGGAAAGGCTTGTAGAATTTTTTCGATTTTACAAAAAATAATAAAAGATATATTTGCATGCAATTCACATATTCATATGCTGGTGTAATTTTTCATGCCTTCAGTTTTGATGGCAACTATAAGAGAAGATAAATTTCCTATCGTATCACGTTAACATGACGGTCGTGACATTCCTCGCCTTCTCGACTATTCAACAAAAGCACTGATTGTAATTTTACGACTGAGATAAATGTGTCGTAGACTTTAAAACTTCTTCAAATATTGAGCTGCCCGAAGTCAGCTAATACATTTACTTTTACTCTTTGATGAAACCTTGATAATCTGTCGTTATTTGTTAGCAACAGTGAGATCAGAACAACAGATGCTGCTAAAATGTGCCTAACGTGAGTTTATTTATCTTCACTCAATTTGAGTATCACTGCCTCAACAATTTCATAACATAGTTACGGTCAGTATTTGAAACGCAAATTTATTTGCATATGTTTCATTTCCGCTCGTTTTCTCAATGTATTCATCATACGAATTACACGAATGCTTAGCATTTTATCTCAGCTATAGTATGCGCCCCTATGAACATTCAATTCTCTTCCCAACTTTCTACAAGTGTTAAAAATTCCTTTAGATCATTTCTGTTACGATACGTCGTGACTTTGGCCATAGCAATGATCGTATCGATGTCGTCCGTTGAGTGCTGCAATCTCAAGAAAGCAGTCACTCATGATGTGATTCTATTAGGAAAAGCCAAAGAACTTTTGGGCGAATTGAATCGGAAATATCAGCAATGGTCTCATAAACAAGCAATTTTTGGATGGAACACATCATACGAGTGCCAGAATACTTCTCCGAATTCTGATGGTTTATCCAAAGTGGTATTTGAAACCTTCCTTAATGTACACATTATGTCCTACCATATTATTTTTTTACCCATTTTATGTTCGTGAGTTTTCCACAGCAGCATAAGCACTATGGTGGGTCTCATGCTGGAGTTCCGGTTAAGAAAAAAACTGACGATGCCATTGAAAACGATTTTACATATGTTACAAATACTTATCATATGATAACAAAATTTCCTTGGCGTAACATCACAGAATATGATACACATAGGCAATTTCAAAAATTCTTCGAGGCTTTTAACGCATATATGTCAAAATTGGTATGTGTAACATGACAGATAATAAAAAATTCTACTGAATTGTGGCTCTCATAGTTTTCGTTGTTTGATAGAAATACTCTGAAATGGCGGAAGTAGTTGGCGAAATGGAAAAAATATATGCCACTACTAAAATTTGCAACTTTTCAATGCCAACCCAATGTAACCTTTCTCTACAACCTGAAATAACAGATATAATGATGACAAGTCGTAATCCCGAAGAGCTAAAACATACTTGGAAGTCGTGGCATGATGCAGCAGGAGGAAAGGTTAAAGAATATTATACAGAATACGTGAAATCGGCCAACAAAATAGCCCTCATGAATAATTACAAAGACATGTCAGCAATGTGGTTGGATGATTATGAAACTGATAATTTGATGACAATAATTGATTCATTGTATACCGAGATCGAACCACTTTATAAACAACTTTATTCTTACGTACGTCGTCGTCTTACGCACAAATATGGTCATAAAGTAGTACCGAAGAAAGGGGCCATACCAGCTCATTTATTTGGCAATGTGTGGGCACAAACGTGGGGTAATATTGCTGGCTTTACCATGCCTTACCCTGAAAAAAAATTACCTGACGTTACTCATACAATGATTAAGCAAAAATGGAATGCGACGAAGATATTTAATGTAGCTGAAAGTTTCTTCACATCATTGAAATTGAGTCCCATGCCAGAATCATTCTGGCGCCATTCAATTTTAACAAAACCAAAAAATCGAAATATTCTCTGTCATCCAGCTGCTTGGGATTTTTATAATGGCAAAGACTTCAGAATAATACAGTGTACAAGTATTAACATGGAAAATTTAATAACGGCTTATCATGAAATGGGTCACATTGAGTATTATATTGCGTACAAGGATCTGCCAAGTATTTACAGACGTGGTGCCAACGCTGGATTTCATGAAGCTGTTGGTGATACGATATCTCTCAGCGCTTCCACGCCAGATAATTTTCACAAAATTGGCTTACTTCATCATGTAACTAATGATGCTGAGGCAACGATCAATCACTTATACATGTCAGCATTGGACAAAATTGCGATTCTACCTTATGCATATACACTGGAAAAGTGGCGTCATGATGTTTTTCAATCAAAAATTTCAGCTGATAATTACAATTGTCATTGGTGGCATTTGAATGAAAAATATCGCGGAATGGCACCACCTGTAAAACGCACTAATTCATCATTCGATCCCGGTGCTAAATACCATATAATTGCCGATGTCGAATATTTAAGATACTTCATCAGTTACATCACGCAATTTCAATTCCATAAAGGACTTTGCACTGAAGCTGGACTGTATGATCCGAAAAATCCTGAGCGGAAAATACTAAGTGAATGTAACATTCGTGGAAACCACAAAGCTGGAAAATTACTACGGTGCATCAATACACATTGGAAATAGAAAATGCAATTATTGTTCATCTCTAATTCCAGTTAATAATTTATTTTTCAGATCAATGTTGAAAATGGGATCATCTCGGCCCTGGCCAGATGCAATGGAGAAAATAACTGGACAAAGAAATATGGATGCAGGTCCGCTTATGGAATATTTTATGCCGTTGAAAAAGTGGTTGGAATCAGAGAATGCAAAACACGATGAGTTTATCGGCTGGGAACGGAATCGTGGCCGTAATTATTATTTTCATGTTATTCTTTTCACACATATTTTCATGTATCGGAAAAAATTGGTGCTTTTCCACTTCTAACGAATATAGTTATGTTTCTAATTCCATGAATTCATGTCATTTCTGTTTTTAGATTGCACCAAGAATTAGAGGATAGTTAGAATTTATATTTCTAATGTTTGGGGATAAAAATTTGGCCATTTTAATCGCAGCAAACAAACTGTTCAATTTTCTTCGTATAAACTCACCGAATATTCGTGGTGGTGAATCTCGTCAAACATCGGAAAGATTTCATCCAACAACGAACCAGAAAGGATTTGCTTTGAGCGAATTTATATGCAATAATTGTATTTAAATATTACAGAACTGTACTGAAATAACACAATGATTTTTGAACATGCAATAAAAATTACCATAAAGTATATTCGATAACATAACAGATTTAGTTTATTTCGTATGCCCCTGCAATTCAATTTTAATCCCATCATTCACTTCAATCAATCGATATTTGTAAAATCATCATTTAACTTAATTCAATAACGTGGGCTCTGAACAATTTTGCATGAGTTATATGAAGACGGGTCATCTCACAAACGTGTTTATATAATTCTCATTTCCAAAGTTACTTATCAATAAAGGAATCGTTTTACATAAGATGGAAGGATTAATTTTCTCTATCTCAAAAATATTTCCAATATTCCCATCCGTTTCCCGAACCTTCGTCATTGATGTCTATATATTTTTATGTATTTATTTTTTTTTGTCATAATTAGAGTTGTGAAAGATCATGATGAATATACTTATTCACCGAATCTTATGTAGATAATTCTCGTTCCCTTGATAAAAACCATACATTCATTGGTTCACTTTTTCCTTTCATCGTCACAGGTCCTCGATACTCCAACAAGAATTGTGGATCTTGATTCTCAGGCATACAGAGATATCTAAACAAAAGAAATACAAAATGTATTCAATCATCATCTTCGTCTTCATAATTCAATAACGATAACACCTATCATAGTTTCCTGAAAATATCAATGATGTATTTTGAGTCACGTGGGGAAGAATGTCAATGCGATGCCGTCTTCGAGACTACTGAAAGCCAACCCTATGAAGCCTTTGCGCTGTTCACATAATCACTAATCAAATTAGTCAACCCTCGACCTCAACCCTCTCAAACTCTGTTATGTTTTTTCATTGTTTACTTTTTTATTCACGTTGTGTGCAGTTGGCTCATTCAAAGGACAACTGCGATTCGAAAGCCAAATTATTTACATCGGCTGTAACATTCTGTTCGGGCGTCTTATGAAATTAGTGACATCAAAATTTCGGAACAATTTTCATAAATATATCAGTCTTCGAAAATAATAAAATGGAAGTAGTGATTGATGCTTATTTTGATAAGTTATTTGAAGATATGGAAAGAGATTATCTTGTGTCAAGACATAAGCGACGACAGCTGGTCCGATATTTTTCCGACGTGATAAATAGTGCTTCTGAAGGTAATGAATAATGTTGAGAAGTTCATATTCAGTAAATTTAGAAGAAGAAAAATATAAGTGTGAATGCAGACAAATTAATATCATCCTCTGATTATCCCTATTAGCTGAGAATCTTGAAACGAGTGACGTGTGCGAGAGAATAGTTATGTCAGCATTGCGCTATCATAACATCACCATGTCAGAAAATGGTTCAGTTTGTCTCCTAGGAAAATTCCACAATGTATTATATGTCGCAGCGAAGTTGTGCTATGACTGGAGTCTATCCAATAATAAAATAGTCATACGTCTATTGAATGACATTTTCTATTGCGAAAAAACATTTGAACGCATATTTGTTGGTGCAATATTTGGTATAAGAGTCACACACTTTTTGTCAGGATGGAAAAGTGATTTTGAAGATCGAGATGAAAATATTCGTGCACTGATTTATTTTTTGGATCATGCAATTGAAGGCAGGCTGAAGTATATAACTGCATCATCATCAGTAAAACGACGCTTCATTGATATTCCAATGGAATCATACGGCCAAGTATTGCCAGTGAGAGTTGCTGTCCAACATGGGTCACCAGATATCCTTCTTATTATGTTACGTTATGGTGCATCAACAGAATCGGATAAATTGGCTCCATCACCATTGGAAATTCTGTTGACCCGATTAAATGAATATTACATAGATCACAGTGATAAGCCGATAATACCTGAAAATCTTTTGATATGTTTGCGGCTCTTATTGCGAACTATACCCATAGCATATGTTAAAACGCCTGAACACATTGCTAATCAGATCGGCATTATGCATGTTCCCCTTCATGTACAATACCCTAATTTAATTGAGAGAAAGTTAGTGCCACCGCAACGGAGTGGACTTGTACCACCTGAACTTTGTCATCTATGTCGTTGCAGTATACGACAGAGGCTATTTGAGAATTGGGCATTGCCCCACGGTATTAGAACACTCCACATACCGGAATCTCTACAAAATTACCTCGATCTACTTCACGACTAATGAATCAATAGAACAATGCGTGTCCGTTAAAGCAATAAAATTGAATTTTATATACAAATGTATGTATAACGATTTTTTACTTTTCTACTGGGACGAATTCGCATCAAATTGCTATAATAAAAAATGAGAGAAAATTAACTTGTGAGAAAAAAAATAAAATGAGCTCATTCTCTTCATTCCCTTTCGGTACCTCAAATGAAGACACCAATCAACACGGCTATCCCGAATCTATACATTCATTCACTACAACTATGAAGTTTTTCTTCCTACCACTTCCCATTAAAATAAGGGTAGAGTTTTATTTCAATAATATTTTGCTCGTTTCGCACCGTTTGAATTATCCACGCACTCCTGTTCAATATATCAAATTTTCCATACAATTTTCTCTCTACCTCATCTAAGTGTGTATTATAACGTTAATAATCGGAGTTATCAAGTACCATGTCTGCATAATATAAACGGTTTAAAAAAATATCTCGAAATGTAATCCCAATTATCGCCTCCATAAGAAAAAAAAAATAATCGAAATGTGTAATTTATGATGATTTCATATTTACTTTCTATAAAAATCTAGTGCGATTGTGTTTATGGCCGAGGTCAACATACGGAACGCACTTTACACTAAATACCGTAACAGTCATTACCCTGTTGTACATTCTGAAGGTGTTTTGAACCATGCAGCATAACTCTCGTTAAACTCTCCTTTCACCATATTTATGTACATGTGTATATACATATCAACACTGGTACCTTCCGCATGTGTACCTTTCTATCATTTAATATTGTATTACACATTTGCCTTGGAAATACGTTTGAAAAACGTAAATTGTCTTGCGTTCGTTGCGCGGTCTGGCAATAAATAATGGAGTTATTGAAATTAAAGGATTCGTTACGAAAATACTGATACTACCAATAAACTCTATCAACAAATTTATTTAAACAATATTCCTCACATAGTCAATATTGAATTCCTAATTCATGCGAATAATATTCACCTGTATGCGTCCTCTGATACATTAATTTTTCCGGGTTCGCCAGTTGTTTCGGTTCTGCTCGTGAGATTAACTGTATTACCAAACAGGCAATAACGCGGCATTCGGTATCCAATTACTCCAGTTACGACTTCACCGCTATGAATGCCAATGGTGATTTTCTGAGAAATCAATATGAACGTCAGTTGTGTGGTAAGCGTAATTTAAATATATTAAAAGTTCATAACACAATAAGATAGGATAATGAGAAACTTTTGCATTTCTCATTCTCTCGAAATCGCATATGTTCAATGAAAGATAGTAATTTATTCGCGGAATACGCGATAGTGATAATGGAAGGGGTTAGACTGGAGTGGATCATTTACATACCACTGCTTCTCCATCAATTTGGACATCATTGGCTGCCAGATCCATCATATCCAAAGCCAGACGTGCGATGCACCGTGCATGAGTACGACATGGCTCTGGCAATCCACTCACCGCCATATATTTATCACCAACGGTCTCCACCTCAATCAGACGAAATAAATTCAAATTGAAGATTAGCTATGTGATATTTCATTGCAAAGACTCTGTCCGGCATGATGTAGATGAGATAACTAAGATGCAGGCACTGAAGAAACTTATGAATTATACGATATATTATTACGATCACCAATAGATCGATTGTGAGAAAGCTAAATATTATTGGTATATAGGATTCCGACACTGGTCGTGAAATGGTTTCATATAAACGATGAAGACGAAGATTAATTGCCACAGGCCGAATTCTTTCATACCATTGATATGAGAATAATATTATCAATTAATATCGACTCTTAGAATAGACCTAAAAAGGTAATACAATCCCTCTTGAATTGATGAAGCCATGATATTCGTGATATAATAAGTAATACCATCAATGAATTTCATTTGTTGGAAACATTAAATCATTATACGTCTGGAAAAAAAATGGTGTAATACCTTGTAAACATTTGGGTTTTTTTTTGGATCGGTTAATACATCGAATGCGATATAGAGTTGATTCAGCATATTAACAATCTTCATGGCACCGCTTGAGTCTGTATTCGCTGCACAATAAGCGCTGAATCCGACAATGCCAGAGAATAATAGTGTAACGCAGTCATATTTTTTAGCCGGCACCGGTCTTGAATGTCGCAATTCACTAGCAACTGATATCGGCAATACTGAGTAGAGTAAACTGTTGATAATGAAATTCGTATTATTTCAGATATTTGAAGGCATGAAGCAAGTATGTAATTAACGAGAAAAAAAGAGAAATTAGGATTGGCATTTCGTATGAAATGCCAATTATTCAGCAGGAAGAAATTTATTCTTTTCAGGGTTTGGAACAGAGTTCACTATTCCCGATAAAATTGTGGAAAGTGAAAAAAAAACAATCTCTATCCGATATCTCATCCTCTGCTCGCATCTGCAATATCATTACGACCAGATATCGAGTCGAGTAGCTAACTCAATAATCGAGATCGTAATGGAAAATTTCCTGTTACACAGCAGGCAATTTATTCTTATATAATTTCTCCTCTCCTCTCCAAATCTTTTATTTTCTCATCAACTATTTACTAGAGTGGTGGTAATACACAAATACCTGTCTGTTTTTTGTTTTTCGCCATCAAGCTCACGGTACGTCTGCTGTAGTTTGTCTGTGAGAAGCTCAAGATTTCTCGTCAGTTTATAATCCGCTTCAAACTGTTCTGACATCAGAACAAGATCTCGAGTTGCATCATGTAGTGGGACATCACTCAAATAAAGGCCTCGCCTATAATTGTATCATAGACATTTAAAAATAAAACTTTTCACTTTCATATAAGTATTCGATTAAATTTAGGTATATTTTTAACTTTGTGTTAACGAGAGTGGAAGTCCATTTATTTTGCGGTTGCATGTGTAGTTTATTTGCCATATCGTTTCATCGATAATGGCCGTAAAAGCACTAGAATATATCGAATTATCACACAGAGTACTTAACCCTCATCGGGTTACAAATAACATCAGGAGCCACGAAGCCCCATATAATGGCATCTGATGCATTTAGATTTTTAATTTGTTTGCTCAACACTCACCATCGTATCCACCCACCATCGTCACCACTTCCACTCTCAAACACTACATACTCTTTAATTTGAACTAGTCGTTTCCTCTTGTTAACCAAAATTGAAGCAAAATGCCTGTTTTCGCCGCAACTCATTCTCTTCTTAACGCTTCGAATCAACTGCCCATACGAGATTTCGTTCCAAGATACTTTTGTTCTGATTGTTGAATACCCTAAGCCGTATTAATTGGCGATAAATTCATAAATGAATTCTTGTTATTGAGAAGTAACCCAACGTAGGGAAAATACGATAGAATTTATGAAGATTCTACGAATTTCATCCACGCCAAAAATTGTGTGATAATGATAGACGAACCCAATTGAGTTTGTGTCTGATAGTAAAAATATCAGAGAAATGTCATTGGCAGTACCTTGTAAGATCGTCGAGATTCATCACACTTGGATAACACAGAAATATAACGAGATCAGATTCTGGTATATACAGCATTTGACCCTAGAAAAATACTCCATATTATGAGGGATAATAGAAATCGGTGTTCAACAAAGTATTCAATATTCAAGTTGCAGGAAAAAAAAATGGGTAATACCTTGAGACGAAGATTGGAGTATTCTTCCGAAGCCTCCACTTTCATAACACCTTTTTTCGTTTTCAATACGTAGACAGTATTGATGTGTGATAGTATATTTTCGAACGTTAGTTCCAAATGTGGTCTGACCTGAAAAATCAGAAGTTTCATTATACCAATGATAGGAATATAGACATCGACGTTAAATTTATGTGGATTACTGGACAATGGGTGATCAAGTGCACAGACCCTTTAATTTTCTTCTTCATCAATCATACTTTTATTAATTCCGAATTTCTACAATGCATTTAAAATTATTGACACATTAGATGGCATTGAAGTGCGAATAATAAAACTTAAATATACCTTAGAGTACTATTACACATAAGAAAATCTGAATCGGTGTGCGCAACGGAATGAGAAAAAGTTGGACTCATCCCTTCTGAATGCATGAGATTTCCGCCCTTTCGGAGCTAATATCAGTCTGCGGAACTCATGAATAATGACATGAAAAACTGACACACAATTCTGCACATGTATACATCTCCTTAAAAGTGTATCTTCATCATGATTACGAAACGGATCGAATGTGTTGAGGAAACACTGAAAACAAGATAAACAATGAACTTGATGCTGGGAAGCACTCTTTGTGAAATTCTAATCGACTCGCTATAAGATTCAGTGCTTTTGAAAATTAAGTTATAAACTATGATGAAAATTGAATCACACAATCAAGCAATGATGGGATGGGATTCAATCAAACGGAAATCATATTCTTGTAACATCTATTGACGACATTAATTCCGCCTGAATAATCGACCTAGACGGCGGATAGGAGCAGTTAACAATCGAACTTTGGCCCTGAAGAGGTCTCTGAGAGAAGACCTAAGACTATTGGATTGCCGTGCCGGAGGCGGACTTTGCCTGGATGGTGAGTTCCCAGATCCTAATGAAGCAACAGGTATGACAGTGGGACTGATCAAAATTTGTGACGGACCTTGTGTACTCTTCGTTTGACTTTCATGACTTTCATGTGGGCCTTGAAAAACGTTGCCTTCTGATACAGCGTAACTGACGAAACTTGCTGATTTTTCGGCCCTTTCGCGATAGCCTTGGGTAGTTTCAAAATGAACACCTGCTGGGTTTTGTCCATTCTGTGTATTATCATCAAGAGTGGTAGGATTTGTTTTAGTATAGACCTGACCAAATAATCCAGCGACGGTTACATTCTGATCGCTTCCTCTATAACTAACACTTCCGACCGCGTCCATCCGATTTATACCTCCCCCGATGAAACCACCAGCACCATGATGCATATTATCAGTCTCACTTCCTGGACGGTCAGTCGTGGTACTCTGGATGCTATTCTCAGTTGAATGATTATTTGCCTTAGTGGTCTGATAACCATTTATGCCCAGGGCTGTTCCGGAATGAACACCCGATGAGTTTTGTTCATTCTGATTCTTGCTCTCAAGGGTGGTAGAGTTTTGTTTGGTACCATTCGAATCAATTATTCCACCGACCGCGCCATCCTGGTCACTTCCATGACGTGTACTAACACTTCCCATCACGTCAACACGATTTGAAACGCCCCCGATGAGACCACCAGCGCTATGATGCATATTGTAACCTTCACTTCTTGGATGGTCAGTCATGGTACTTTGAGTGCTAGCTTCAGTTTCATGATAACTTGTTTGAGTGGTCTGGTTTCCATCATTGCCTTGGGTAGTTTCGAAATGAACACCTAGTATGTTTTGCCCATTCCGATTATGGCCTTCAAGGGTAGTAACATTTATTTCAGTATCAGTATCATGAGATATCCCAGCGACAATCCCATTCTGGTCGCTCTCATTATGTGCACTAACATTTCCTACCATGCCACTTTCATTTGAACCAACCCTGATGGAAATACCAACGCCATGATGCATATTATGAATCTCACTCCCCGGACGGTCAGTCGTAGTACTTTGAATAATAGCTTCAGTTTCATGATAATTTGTTTGGATGGTGTGGTTTCCATCATTCTCCTGGGCAGATCCGAAACGCACACCTAATATGTTTTGCCCATTCTGATGATTACCTCCAAGGGTGGTAGATTTTTGTTCAGTATCAATATGATGAGATATCCCGGCGACTATTCCATTCTGGTCGCTCTCATTATGTGTACTAACATTTCCTACCATGCCACTTTGATTTGAACCAACCCCGATGGAACTATCAACGCCATGAT